>OY720463.1:4278524-4316024 GCA_963082715.1 Harpalus rubripes
AAATAATAAACATGAGGAATAAAGCACATAATTTGAATATTTGTCATATACAGGGTGTAAATGAAATAAGTGCATTAAATTTAACCAGTAATGTAACTCGATGAGAGAAACAATATTTCTTAATAACTTTGTTTTCTAAGTCTTTTAGATTTTGAGTTAAAATTCTTTAAAGATTTGCTGCATATTTCGTTACCCGCTCATGGAGAACAAATGACTGTTGCCGTGTTCAAGTGGGATACAATCAGCTCAAAAATTGTCGGTTATCGGTTACACTTACAGTCACAGTAATTAATAAACGAATCAAGGGAAATAACATTATTATTAATTAATACGTAAGAGTACAATTTTTAAAATAAATAAATTTAAATTTTGGATAACAAAATTATAAAGTTGTGTTTTGAACCAGGGTTTTAATCACCTTTGAATAGTGTGAATAGAGGAAGACAAGGAGAGACGAGGAGCAAAAGCATAGTTGTTAGGTTATGAGATGATTATTTATCGTCGAGAAATCATAATAGTTTAAATACGTTATTCAAAAAATGTAAGTACAAACTTTTGTCCATTTAAAAGAGGTACATGAGTATCAATAATTAGTCGTCCATTTATTGTTCCCGCCCAAAACATTTTTTAATGAAAATTTTTACAGCATTTTCGTCTGTCAAGATGTGTATTGTGCATAATAAATACACCTTCCCAAGTAAATTCAGTCTCATGAATGAACATTATGAGCCATTCCCAAAATTGAAGTCTGTTATGTGCTGAAAACATTGAACTTTTTGCACATGGTATGGATATAACTGTTGCTTTTTTAAAAATTGTCATATGTGACACTCCGTATTGTGATGTGATAAAGATGTACAAGATTAACAAATGTGCGAATATTAAGAACAGAATGATTTGGTGATGATTTGGAAACGCTCCATGTAAATGCGTTGGCAACTCCATGACACTGTCTTTATGAGAACCGTGATGTCAAGTAACATGTAGTACAGATACGAGTAAAAAATAAATAAATAAACCGTAGGTAAGTAATTACAATGTCTGTGTACTCGCATTTTGACAGAATTTTACCTTATAAACAAGTTTATTACTAATGTCAAAATTTAATTGCAACAATTGACAAAACTGTCAATTGCTAAAACAAAATTTTTCATAGCTATTGCTGCTGCATTCAATTATTACAAAAATATTTGGAACGACTCGTCAATTTACGGGGTGGTAAAAATGCTAAAAAAATATGCGATTTCGAGAAAAAGTTATTAAGAAATATTGTTGCTCTCGATGAGTTATACTACTGGTCAAATTTAATGCACTTATTTCATTTACACCATGTCAAAAAATCTAAAGAAGTTCATTTTAATTGAAATGTCTATAAAAATAAACTCGTTCTTTGTAAAACTCGCCTCATGGCTCGTTTTCCAAACTTGGACTCGTATGTTAACAGCGCCTTATGATACTTGTTTTTTAATGTAATATTAAATTAGTCGAAATAAAATTATAAAAATTCCTCGCTATTTGCGTAGCTTTTATAATTTTTGTGTTGGAAATGTTAACTGGCCAACTAATATGAATTTGGGCTTAAAAACACTGAGTTTATAAATAATATAAACTATAATTTCTATATTACGGGCCTGTATAGATATGGTACATTATTGTATTAGAAAGTCTGTTCGCAACAAATGAAAAAAAGAAAGTTATTTAACAAAAATTGCAGATTCTAATGCTTTAAAACGATTTTCTGCTATTGCTAAATTAAATGATTGGAAACAATCATCTAGTACAATCCTTTTAAAATTTCGTTTCTGTCATTATAAGAAATCAAAACAGTTTTAATGAAATTGAAGTAGGTTATTTTTTATGACTATTTACACATGTGTGCAAATTTGAAAATGTTAACAGATTTTCTTGAAAACAAATCTGGTGTGGCCATCACAATAACTCCCGCCATTTACAGCCCGAGTCACAAAAAGGATTAAGTTATTTTTGGATTAGCGAATTTTATTCTAATTTTGACAGTTTATTTTTTTAAATTTAAAATATAATCTAATCTTATCCAACTAACTACCTTTTTTTAAACCCTCAACAGGATTAAATCCCAATTACAGAGTGAATTGGATTAAACTTCTTTGCGTATCGTTAATTTTTATTAATCTAAATAGATACCTACATATTTACATATGCTGGAAACTGTATTGATTTCCTTTCCTATTATTCTATTTACTTTTTTCTTTTAAATATGTTACTGGTTATTAATTTGAAATGATTAGTTCTTTGACAGTGACATTTATCTGTCAGTTACATACATTTGAATAACTGCGCAACCAAGGAGTTTTGTTTGTTTCAAGAAAATATATATATAAAAATCTGATGTGGCCAACACATAACCTCTCGACAGATATTTTACCTAGTTGTACGCATAAAACGAAAAATATTTTTAAATACAAATACATATATTCATGTCTCACTACAAAATAATTCTCACATATATTTGCAAAATCTATACGATATTTTAATATAAATTATGTACAATACATACATTTTCTTTATATTCAATATCCTGAAATTTTCTTTTTCTTTATATTCGTCATTTTTTCGCAAATTCCTTTTATATTCTTTTTTACGTATATTCTTTTGCGTTGTTGACTATTTTTTATTTTCATAATCTTCATAATGATGTACAAATATTTTTGACAGTGACATTTATGTGTCAATTACAAACATTTGAATTTCTTGCCTTGTAGTAGTTTGATCTGAGATTTTTTACATCAAATTATTTTTTCTTCAAGCGTATTATAATAATAATATTATGCTCCTGTACACACACTGTAGAAGATGTTCATTGTCTTACTAGTACAAAAATGTTGTTATTGTTGTACTAGTAAAAAAATGTTAGTGTTTTAGTTCACCGCTGGCGGCGGCAGTTGTCACAGCAACACATATTATATTGAAAATTGTTATTTGACAGTTGTGTTGTTTTTGTTTTGTAGTGTACACAGCCTGCTTTGGCAGAAATTGCAAACTCTACAATTAAAAAATTCCAAAAAAATGTCAAAAAATTCTTTGAAACACTTGAAGAAAAAATAGTATATGTCATTCGGAGTAGAACGGCCTTTTTGTGTTTTACCCAGCTTGCCTAGCCTCGGCTAGCGCCTCGGCCGCAATAGCTGGGTTCAACACAAAAAGACCGCTTTCTACTCCTAATAACATAATATACTATTATATGCTTTTCTTTATCTCTAAATCTATAGAAGATATAATAATGAATTTGTATTTATCGAATAAAGAATTTAACGTTCTTTAATATAAGTATTTACATAAATTTTCGATAAATAATATTTAGATGATTTTTTTTCTTGTAACTACTACTTCCGGTTGTCCAATTGTTAACGAAACTTAATCAACTCTTCCCATTATTGTTAGATTACGGAATCCGTAGTTAAAAATGTCTTAAGTCTTATAGTATTTGAGAAATCGTGAATCCAACATCCACACACACATCCACACACACACACACACACACACACACACACACACGCGCGCGCGCGCACGCACGCACGTACACACACACACACACACACACAAACACACACACACACACACACACACACACACACACACACACATCCACACTCACGTACGGACATCATCGTAAAAATGTTATAATCGGATTCTAGGGACCTTAAAACGTGCTTATTCACTAAAATCTGGATATGTGATTTTTAGCATGAATACAATACCTCTCTTAGCGAGAGGTAAAAAGTATTAATGCAAATCTGTAGAACATTTAATAATCTTTAATTTTTATAATAACAATAATCTCGAAATAAATAATATTTGAGTTTCTAGTAAAGTGCCAATGGGCTCTTTGCATTACAGAAAAAGTTCGAAATACAAGGTTTCAAAATTTTCTGAATGATAGTATTTGAGTTAGAGTGGAGGATCCACACATACATACAGACATAATCGTGAAAATGTTAAAATTGGATTCTAGGGACCTTAAAACGTGGTCATTTACCAAAATCTCGATATGCGATTTTTAGCGTGATCCCTATACCTCCCTTACCAAGGGTAGCGGGAGGTAAAAATAATAAATGAATATTTATATCATCCTTTGACTATTGATTTTTCAAAACAATATTTTACGTGGTATACATAATTTATTAATATTTTTTATGCAACTGTCATTGTCTTGCTATCTTCATACCATTTCTGACTACCAATTATATGAATAGTATATTTAACCATCAAAACGAACCTAGCAACAATCTTTAATCTGAAGCCTTGGGTTTTCTGACTATTAAATAATTGTATTTTAATTAGGATAGAATTGTCGTCAAAATACTTATTTGTTACGAACGCAAGACCCAAAAATCATTAGTTACCTTAATTTGAATGTACATATGCTAAATTGCTAAAACGTTTCAGCTTACGACTTATGACGCAGACATTTAATGAGAACCTTTGTAATTAGCAGATTTCACATTTTTCAAAAAGTATTTTAAATGAAAGTTTATGCAATATATTTCGTAGTAATAAAAGAAATAATAATAATTCAAACGAAATTACGAAGAAATGCGTATCGTTTGAACTTTCAGAAATTCGGTTTTCAAATAAATGTTACAGATAATTAAACTCTGCACCTAAATGAGTAAACAGATTTTATTTTCGATTTCTACACTAACTATTATTACTATTATTTTTCGGCAGCCATTTAAACGAGACCTCTCGTCATTTACAGCCCGAGTAACAAAAAATATTAAGCTAATCTTTATTTTTACCTTCCGTCACCTTTAGGTAAGGAAGGTATTGCCTTTGGTCAAAAAATTCTGTAGTGAGTTTTTAATGAATAAGCACGTTTTAAGGTCCCTAGAATAAGATTTTACTATTATTACGATGATGTCTGTATGTGTGTATGTATGTGTGTCTGTGTATATGTGTGTAACAAAATTTTCGTCTACAATAACTCTAAAACTACAATTCCAAAAATTATAATTCTTTCGTATTCCTCTTCGTTGCATCCATATGAAGAGTTGATTAGATTTTGGTTATAATTGGTCAACCGAAAGTACCCTCATTTGAAGATTTTAACAGTTTTTCTTGAAAAAACGATGTTAAATATCATTTTTTCACATTTAATGTTATTATAAATATTAAAGAACATTGTATTCTTTATCCGATTTGACTGCATTTTATACTTCATATTAAATGAATCTTTTTTCCACTGTTCAATACACTTTTTGTAGTCATTTTTACCTTCCGTCACCTTTAGGTAAGGAAGGTATTGTCTTTGGTCAAAAAATTCGGTGGTGAGTTTTTCATGAATAAGCACGTTTTAGGGTCCCTAGAATACGATTTTGCTATTTTTACGATGATGTCTGTATGTGTGTGTGTGTGTGTGTGTGTGTGTGTGTGTGTGTGTGTGTGTGTGTATGTATGTATGTGTGTGTGTGTGTGTGTGTGTGTGTGTGTGTGTGTGTGTGTGTGTGTGTGTGTGTGTGTAACAAAATTTTCGTCTGCGATAACTTCCATATTACAATTCTAAAAATTATAATTCTTTCGTATTTCTCTTCGTTACATCCATGCGAAGAGCTGATTAGATTTTGGTTAGAATTGGACAACCGGAAGTACCCTCATTTGAAGATTTTAACAGTTTTTCTTGAAAAAACTATGTTAAATATAATTTTTTCACATTTAATGTTATTATAAATATTAAAGAATATTGTATTTTCTATACGATTTGATTGAATTTTATACCTAAATGGATATAGAGTTAAAAAATTATAAAGAAATTAAATTTCATAAAGTAGCCATAGCTGTGGAAACAGCTACTATATTGAGAAAATTTTGATTGAAAGTTGTCAGTGTCAAGTGAAATTGACATAGTGTGTTTTTTGCTTTCTGTATGGAATTTGTATAAAATACATACAACTGCTTTAAGGTAATGTACAAGAAATAATAATAATAAATCTTTTATTTCTGCAGATACATTACACTGTATATAGAAAACGTCGCAAAATAATAATTTTCTGTATGAAATTTGCATAAAATACATGCAACTGCCGGAAGGTAATGTACAAGAAATAGAATATTAAATTTAGCAAGGAACTTTCCGTATGAAATTTGTACAAAATACATAGAACTGACGGAAGCTAATGTGCTGGCCACATCAGATTTTTTTCAATAGCATTTAGGACCTCCTGCGATATAGTTTGAATCTCCTCAACAGCCTCAAATCTCTGGCCTTTTAGCATGGTTTTCATTTTTGGGAAGACGAAAAAGGCGCAAGGAGCAAGGTCTGGTGAGTAAGGGGGATGGGGAAGAACATTTCTTTGCGTGGATGTCAAAAATGTGTGGGCTGGTGCATTGTCGTGGTGGAAATGCCAATTTTTGCTTGCCCAAAGTTCAGGACGTTTTCGCATCACATTTTCCCTTAAACGCCTCAAAACGTCCACGTATAAGTTACTTGTTACTGTGATACCCCTTGGCACAAATTCGCGGTGCATAACCCCCTTGCAGTCGAAAAAAACAATCAACATGGACTTCACATTGTTTTTGAGGAGATTCAAACTATATCGCAGGAGGTCCTAAATGCTATTGAAAAAAATGTCTACAAAAAGTGTTTTGAACAGTTTAAAAAAAGATGGGATGTATTACTAACTTTTGGGTAGCACCTCATATATATATATATATATATATATATATGTATTGAAAATTGTGGCACAGTTCACTGGTGAAAGTTACACGGAATTGATTCATACATTTTTGGTTTCCCAAATGAAAGAACTTTGATGCGACAAAATATGGTATTAGCAAGATGGATTAGTATCATATAGTCTAAATAATAGCAATTTTGCGAAAATCATTCACTAATCGTTATTTAAGCCCACGTTTTGGTAATACACATGGCCGCCAGGTGTCTTGATTTGACAGCCCCAAACTTCTTTTTATGGGGTTATTTTAAAGGAAAACTCTGGATCAGTTCCAGGAAAATATTTGCCAAAAAAATCGAAAATCTACCAGCCGAAATGTGATGGAAAATAATGAGCTTGATTTTACATAGCGGATAAGGGGCCCCTTAACCAATATTATTTTTGGAAATAAAGGACTAAATAAATTTGTATGTTGCTACAAAAAAATGCTTAAATTCAAAATTTCGCAGCAGTAACAAAATTATAAATCATGTAAATTGGGGCCTCTCTAGAGCCGGGGGCCCGCCCGTAATGCGGGCCCGTTAGTTACGCCATTGGTTTTGGCCACGAATTACTTTTCAGTTGAGCAGACATGATTTAGAGCCCCAGCACATACGTGCGTATATTTATTTTTAACTTTATCTAATGTATATCTTAATAATTTATTCAATGGTATGTTGATTTCTAATTTCAAGGTTCAAAAGAGTTACTTACTATCATTATAATACATCTATATACAAAGACAATTGATATTTAAAATATTTTAATTACTTTGGTATGATAACAAATGTTTATACTTATACATATACGTATATACGAAGCAGGAAGTATATAAAAATTATTATTATTTTAAGATAAATTATGTTGCATTATACTGTCATACAAAACATAAACAAACAATATTTTTCTTCAGTACGAGCCAGGCTACGGAACCAAATTATAAAAACTACGTACGCAAATGGTGAAAAAATTCTACAAATTTTTTTCGACTAGTTTAAAATAAATTTTAAACTTACAAAAACTCGTCCAGAAATCATTTGAATAAATGACTTTTAAATCCTTCGTACCAACACTAATCGTTGCTACTGTGAAAATATTTTCGTTTCACGCAAATACGACAGTCCAGTCATTAGGTAGTTTTACCATGCAAAAGGTCGGGTATTTCTGATTTTTTGACATAACCTCTCGCCAGAATTTTACCTGGATGTACGCATAAAACAAAAAATATTTTTAAAAACAAATACATATATTCATGTCTCACTACAAAATAATTCTCACATATATTTGCAAAATCTATGAGATATTTTAATATAAATTATGTACAATACATACATTTTCTTTATATACAATATCCTGAAATTTTCTTTTTCTATTTTCCTTTTTTTTTCTTTATATTCGTCATTTTTTCACAAATTCCTTTTATATTCTTTTTTACGTATATTCTTTTGCGTTGTTGACTTTTTTTTATTTTCATAATCTTCATAATAATGTACAAATATTTTTGACAGTGGACATTTATGTGTCAATTACAAACATTTGAATTTCTTGCCTTGAAGTAGTTTGATCTGAGAATTTTTACATCAAATTATTTTACGAGTATATGCATTTCTTTATCTCTAAATCTATAGAAGATATAATAATGAATTTATATTTATCGAATAAAGAATTTAACATTCTTTAATATAAGTATTTACATAAATTTTCGATAAATAATATTTAGATGATTGTTTTCTTGTAACTACTACTTCCGGGTGTCCAATTGTTACCAAAACTTAATCAACTCTTCCCATTATTGTTAGATTGAGGAATCCGTAGTTAAAAATGTCTTAAGTCTTATAGTATTTGAGTTATCGTGAATCCAACATCCACACACACATCCAGACCCACACACACACACACACACACATATATATATATATATATATATATATATATATATATATATATATATATATATATATATATATATATATATATATATATATACGGACATCATCGTAAAAATGTTATAATCGGATTCTAGGGACCTTAAAACGTGCTTATTCACTAAAATCTGGATATGCGATTTTAGCATGAATACAATACCTCTCTTAGCGAGAGATAAAAAAGGTAGTGATGCAAAGCGAAGCGCACGCGTTAAAAGTGGAAATGTGTTCACAGTAGGACTCTGCTCAGTTTGTTAACTACGTCAAATTTATAACCTGTTTTAAATTTTTTTTATAGGTTATGGATCTACCCTGTTTACCACTTGCGTTCTTAAAATATCGATTCCGGTAGCTATAACCTGATAAAAAGCTGTTTACCGGTAACAGTTCACCGGTAGAATTTTCGTAAATTTAATTGTATTCAACTTTTATTAGAAGTAGAATATCGTATACTACATAATATATTGATCACAAGTCAGACATTTATTTTAAAATTCTCAAAATTAAAGGCTTGGTTTTAAGGTACATTCACAAAAGAAAATTAGGTTTAGATTTATGGTTTATTCTTTAGATTTAATGACTTTGGTCCCATATTATGTAATGACTCCATTCACACTTCAAAATTTAGGGTCTCTAAATCCAAATGATAAAGCTAAACATTGCAAGGTCCAAACTTTAGGTTTTTCCAACTTTTTAATCTCAATTTCCATGTATTGTGCATCTTGTAACAATTAACTAATATTATAAATTATAATATAAATTTAAATATGATAAAATGGTTTACAGGAATCACACATATTATGAGAAAAATTATATTTTCTGCCACAGTACCTTCGCTGGTATTTTGACTTTTTTGATTGTCACATCACATATATAGCATTTTAAATATTTTCTTTATTCATTTTAATATACTATGATGTATAATATTCATGCACAATAGCAAAAACTCAAAATAAAGTTTTAAATTGTATCACTTTCTTGAAACGTCAAAATTGATTCGGTAACCAAAAATGTCAATGTAGCCGTTAGAGGCGCTGACGCTCAAAATGTGCACATCGTCTATAGCAAATGTCAATATAATTAGTCATTTGTTAGTCACGGGTATCTGCGATTTAAGAGCTTATTAGATATGTAATGATAATGACTATTTCCTATGACTAATTTGAAATAAATAGAGAGTTAGCTGTTTGCTTATAATCCAAATTTGTAATAGGTCGAACGGATATTAAATAAACAGAATGCAAGAAAATAGCATATTAGAATCTATTATTGTTTGATTTTAATGGAAAAGTCCAATATTAATAGATTTCAATATATTTTTTCATTAATGCAGGTTAATATCGGAAGTATATATAGTATGACTACTGAATAAAAGTTGACGTTTAGATTATTTAATAGATGTGGTTTCTTTTGAAAACATTTCCCTGTATTTGATTTGAAAAGAAACTGACTCTTATGTATTCCGTTACAGAAGATTAGAATTGTACTCAATACCAGGAGGCATTTAAAATGACCTTAGCAACAGGATTCAGGGATGTATTTAAAAAATTAATACCGCAAATTCTAGTTCGTTCGTCTCAGGTGTAAGCAACCCTCGAGTCGGAATTACTGTTAGAGGAAATTAAAAAAATCTGATGTGGGCACCACACGACTTTCTTGTACGCAAGACCAGTATGAAGTTGAAGTATAGACCCAATTATAAAATTGCACATGTTTGACGTAATTTGACATTAACATCTATTTTTTATTTTTTGTCCTAATCCATAGCAAGCTTTATTACAAAAACCAAAAAAATATGTTTTAAATTCACATATCTCGCTTATACAAAGGGCTAATTTAATAATACTTGATGTGCTAGACGCAGAATTTAATTCTCTAAAACTTTTATTTGAAGCATTTATTTCTAAAATCAAAATCAAACCATTTTATTCAAGAAAAACTGTTAACTACTTCAGGTAATATATCACTTCCGGTTAGCCTGTTTTAACCAAAATCTGCTATGTTATTCCAATTGATATAAAAGTCTTATATACCAAATTTGAAACGTTTTGGATTATATTTTAATATAGTTTTTCATTAAAATCTACTATAGGCTTCAAACAAAGTACCATTTCTGGAAATTATGTAATGACCAAAAAGGGAGGTGCACAACTAGATGTTATAGTAGTCCTAAATACAAAATTTCAACTTTTTACGGCTTACCGTTTTTGAGTTATGCGAGATACGTACGTACGTACGTACGTACAGACGTCACGACGAAATTAGTCAGAGTGGATTCAGGGATGGTCAAAATGGATATTTCCGTTGAAATCTCAAAACCGAAATTTTTCGCGATTACAATACTTCTTTTACTTTGTACAAGGTAATAATCCTATTTCATAGAATTGCAAAACTTAATAGCTTAAAGATCAAAATATTTTCTTATAATGAACATAAACGAAAAATGTTTAAAATATTTTGAACGCACCCCTGTTTTGAAATTTAGTTACCCTAGTCGCCATCTATTTTCAGCCAGACATAGTAATGTATTTCCAGGGCCGCGCCGTGCGGGTGGACAGGTTGTGCCCCGCACAAAGGCGCCTGACTTTGAGGGGCGCCGTTTAAAAACAGAAGAGCAAATAATAGTAAATTTTTATAAAATGCTCTTATTCGTAAAGACAAAATTACTATAAAACTTACAAATTAACGTGATAGAAGTGAACAATATATTTTTTAATTTGTTTGCATTAGAGCTCTAGTTATAAGTAAAATAATTATCGTATCAATCGGTTCGTTATTATTCTAGCATTGTTATATTAAAATAATAACTAGGAAAATGTTGATTACAACAATGAATATATTGATTATACTCAAGAATATTGATTACAAAAATGAGTCCAATATTTAAATGTCTACTATCATTGTGCAAAGACTCAAATGCATATACAATTCTGAAATATGTTGTAAAATTGTTGATTCCAACAACCGATTTTGATTATAACCCATTGATTACAAGAATGAATCTACAGGAAAAATTCATTATATATTGAATCTAGCATTTTTTGAAGAACAAAAAGTATAGTTTAAACTTTAATTTCCAATTTTACATTTACAAAATGTAACATGATACAAAGGGCGCCTAATACGCACGGAGCGGCCCTGTGTATTTCTGTGCTTTCCTAGTCCAGTATTTAAATGGGTTCATGCAAAAATTTCATACCTGAATATTTTATACAATTCTATTCTTCTCTAGGGTTTCAAAAGAAACCACATCTATAAAATAATTTAAACGTCAACTTTCTTTCGCTAGTCATACCATATTAGGGTGGGCCTTAAAAAGGGTCAAGTCGAATTTCATCCGGGGCGACCCTAAAGTGGTCCCAAATAAATAAATAAAAAAGATGGCAGGCAATGATTCCACTTAATATTAATATTTGACACATTTTGGAAGTGTATTTTTGTCAATAAAAGGTTTAAAAAAATCCAATCAATATTAGAATATACACTAGAGTGACCCGAGAATATGTGGACTAAATTTAAAGACCCAATCAATAAGATAATTCTAGATAGCTTTATTAGGTTTTTGGGCGATAATTTATCCATCTATAATTATCTTAAGAATAATGATTGGGATTTCAAATTTTGTCCACATATTCTCGGGTCATTTTAGTATATATTCCAATATTGAGTGGATTTTTTAAACTTCGTATTGGTTCGGAAAAAATGTATCAAACCCCAATGTTATTTAAATGGGAAAAATCTGCGACATATAGAAAAAAATCTGTTGTGGCCAGCACATTACCTTCCGTCAGTTCTATGTATTTTGTACAAATTTCATACGGAAAGTTCCTTGCTAAATTAAATATTCTATTTCTTGTACATTACCTTCCGGCAGTTGCATGTATTTTATGCAAATTTCATACAGAAAATTACTATTTTGTGACGTTTTCTATATGCAGTATAATGTATCTGCAGAAATAAAAGATTTATTATTATTATTAAATTAAATATTCTATTTCTTGTACATTACCTTAAAGCAGTTGTATGTATTTTATACAAATTCCATACAGAAAGCAAAAGATCCTATATATCCAGTAAAAATTATGACAAACACACTATGTCAATTTCGCTTGACACTGACATCTTTCAATCAGAATTTTCTTAATATAGTATATGTTTTCATAGCTATAGCTACTTTATGAAATTTAATTTCTTTATCATTTTTTAACTCTATATCCATTTAATATTAAGTATAAAATGCAGTCAAATCGTATAGAGAATAAAATATTCTTTAACATTTATAATAACATCAAATGTGAAAAAATTGTATTTAAAATAGTTTTTTCAATAAAAACTGTTAAAATCTTCAAATGATGGTACTTCCGGTTGACCAATTGTAACCAAAATCTAATCAGCTCTTCATATGGATGTAACGAAGAAGTACACGAAAAATTATAATTTTTGTAACTGTAGTATTAGAGTTATCGCAGACGAAAATTTTGTTACACACACACACACATACACACATCCACACACACACACATCCACACATACACACACATACACACATCCACACACACACACATCCACACATACACACACACACATACAGACATCATCGTAAAAATAGTAAATTCGTATTCTAGGGACCCTAAAACGTGCTTATTGATTAAAAACTCATCATCGAATTTTTTGACCAAAGACAATACCTTCCTTACCTAAAGGTGACGGAAGGTAAAAATCTGATGTGGCCAGCACATTACCTTCCGTCAGTTCTATATATTTTGTACAAATTTCATACAGAAAGTTCCTTGCTAAAGATTCTATTTCTTGTACATTACCTTCCGGCAGTTGCATGTATTTTATGCAAAATCCATACAGAAAATTTATAGCAAAAGATCCTTTATTTCCAGTAAAATTACAAGACAAACACACTATGTCCATTTCACTTCACACTGACATCTTTAAATCAATTTTTTTTTAATATAGTAGCTATTTCCATAGCTATGTCTACTTTATGAGATTTAATTTCTTTATAATTAACTCTATATCCATTTAATATTAAGTATAAAATGCAGTCAAATCGTATAGAGAATAAAATATTCTTTAATATTTATAATAACATTAAATGTGAAATAATTATATTTAACATAGTTTTATCGAGAAAAACTGTTAAAATCTTCAAATGATGGTTCTTCCGGTTGACCAATTGTAACCAAAATCTAATCAGCTCTTCATATGGATGTAAGGAAGAAGAACACGTAAAAATTAAAAATTTTGAATTTGTAGTATTAGAGTTATCGCAGACGAAATTTTTGTTACACACATCCACACACACACACACACACACACATGCAAACATCATCGTAAAAATAGTAAATTCGTATTCTAGGGGCCCTAAAACATGCTTATTGATTAAAAACTTATCATCGAATTTTTTTGACCAAAGACATTACCTTCCTTACCTAAAGGTGACGGAAGGTAAAAATATTAATTTTCTTTTAAATAAATCTGATTTGTTTGCAGATATCGGTTATGATTTTCTTTTAAACTGGCTTAACAATATAAAACACCTTAACAACTTGTCGTTGTCTGTCAAAAGTTTTCACCAAATTCTATTCAAATTCTTACCAGACCCACTACACTCACACACTTAACCTAAATATTTTGGACGTAATGTCAACCGTTATACGCACGTAGATTTTCAAATCAACGTCACTAACCTTCACTAAGCTGGCTTACCTCGCACTAACAGATGAAAGTTGCTAAGCTACCTGCGCAAACAAAAGACAGTAGAGGGAGAAAAAGAGAGGGGATATGTTGATGAAGATACGAGAAGAGGTCAACAGTAACCTTGGTAACAAGAATTGTTGAAATATTCAAAAATGTTGACCACTATCTTAACAGTTTTTATTATTTATTGATGAAAAGAGTCAAGTAGATGTATAGTGACGTTTCCCATGCTTTTGATTCCATCGACCATGGCCTATTATTATCTAAAATTAGTTCTTTCGGTGCTTCTTCTGCATTATTGTCTCTTTTAGCGTTTTATCTGTCTCAGCGATCCTGCTACGTGTTCTACAATTATTATATTACAAGAGGTGGTCTCCTGTGGATCCCTGTACTGCGACCTGTAGATCTATTGTACCCTCCAGATTTACTCCTATTCTAGGAGTCCTGTTTGTTTAATAAACTCCAGGGTTTTCTTCAGATCTTTTAGCATATCCTGCTGTATCTTTTCTGCCCCCAGGATATTATATCTGCTGCTCGTAAAGGCTTCACAGTGACATATAAGGTGCTGAGAAGTTTCTTCCTCTTCACCACATCCCCTGCATGTTGGTTCTTGTGTTAGTCCCATCGTGTGTAGGTGTTTGTTTAGTAGACAGTGTCCTATTATTAATCTAACGTCTTGTCTGCTCATTAGGAGTAAACGTTCCGTTCTTTTCTTGGTTGGTTCATTTAGGAAGAGCTTTGAGTGTCTCTGTCCTGGTGACTCCAACCAGTGATTCTTGTGTCATTGATTCAGCAATGTTTTTATTTCCAACTTAACTGTATCCGTTCTGGTCCGCTCTCGTTCTCGCACATTTTTTTGAGTGTCATCTCATTCTCGCACGAGAGTCTCGCAAAAGTCTCGCTATAAAAATAAGCGCTTGCGCACTACGCATTTACGTAACTATTTAACTACAAGAGACAAGTTCGCATCAATAGCACCATCTTCCATGTATTTGCAGTCGTATAACTATAATAAAGAGACGAAACACTAAATTCTGGTCGCCAAATTATTTCAATACGAACATAATGTTTATTCATTTACGGTCACCACAAAATGTGATGTTAGTAAATAATTTAATTTACCTCTAAAGTATCCAATTTATCATCAAATTGTGATCTCTAAACTGTTTCAATACGTGCACATTCTGTATCAGTAAAACGAATTGAACATTAAAAAAAATATTTTTTGTAACTAAAAGTACCTACACTTTTTCATTAAATATATGCCACTATTTAAGTAAGATTAAGTCATAAAAACCGCCACACTGGTAACCCGCTAGCAACCAATCACTCCGCTTCTTTCCCTGTTCGTTCCCATCGACGCTTAATATAACAGCCATTACTTTTCAGGGACGGTAAAATTTTTATTAACCGTGATTTTAACTGGGATGAATTAGGCGCTGAAATGTTAAAGAAAAACTAGTTCTATTAGATACAAAATGATTTTGTCTTTCTTTTGCATTTCCTCGCTCTGGGACCGATACCAATAGACTCTAGATACTCAAAAATATAGTGAATTCCATATAATTTTGTGTTCTATTACGAAATCGCGTGGACTCCACACCTTGTACGGTGCATTTTTCATTGAATTTATGAATCAAAGCTATAAAGTTATAAATACTTTTTATTACGAGATTCTCACGAGATTTCTCGTTTCTCGCAGTTGTTATATCGATCTCGCCTCGAACTTTAAACTGCAATCTTGCTCTCGTTCTCGTCTCGCATAATGCAACGAGACGAGATGCCTCGTCGTGCATCACTACCTGCTGGATCTTTTCTTCCCACAGGATATTATATCTGCTGCTCGTAAAGGCTTCACAGTGGCATATAAGGTGCTGAGGGCTTTCTTCCTCTTCACCACACCCCCTGCATGTTGGTTCTTGTGTTAGTCCCATCGTGTGTAGGTGTTTGTTTAGTAGACAGTGTCCTGTTATTAATCTAACGTCTTGTTTGCTCATTAGGAGTAAACGTTCCGTTCTTTTCTTGGTTGGTTCATTTAGGAAGAGCTTTGAGTGTCTCTGCCCTGGTGACTCCAACCAGTGATTCTTGTGCAATTGATTCAGCAATGTTTTAACTGTCTCCGCTGAGATTCCGAAAGCCGGTTCTGGTCCTGTGAAAGGAAAACTTGTCCCCTTCTTAGTCAGACTATCTGCTACCTGGTTTTCTTCGATCTCTGAATGCCCGGGTACCCATATTAATTTTAATTTGTTCCTCGCTCCTAGTGCATTTAATCTGTGGATGCACTCTAGAACAAGTCCAGATTCTGTCTCACAGGATTCTAGTGCTTTTAGTGCGGCTTGGCTGTCTGTTACTATAGAGATTCTTCTGTTGCTAAAGTGGATCTCTATAGTAGTAATTTGGCGCAGGTACAGTTCTGCATGGAATACTGTCGTCCCGAGTCCAATCGACTGTTCTACAATGGTTTTTCATCATTTAATTTTTTTTCTGCATTATTTGTGTTTATTGTGATAATTAGTTTCCAATTTATAAAGTGAATTGTGAGAATAAATGAGTAACTTAAAATTAGAGTGTCGTAGTGTTATAAAATTTTTGACAAAAGAGGGCCATCGGCCGGAAACAATCCGTGAGAGAACGGTGGCCGTCTATGGGGATGATACACCATCATATTACTCAATAAAATTTTGCTCTAAACAGTTTCGTGGGACGATCCCCGAAGTGGAAGACACAAAACGGCAAAAAATGACGAAATGACTCAAAAAGTTGAAGCCATGGTCTTCGAAGATCGTCGTGTGAAGGTCTCTACTATCAGTATATGGCATTGGATATATCTGAATCCAGCGTAATAACCATCTAGCACGACAATTCGAACATGACTAAGGTGTCAGCCAGGTGGGTTCCACGAATGTTGACACCTAAACAACAATTGCGCAGGTTGGAAATTTCGAAGAGTCATTTGAAAACTTTGACCAACGATTCTGACTTTTTGGCACAAATTGTGACGAGCGACGAGACTTGGGTGCACCATTGGGATCCTGCAAACGATGCCGAGGTGGACATTTGAATAATGTATTACTCAAAACATAATTGTCATAAGTTGTACTATAAAATAAAGAAAAAGTTTTGCTTTCGTCTCAGATATTTTGTATTTTATTAATTTTAAAAACAGATCGGGAAACCTTTATATATATATATATATATATATATATATATATATATATATATATATATATATATATATATATATATATATCTATATCTATATTTGTACAGGGTGTAAATGAAATAAGTGCATTAAATTTAACCAGTTATATAACTCGTCGAGAGCAACAATATTTCTTACTAACTTTTTCTCGAAATCGCATATTTTTTAGCATTTTTACCACCCCGTAAATTGACGAGTCGTTCCAAATATTTTTGTGATAATTGAATGCAGTAGCAATAGCTATGAAAAAATTTTATTTTAGCAATTGACAGTCCTGTCAATTGTTGCAATTAAATCTTGACATTAGTAATAAACTTGTTTATAAGGTAAAATTCTGTGAAAATGTGAGTACACAGACATTGTAATTACTTACCTATTTATTTATTTTTTTACTCGTATCTGTACTACATTTTACTTGACATCACGGTTGACATAAAGACAGTGTCATGGAGTTGCCAACGCATTTACACGGAGCGTTTCCAAATCATCACCAAATCATTCTGTTCTTAATATTCGCACATTTGTTAATCTTGTACATCTTTATCACATCACAATACGGAGTGTCACATATGACAGTTTTAAAAATAGCAACAGTTGTATCCATATCATGTGCAAAAAGATCAATGTTTTCAGCAGATTTCGATTTTGGGAATGGCTCATAATGTTCATTAATGAGACTGAATTTACTTGGGAAGGTGTATTTATTATGCACAATACACATCTCGACAGACGAAAATGCTGTAAAAATTTTCACTAAAAAATGTTTGGGCGGGAACAATAAATGGACGACTAATTATTAGTACTCATGTACCTCTTTTAAATGGACAAAAGTTTGTACTTATATTTTTTGAATAACGTATTTAAACTATTATGATTTGTCGACGATAAATAATCATCTCATAACCTAATAACTATGCTTTTGCTCTTCCTCTTGTTACCTCGCCCCTTCTTGTCTTCCACTATTCACAGATGATTAAAAGCCTGGTTTAATACACAACTTTATAGTTTTGTTATCCAAAATTATATTTCTTTATTTTAAAAATTGTACTATTATGAATTAATAAATAATAAATGTTATTTCCGTTGATTCGTTTATTAATTACTGTAACTGCAAGTGTAACCGATAACCGACAATTTTTGAGTTGTTTGTATCCCACTTGAATACGGCAGCAGCCATTTGTTCTCCATGGGCGGGTAAAGAAATATGCAGCAAATCTTTAAAGAATTTTAACTCAAAATCTAAAAGACTTAAAAAAAGGTTATTAAGAAATATTGTTGCTCTCTTCGAGGTACATTACTGGTTAAATTTAATGCACTTATTTCATTTACACCCTGTATATATATATATATATATATATATATATATATATATATATATATATATATATATATATATATATATATATGTATAAACAAAACTATACGTATTTAATAATTTTAAATTTAAATAATGGCAGACATATTTGTAAAGATGATGCTTCAAGCAGCTTCATACATATTGCCAACGACACAAGGTTAAAATTAAAATAACTATAATTAATCCGAAATATTTAATTAATAATTAATGATTAGACTTAACCTTGAATAATTTACCGGCTTCTATTTTCATACTCGCTTGACGTAGAATCGAAATCTCCAAACTATATCGTGTTCCACTTTGAACTAATATAGTAGATCTACGGGGTGTCCAAGATAGCTTTTCCAATATGAGAATCTCGAAAACTACGAGAGATATTACGGTTAAATTAGACAAAAATTGCCTTATTAGGAGACCATTTTAATGGTGTTTTGCAAAATGTAAATTTTGCAGTTTTTACCTCTCGCTACCCTTAGTAAGGGAGGTATAGGGATCGTGCTGAAAATCGCATATCGAGATTTTGGTAAATGACCACGTTTTGAGGTCCTTAGAATCCAATTTTAACATTTTCACGATGATATCTGTGTGTATGTATGTGGATCCTTCACTCTAACTTTAACATTTAGAAAATTTTGAAACCTTGAATATGGGAAGAAGCCATTAGGTTTTGATGTAAATCAGAAATGGTACTTTACTTGTAGCTCAAAATAGTTTTTCTTCGAAAAATACCTTCAACTATTATTTTTTCGAGATTTGTGTTATTATAAAAATTAAAGATTATTACATTTTCTAAAGAGTTACATAAAATATAATTCAGCAGATAATGAAAATGAATAACAAGAATTGTCAAACGGGTGCCCATCATTACGATTGTCAAGTATGTAGGCACGTATTAAAAGTATAAAAATAAAATATAATTCAGCAGATAATGAAAATGAATAACAAATTTTTTATGCTTTTAATACATGCCTGCATACTTGACAATCGTAATGATGGGTACCCTTTTTGCAATTTTTAAGGAAGGTATATGGATCGTGCTAAAAATCGCATATCGAGATTTTGGTAAATGACCATGTTTTAAGGTCCCTAGCATCCAATTTTAACATTTTCACGATGATGTCTGTGTGTATGTGTGGATCCTCCACTCTAACTCAAATACTATCATTCAGAAAATTTTGAAACCTTATATTTCGAACTTTTTCTGTAATGGAAAGAGCCCATTAGAATTTCGATGAAAATCGGATAACCAGAAATGGCACTTTACTAGAAGCTCAAAATAGTTTTTCTTCGAAAATTACCTTTAAATGTTATTTTTTCTAGATTAATGTTATTATAAAAATTAAAGATTATTAAATTTTCTATAGATTTGCATTAATACTTTTTCCACATATTTTATTGATAAATTTATAAAATTATCTATAATTTAAATCCCAGAGCTTACGCTTTAAACAAACAAAACGCAGTTATTCAAATGTATCTAACTGACAGATAAATGTCACTATCAAGGAACTAATCATTTCAAAATAATATTAGTAATGTTTTAAATAGAAAAAAGTAAATAGAACAATAGAAAAGGAATTCAATACAGTAAATATGTAAATATGTATTTAGATTAATAAAAATTAACGATACACAAAAATGTCTAAGCTAATCCTCATTTTTGGATTAGTGAATTCTAATCTATCCCGGTATTTAAAATTTAATCTTTATTTTATTATAGGTCCGGTGGCTCAATGGTTAGAGCAACGCCTCATATCATGAGTGCCCTCGGGTTTCTGGGTTCGAATCCCACTAAGGCATGGATGTGTGAATGTGAACCCACTCTGTAATTGGAATTTAATCTTGTTGAGGGGTTTAAAAAAAGGTAGTTACTTGGATTAGATTAGACAATATTTTAAGAAATAAATTGTCAAAATGAGAGTAAAATTCGCTAATCCAAAAATAAAGATTAATTTAATCCTTTTTGTGACTCGGGCTGTAAATGGCGAGAGGTATTGTGTTGGCCACACCAGATTTTTTTTATTCATTGTCATTATCTGACTGACAGATAAATGTCACTGTCAAACAACTAATCATTTCAAATTAGTAATAGTAACGTTTTAAAAAGAAAATAGTAAATAGAACCATGTTATATGGAATGGATCTTAATACAGTTTCCAGCATAACTGTATAAATTTATAGGTCAAAAGCATTTTTTTCTGAAATTCTTTGTATGGCATATTATACCAACATTCCCTTTCCCACCACTCCCCTATCGTTGCAATGCAAGTATATAGAATACCCCATTCTGAGAAAGTCGTTTTATTAGATAAACAAAAGTATTTAAAATAATTGAAAGAAGTTGTAACATACAATTATCACTTCTGAAGATGCATTAATAATTATTTATTTTTACATTTATGCATGCATTAGTAATGTTAATAATTGTTACGCGTCTTGGCAGTCGAGGCTTATTATATCTAAGACGATTTCCTACTTTCAAACATTGTTGTATAAATACATGGATTCCCATTTTCTACAGAAGTTGTATAATTCTCGTTATGTACACATACTTTACATTTTACACTAGGCTTGAACACAATTATATTACGTGATAACATGGCAAATGCAGAAATGTCACTTTTCTTCGAACAGCGATTATATTATGTCAAAACAAAAGTATATCATTAACCAGAAGGTCAAAAAAGATGTCGCATTAAATTATTATGAACTGTTTATTGCTAGGATACGGTGTATATAAACATATCTATAACAACCGGGGCATTATATGCGGGCATAATAGTTCATTATGCCCTCATTATAATCCGATCATCGTATAAGGACTTTAAAGTAGAAATAATATGAACGGTATATAATGAAGGATGGTGTACAAATTGGTGAAAGTATTGTGCCTGTGTTAGCGTATGCGGAGATGTAGTTGTTTTAGGTGAAAATGAAGAGCAACTCAGAAGAATGATAGAGAGAATATATGTAGTTGCAAGAAGTATGAATCTGGAGTTGAATGTTGATAAATCCAAGGTGTTAGTATTTGAAAGGAGTAAATTGGTGACTGTGTGCAATGTGTTGGTGGATGGAGTGAAACTGGAGCAAGTGAATGAGTTTGTATATTTGGGTAGCATGATGTCAAGGGATGGTCGAATTGATAGAGAAACTGAAAGGAGAGTGAGTGCGGGGTGTAAGGTAATGGGTGCTCTGGGTACGTTTGCTCGAAACGTAAACGTATCTAGAGAAGCTCGTTTAAGTGTGTATAATGGAGTGCTAGTGTCGGCTTTGATGTATGGAAGCGAATGTTGGGCATGGACGGGAAAGCATAAAGAGAGAGTGACTGCCGTGGAAATGAGGTATTTACGTGGAGTATGTGGATATGTAGGACGGGATCGCGTGAGGAATAATTTGGTGTATGAAGAATTTATGGTTAGGAAGAATTTTGTTAAAAGGAATGAGCCAGTTGAGATGGTTTGGTCATGTGAAGAACATGAAGAGTGAACGTCTTGTAAAGCGTATATATCTTGGTGAAATTGAGGGTGTTCGATTGCGTGGCCGTCCAGTGTGTAAGTGGATGGATTTGATTGATAAGGTACTAAAAGAGAGAAATTTTCCGAGTGGGAAGAGAAGAAGAGCGTGTATGAATGCGATTATGAATGTGGCCGAGGCGAAAGAAGTGTGCTTAGACAGGAATGTGTGGCGAAGGATGATTGTTTCGTAACTATTATTGTGGTCCGGTTGCGGTATTTCGCTACCAAAAATCGGTCACTTTAATTTGTTAAGAGTGAGGAATATATGTTGTACCTATGATGTCAGGTTAGTAAGAATGTTGTTGAAAGAGAGACTGATTTTTTCTTGGATGATGTTATTTTTATTCTTTCGGGTTTGTGCTAACCCACTAAGTGGGAAATGTGTGATTTTATGTATGTATGTATATATGTATATAATGAAAAACATTTTTTTTTAATCATTACAATATTAATGAGGATTGATTACAACAATTAATACATTAATTGATTACAACAATTAATATAATAAGAAAACAGCTTTGAAAGCACAACACAGAAATCATTTTTAATTTAATTATAATACTTAAAATTAATTATGAAAAGGGCCTTAAAAAGCAATTTACTTTCACCACACATGTAAATAGTAAGTACGTCGAATTGCAGACTGCAATGTTTCGCATTCATTTTGAACGGATGACGGATCACTAATTTTTTGGGGACGATATTTATCCACGTTTGAATTCATTTTGATATTATTTACCGTCACATGTGACACATCCAAAGCAGTACAAACTCTCTAAAATGTAATAATATTCAGAAATAAGTGCATAAGAAATAAAGAACTGAGATATGTTATGTGAAAACGAACCTCAAAATATAATACTTACATCTTCTACAGACAAGAATGTAATAATTAGGGGAACCTTTATGCGTTTGTCTTTCTCAAAGTATGCAGAAGCATTCAAAATAATTTCTTTACACTGTTTTGATAAAATATCTTCCGAAACATTAAATTCACTCATTCCATCATTTCCAACGATATATAATGTAGATGTTTCAAAAATAAATAAATGTTGATAATAGACAAAACATTTAAACAACATCCTTAGCAACGCCAAAGCTTAAGTATTATTGTAATCAAAATTATTATAAACGAAAACGTATTTCACATATTTTAGTGAGACATAAAATCTTGTATATGCGTTACTAGATGATAATGCCCTTGGTACATAAAATACTATTATACTTCAGTAAAATTTAGTAATAAAATTTGGAGCATACTTTTTTTTCTCAAAACTTTTGTAACATATCTGCGTTTATACCGCATTTTTTAAATAAAAAATCTGATGTGGCCAGCACATTACCTTCCGTCAGTTCTATATATTTTGTACAAATTTCATACGGAAAGTTCCTTGCTAAATTAAATATTCTATTTCTTGTACATTAGCTTCCGGCAGTTGCATGTATTTTATGCAAATTTCATACAGAAAATTATTATTTTGTGAAGTTTTCTATATACAGTGTAATGTATCTGCAGAAAAAAAATAATTATTATTATTATTTCTTGTACATTACCTTAAAGCAGTTGTATGTATTTTATACAAATTCCATAGAGAAAGCAAAAGATCCTATATTTCCAGTAAAATTATAAAACAGACACACTATGTCAATTTCACTTGACACTGACATCTTTCAATCAGAATTTTCTTAATATAGTAGTTGTTTCCACAGGTATGGCTACTTTATGAAATTTAATTTCTTTATAATTTTTTAACTCAATATCCATTTAATATTAAGTATAAAATGCAGTCAAATCGTATAGAGAATAAATAATTCTTTAATATTTATAATAACATTAAATGTGAAAAAATGATATTTAACATCGTTTTTTCAAGAAAAACTGTTAAAATCTTCAAATGAGGGTACTTCCGGTTGACCAATTATAACCAAAATCTAATCAGCTCTTCACATGGATGTAACGAAGAGAAATACGAAAGAATTATAATTTTTGGAATTGTAGTATTAGAGTTATCGCATTAGAAAATTTTGTCACACACAGACACACACACACACACACACACACACACACACACACACACACACATACATACACACACACACACACACACACATATACACACATACACACACACACATACAGACATCATCGTAAAAATAGTAAAATCGTATTCTAGGGACCCTAAAACGTGCTTATTCATCAAAAACTCACCACCGAATTTTTTGACCAAAGACAATACCTTCCTTACCTAAAGGTGACGGAAGGTAAAAAATTATAAAGAAATTAAATATCATATATATTAGTCAGCTTTGCTATAACTCTGGAAACAGCTGCGATACATTAAGAAAATTCTGATTGAAAGGTGTCAGTGTCAAGTGCAGTTGACATTATGTTTATGTTATAATTTTACTGGAAATATAGGATCTTTTGTTAGAAACTTTCTGTATGGAATTAGTACAAAATACATACAACTGCCTTAAGGTAATGTACAAGAAATATAATCTTTTGCAAGGAACTTTCTGTATGACATTTATACAAAATACATAGAACTGACGGAAGGTAATGTGCTGGCCACAGCAGATTTTTTTTCTCAAAATTTTTGTAACATATCTGCGTTTATACCGCATTTTTAAAATGAAAAACGAATGAGCAAATTCAGAAATGGCTAAGCTACGATGATATATTTATATCTTTATTAAAACACAATTCCATTGTGTGAAGGTTATTAAGTAACTGTATTAAAGAAAATTTGTTATAAAAACCTTTCTTTCACTGCTATTAAATAGTTTCCGTTCATATCGTCAAGGTAACAGAACCTTGTATCTTCAACGATGTTTAAACATTGAACTCGATAACATACGCGCCCAGTCTCATTATATTTCGACCGGCTATTATTTTATACAAATTATAAAATCTACGCAAATCATGACAAATTTCTACAAATTTATTTCGACTAGTATAAAATATAGATTATAGATGCAATATTACTTCAAAATATAGGGAAAAAATAATAAATAAAATATATATTATAGCCAGTGGCGTCGATAGACCATTTCTGAGAGGGCTTGCGCCCTCCCTGTTTAATTTTGCGCCCCCTTTCCGTGTTTTTATTTAAATAAATTATTAAAAATCAATCTGATTTTTTTTACTATTTTATTATGCACTTATTTATCTGCAATAAGCAGCGAGACGATTATGTACCTACGACTTTAGCCGAAGAGGAAAGGTTACCGCTGCTCTAAAATATGAAGCGAAAATTCAAATAAATTATTCCTGTATTAGAACTATTAACGCATTAAAAAATTCAACACACGATGAGCATCCTTCCGATACTAACCTGCATTTTAAAATAAAAATTATTGAAATCTATTAATACTGGACTTTTCTCGTTTTGCCATTAAAATCAAAATCAGATACTAGTAGATTTCAATAATATTTTTACCTTCCGTCACTTTTAGGTAAGGAAGGTATTGTCTTTGGTCAAAAAATTCGATGATGAGTTTTTAATCAATAAGCACGTTTTAGGGTCCCTAGAATACGAATTTACTATTTTTACGATGATGTCTGTATATATATATATATATACAGAGAATTTATTTTAAAATGCAACATACGATTTATCACTTCCATGGTTACACACTACTGTCAAAAAATGACAGCAATGTAATATTTGTCCATTTTAAAATGCAACATCATAAATAGTATTGCAGCATAGAAGATATTTCCAGAACACATCACAAATGGTATCAATTCTTTCTACGAGCGACTAGGATATTGCCTCAGTGTGAATGAAGGTATTTTTGAACATTTATTACATAAAAATTATGTATTTTTGTAAGCCAAAGTTTGTTAAGATGTGCTACATTCAAGTTTTGATTTTTTGTTAATAGTATGTAGGCTAATTTATTGGAAATTAGTGTTGATAATACATAACTACAAATTTTCGTATGTTGCATTTTAAAATGGACAAATATTACATTGCTGTCATTTTTTGACAGTAGTATGTAACCATGGAAGTGATTGACCATATGTTGCACGTTAAAATAAATTCACTGTATATATATATATATATATATATATATATATATATATATATATATATATATATATGTGTGTGTGTGTGTGTGTGTGTGCGTGCGTGCGTGCGTGCGTGCGTGCGTGCGTGCGTGCGTGCGTGCGTGCGTGCGTGCGTGCGTGCGTGCGTGCGTGCGTGCGTGCGTGTGTGTGTGTGTGTGTAACAAAATTTTTGTCTGCGATAACTCTTAATACTACAGTTACAAAAATTATAATTTTTTCGTGTACTTCTTCGTTACATCCATATGAAGAGCTGATTAGATTTTGGTTACAATTGGTTAACCGGAAGTACCATCATTTGAAGATTTTAATAGTTTTTCTTGAAAAAACTATGTTAAATATAATTTTTTCACATTTGATGTTATTATAAATATTAAAGAATATTTTATTCTCTATACGATTTGACTGCATATTATACTTAATATTAAATGGATATAGAGTTAAAAAATTATAAAGAAATAAAATTTCATAAAGTAGCCATAGCTATGGAAACAGCTACTATATTAAGAAAATTCTGATTGAAAGATGACAGTGTCAAGTGAAATTGACATAGTGTGTTTGTCTTATAATTTTTACTGGAAATATAGGATCTTTTGCTTTCTGTACGGAATTTGTATAAAATACATACAACTGCTTTAAGGTAATGTACAAGAAATAATA
The DNA here is from genome assembly GCA_963082715.1 of Harpalus rubripes. Taxonomy (NCBI): domain Eukaryota; kingdom Metazoa; phylum Arthropoda; class Insecta; order Coleoptera; family Carabidae; genus Harpalus; species Harpalus rubripes. The sequence goes on from OY720463.1 coordinate 4,305,657, forward strand.
ATAATAATAAATCTTTTATTTCTGCAGATACATTACACTGTATATAGAAAACGTCACAAAATAATAATTTTCTGTATGAAATTTGCATAAAATACATGCAACTGCGGGAAGGTAATGTGCTGGCCACATCAGATTTTTTTAAATTCAGGTTAATATCGGAAGTATACGTGTCGTGTGTTCAGTTTTTTAAAATGTTAATAGTTCGAAACAATTAATTGAATTTTCGCTTCATATTTTAGTACAGGGGTAACCTTTCCTCTTAAGAAAGGTACTATAAGAAATCAAAATGATGCACCATTCAGGCTATAAAAGAGACGAAATTATTCAAGGCTATCCCATTGCAAGGACATAACGAAACAAAAAATTCAACAAATAAGGCCAATTTTATAGACTCTAGTTATTAAAAAAATTGATCCTTTTCTCCAGAATTACAATATACCTCAAAATGCACATTATTGTTCACTACGTCACAAAATCATGTTATAGAGAGTAGAGCAAAATGTATAATACGCAAAATAACTCCGGAAATTAATAATTGTGATTATTTTGCAATAATAGTAGATGATCCTCGGGACATCACCGCAGAAGAACAGATAAGTATTTGTGTTCGCTTCATTACATCTGAAAATCTTCCAAAAGAAATATTTTTATGTTTTAAACATGAAAAAATTTAAATGCAGAATCAGACTGTCAAAAATTATTTCTTTCTAAAGGTGCGCCCTGTTGCGCCCTCCCTGTTAAAAGTAGCTAGTGACGCCCCTGATTATAACCAGGGCCGCTCCGAGGGTATTAGGCGCCTTTGTGCTATGTTACATTTTAGCGCCCCTTTCCCTGTTCCCCTCATGATGTAAAATTTGCAAATTAAAGTTTAAACTATACTTTTTGTTCTTCAAAAATGCTAGATTTAATATATTGATGAAATTTTCCTTGATTCATTCTTGTAATCAATAGGTTATAATCTAAATCGTTTGTTGTAATCAATAATATTACAACAGATTTCAGAATTGTAAATGCATTTGATTCTTTGCAAAATAATATTAGGTATTTAAATATTGGATTCATTGTGGGATTCATTCATGTAATCAGAGCTGGGCAATACTTGCAAGAAAAGTACTTTATTAGGCTTGCAAGTACTTTGAGTACTTCAAGTACTGTACTTGAAGTACTCTTTATTTATAGTACTTTGTACTTGACAAAGTAAATCTATTCACATGTACTTGGTACTTAGTACTTGGAAAAATACTTGAAGTACAATGAAAAATATTTGAAGTACGTTAAATGTACTTGAAGTATTTTAAATGTATTTGAAGTATTTTAAATATACTTGAAGTATTTTAAATGTACTTGAATTACTTTACGGGGTCTCGTGGCCGCGTGCCTGAGTGTCAGGTCGAGAATCTGGGGATTCGGGTTCGATCCCGACCGACGCCAATTATTTCCAATTTTAAATGGCACAAAATTGACTCCTGTGGTGCACTCTCCATGCCAGCAATGAGTACCCGAGAGGTGACGCCTGGTAAGCGCCCGCACGGTGCAAATATATCATCTTTACCGATATCTGCTTACAAAGCAGATTGGCACACCCAGCAATGGGTAATAAGCCGTGATGATATATTTATTTTATTTTTATTTGAATTACTTTAAATGTACTTGAATTACTTTGTTTGTCTGTCAGTGTTTCTTTTGCAGAGGTGTGGTGTTATGTGGATTTCATTAATAAATATAATTTCAGAGATAATATGAAAGTAAAGATATATTTGCAAATTTTTTGGCATAAATAAATTAATTCTAATTTGCGCATATTGCATATACATAAATGTTTGTATTACCTAACTACAGTTCTAGGACTTTGCGTATCGCCTGGCGATCGCATAACGTAAAAATGACGTCATTCTAACATCTCGGTACAGCTTCTCGCATCGCATGGCGATCATATGACGTCAATTTTACGTCATGAGATCGCTAGGTGATACGGCAGTCCCAGCGAGGAACTCTTGTTTTAAATAACCAAATAAATATCGCATATTGAAATTTTTGTCAACAATCACCTTTTAAGGTCCATATAATCAGAAAAATATCAATTATCTGAAAAAGTACTTGCACCCAAATTTACAAGTACTTTTTTAAGTACTTGGTACTTTCAAGTACTTTAGAAACTAAAAAAGTACTTGTACTTCAAGTACTTTTAAAAACATCAAGATACTTGGTACTTGTACTTCAAGTACTACTTTCCGGTACTTTGCCCAGCTCTGCATGTAATCAATATTTTTGAGTTATAATCAATATATTCATTGTTGTAATCAACAGTTTCATAGTTATTATTTCAATATAACAATGCTAGAATAATAACGAACCTATTGATAGACCATAAGACGGTCCTGTGTCTAGGCATATTACGGAACAATGTTAAATATTTATTTGTAATATAAATCGTCATAACATTTATTCAAAGAAATATAAGACAATTTGTGCGTCAGTAGTGCACTGTTGTTCATATGAATTTATGAATCACATTATTGTGGTTTGGCTATGTAACAATTATGTAATTATTAAATATTTGCAACACATTGTTTCAAAACAAATGAGTAACTCTGTAACCCGAACTCAGAACATAATTAACGTGTTTTTTTTACAAGTTTGTTTAAAAGTGAGTGATTGTTTTAATGTCAAAATAATGGCTATATAGGGTGTCTCAGGACTATATGCAATAACATATTGCAACTTTATATAAAAAAAATCTGATGTGGCCAGCACATTACCTTCCGTCAGTTATATGTATTTTGTACAAATTTCATACGGAAAGTTCCTCGCTAAATTAAATATTCTATTTCTTGTACATTACCTTCCGGCAGTTGCATGTATTTTATGTAAATTTCATAGAGAAAATTATTATTTTGTGACATTTTCTATATACAGTGTAATGTATCCGCAGAAATAAGAGATTTATTATTATTATTATTTCTTGTACATTACCTTAAAGCAGTTGTATGTATTTTATACAATTTCCATACAGAAAGCAAAAGATCCTATATTTCCAGTAAAAATTATAAGACAAACACACTATGTCAATTTTGCTTGACACTGACATCTTTCAATCAGAATTTTCTTAATATAGTAGCTGTTTCCATAGCTATGTCTACTTTATGAAATTTAATTTCTTTATAATTTTTACCTTCCGTCACCTTTAGGTAAGGAAGGTATTGTCTTTGGTCAAAAAATTCGGTGGTGAGTTTTTGATGAATAAGCACGTTTTAGGGTCCCTAGAATACGATTTTACTATTTTTACGATGATGTCTGTATGTGTGTGTGTGTGTGTGTATGTATGTATGTGTGTCTGTGTGTGTGTGTGTGTGTGTGTGTGTGTGTGTGTGTGTGTGTGTGTGTGTGTGTGTAACAAAATTTTCGTCTACGATAACTGCCATACTACAATTCTAAAAATTATAATTCTTTCGTATTTCTCTTCGTTACATCCATGTGAAGAGCTGATTAGATTTTGGTTAGAATTGGACAACCGGAAGTACCCTCATTTGAAGATTTTAACAGTTTTTCTTGAAAAAACTATGTTAAAAATCATTTTTTCACATTTAATGTTATTATAAATATTAAAGAATATTTTATTCTTTATACGATTTGACTGCATTTTATACTTAATATTAAATGGATATAGAGTTAAAAAATTATAAAGAAATTAAATTTCATAAAGTAGCCATAGCTATGAAAACAGCTACTATATTAAGAAAATTTTTATTGAAAGATGTCAGTGTCAAGTGAAATTGACATAGTGTGTGTCTTATAATATTACTTGAAATATAGGATCTTTTGCTTTCTGTATGTAATTTGTATAAAATACATACAACTGCTTTAAGGTAATTTACAAGAAATAATAATAATAATAAATCTTTTATTTCTGCAGATACATTACACTGTATATAGAAAACGTCACAAAATAATAATTTTCTGTATGGAATTTGCATAAAATACATGCAACTGCCGGAAGGTAAAGTACAAGAAATATAATATTTAGCAAGGACCTTTCTGTATGAAATTTGTACAAAATACATAGAACTGACGGAAGGTAATGTGCTGGCCACATCAGATTTTTTAACTCTATATCCATTTAATATTAAGTATAAAATGCAGTCAAATCGTATAGAGAATAAAATATTCTTTAATATTTATAATAACATCAAATGTGAAAAAATTATATTTAACATAGTTTTTTCAAGAAAAACTGTTAAAATCTTCAAATGATGGTACTTCCGATTGACCAATTGTAACCAAAATCTAATCAGCTCTTCATATGGATGTAACGAAGAAGTATACGAACAAATTATAATTTTTGTAACTGTAGTATTAGAGTTATCGCAGACGAAAATTTTGTTACACACACATCCACACACACACACACACACACACATACAGACATCATCGTAAAAATAGTAAATTCGTATTCTAGGGACACTAAAACGTGCTTATTGATTAAAAACTCATCATTGAATTTTTTGACCAAAGACAATACCTTCCTTACCTAAAGGTGACGGAAGGTAAAAAAATACGGGCCTGTATACAACCGATTGTAATAATTATAAACATTAGAAGGTAATCTCCATAGTTATATTATTAGTAATACACACATACACGAGCAATGGACATGTAGATACGTTGTTGCATCACGACTTCCCTTCATAGATACGATTCTTGCAATGAGGTGTTGCACGGTTTTTACCTTCCGTCACCTTTAGGTAAGGAAGGTATTGTCTTTGGTCAAAAAATTCGGTGGTGAGTTTTTGATGAATAAGCACGTTTCAGGGTCCCTAGAATACGATTTTACTATTTTTACGATGATGTCTGTATGTGTGTATGTGTGTGTGTAACAAAATTTTCGTCTACGATAACTTCCATACTACAATTCTTAAAATTATAATTCTTTCGTATTTCTCTTCGTTACATCCATGTGAAGAGCTGATTAGATTTTGGTTAGAATTGGACAACCGGAAGTACCCTCATTTGAAGATTTTAACAGTTTTTCTTGAAAAAACTATGTTAAATATCATTTTTTCACATTTAATGTTATCATAAATATTAAAGAATGTTTTATTCTCTATGGCTCGTAGTATGATCACGGTTTTAACTAAAACACTGTTTTAAGAAATGTCAAATTCAAATTTCAATATTTAATTTCGCCCTTATGTTTAAAGAACAATTTTTTTAAAAATATTTGTTTGAATACAAACTATGTTCTGCTTTAAAATCATATTATGATAAATATAATAAAATTTATTATTGATATTAAATAATCAATTTTGACATTTCTTAAAACAGCGTTTTAGTTAAAACCGTGATCATACTACGAGCCTATATGATTTGACTGCATTTTATACTTAATATTAAATGGATATAGAGTTAAAAAATTATAAAGAAATTAAATTTCATAAAGTAGCCATAGCTTTGGAAACAGCTATTAAGAAAAATTTGATTGAAAGATGTCAGTGTCAAGTGAAATTGACATAGTGTGTTTATCTTATAATTTTACTGGAAATATAGGATCTTTTGCTATAAATTTTCTCTATGGAATTTACATAAAATACATGCAACTGCCGGAAGGTAAAGACAAGAAATATAATCTTTAGCAAGGAACTTTCTGTATGAAATTTTTACAAAATACAGAGAACTGACGGAAGGTAATGTGCTGGCCACATCAGATTTTTTTTCTTTGCTTTAATCAAAAGAATAAGAAAAAATATTTAGCCCCTATTTTTTATTTTTTTCGTATTATTCTTTATTCATGAGAAAATTGTCTGAAATTATAATGTTTGAATTTCCACTTCCCGTTTCGCCTGATGACGTCAGAATAAACCTAACCAATGAGGGTGTGGCTTACATTTGCCTCCAACGGAATATGAACGAGTGACAGTCATGACAGCTGTCAACTACGAGTATTACTGATTCCGCTTCCCCTTTCGCCTGATGACGTTCGAATAAATTTAACCAATGAGGGTGTGGCTTACATTTGCCACCGACAGAATTTAAACGAGTGACAGTCATGACAGCTGTCAACTACTACTGATTTTTACCTCTCGCTAAGAGAGGTATTGTATTCATGCTAAAAATCGCATATACAGATTTTAGTGAATAAGCACGTTTTAAGGTCCCTAGAATCCAATTATAACATTTTTACCATGATGTCCGTATGTGTGTGTGTGTGGATGTGTGAGTGTGTGTGTGTGTGTGTGTGTGTGTGTGTGTGTGTGTGGATGTGTGTGTGGATGTTGGATTCACCATAACTCAAATACTATAAGACTTAAGACTTTTTTAACTACGGATTCCTCAATCTAACAATAATGGGAAGAGTCGAGTCAGTTTTGGTAACAATTGGACAACCGGAAGTAGTAGTTACAAGAAAAAAATCATCTAAATATTATTTATCGAAAATTTATGTAAATACTTATATTAAAGAACGTTAAATTCTTTATTCGATAAATATAAATGCATTATTATATCTTCTATAGATTTAGAGATAAAGAAATGCATATAAAATAATTTGATGTAAAAATTCTTAGATCAAACTACTTCACACATAAATGTCACTGTCAAAAATATTTGTATGCCACTGTCAAAAATATTTGTATGCCACTGTCAAAAATATTTGTACATCATTATGAAGATTATGAAAATAAATAAAAAGTCAACAACGCAAAAGAATATACCTAAAAAATCTGATGTGGCCAACACATAACCTCTCGCCAGATATTTTACCTGGTTGTACGCATAAAACGAAAAATATTTTTAAACACATATATTCATGTCTCACTACAAAATAATTATTTTAATATAAATTATGTACAATACATACATTTTCTTTATATTCAATATCCTGAAATTTTCTTTTTCTATTTTCCTTTTCTTTTTCTTTATATTCGTCATTTTTTCGCAAATTTCTTTTATATTCTTTTTTACGTATATTCGTTTGCGTTGACTTTTTTTATTTTCATAATCTTCATAATACTGTACAAATATGTTTGACAGAGGCATACAAATATTTTTGACAGTGACATTTATGTGTCAATTACAAACATTTGAATTTCTTGCCTTGTAGTAGTTTGATCTGAGATTTTTTACATCAAATTATTTTATATGCCTTTCTTTATCTCTAAATCTATAGAAGATATAATAATGAATTTATATTTATCGAATAAAGAATTTAACGTTCTTTAATATAAGTATTTACATAAATTTTCGATAAATAATATTTAGATAATTTTTTTCTTGTAACTACTATTTCCGGTTGTCCAATTGTTACCAAAACTGACTGGACTCTTCCGATTATTGTTAGATTGAGGAATCCGTAGTTAAAAATGTCTTAAGTCTTATAGTATTTGAGATAAAGTGAATCCAACATCCACACATCCACACACACATCCACACACACATCCACACACACATACGGACATCATCGTAAAAATGTTATAATCGGATTCTAGGGACCTTAAAACGTGCTTATTCATTAAAATCTGGATATGCGATTTTTAGCATGAATACAATACCTCTCTTAGCGAGAGGTAAAAAGAATATAAAAGAAATTTGCGAAAAAATGACGAATAAAAGAAAAGGAAAGTAGAAAAAAAATTCAGGATATTGAATATAAAGAAAATGTATGTATTGTACATAATTTATATTAAAATAATTATTTTGTAGTTAGACATGAATATATGTATTTGTATTTAAAAATATTTTTCGTTTTATGCGTACAACCAGGTAAAATATCTGGCGAGAGGTTATGTGCTGGCCACATCAGATTTTTGTATTTGGAAATAATCAAACATGGTTGTAAAAAAGTGTTTTGTGCAGTGTGCCCAAATAGAACTGATAATAGGGAAACATAGAACATAGTGCCTCAAAACGAAGAAAGAAGAATGAAATGGTGTTGTCGCAAGTAAAGATAAAAACATAAAATCAAAACATCTTTGTTGTAAAGATCTTTTTGATGTAAATATAAATATTTTTATAATTAAATAAGAACTATTGAATACATTTATTTTTTTGCTGGAAAATGATGCACTCAGGCTACAGTTTCTTATACCGGCTAATCTTTGCACTATTGGACCATAAGAGAGATTGATAAATCCAGGATAAAAAATTATTAGACGGTATTGTTAAAGACCACTACTGACGATAATGTCAATCTTCAACTGAAGAGGATCTATTCCAAACAATGTGTCGCTGGAATATGTTTTATATATGTTTCAATAATAGTTTGTGTTATATCTCGGGAATTATTAAGTTTTCAAAAAATCTAATTACGCCATTTTATTCTATTTAAAAAACGGTAAAATTTTTGTAAAAACATTTTTTCTCTAACTTTTATAATAAATAAGATATGAGATATTTTCGAAATGAGCGAAAAACGAGTTTTTGCCTGTAGCTCAGAAACAAAAGAAGATCGAAATTTCCTGTGGTGACTATTAAACATTTCTGGAAAAGTTGACCCTGGAATGTGCTAACGGTTTTGCTCTATCTTTAATATTACCCGAGATACCTTCAAAAAACAACGAAAATGAGACAACCTGTACAAGAAATATAATCTTTTGCAAGGACTTTCTATATGACATTTATACAAAATACATAGAACTGGCGGAAGATAATGTGCTGGCCACATCAGATTTTTTAAAAATATTCCTTAATTTAATCTCACACTTTATATAAAACAGAGTATAATCTCCCAAATGTTTCTCAGGAGCGACTGACTGTAGACTTTTTTTGAGTTTAGATTCCAACTTATTCCAATTAACAAATATAGCTAATTGAAGGTTAAACCTCTATCTTTATAAATTGTACTTTAAATATGCATTGCTAATTATAATATTTAAACAATTGCATACAGCATTATTTTATTTAAGTGTTTATAATTTTTGTTTTTCTACGTAAATACATAGACTACTAGATAATATGACATGTAAATGTAAGAAAACAAAATGTTCTATTATCAGAACCTTGAATTTAAATTGTGCACTCTGCTCGGCTTGTCAGTTGTTTTTAAAAACAATGGCACTCTTCAACAAATAATTTTAGTATGTTGGTTGTCGGAATTCAAAGATTTAGTAGGTACAGTAAAACTAATAATTACTGTGCGTATTTCAATTAATTTAAACCTCCCGCCATTACAGACCGAGTCACAAAAAAGGTTAAGTTAATCCTTATTTTTTCATCATTACTGAATTCTGTGTACAACACTGATTGGCACACCCAGCAATGGGTAATAAGCCGTGATGATATATTTATTTATTTTTGGATTAGCGAATTTCACTCTAATTTTGACTGTTTATATCTTAAAATATAGTCTAATCTAATCCAAGTAACTACCTTTTTTTAAAACCCCTCAACAAGATTAAATCCCAATTACAGAGTGGGTTCATATTCACACACATCCATGCCTTAGTGGGATTCGAACCCAGAGTCCCGAGGGCACTCATAACATGAGGCATTGCTCTAACCATTGAGCCACCGGAGCTATAATAAAATGAAGATTAAATTTTAAATACCAGGATAGAATAGAATTTAGTAATCCAAAAATGAGGATTAGCTTAAACATTTTTGTGAATCGTTAATTTTTATTATTCTAAATACATACCTACATATTTACTTATGTTGAATCGAATTCCTTTTCTATTGTTCTATTTGCTTTTAACCTTTCGTCACTTTTAGGTAAGGAAGGTATTGTCTTTGGTCAAAAAATTCGGTGGTGAGTACAGCAAGTGAATGAGTTTGTATATTTGGGTAGCATGATGTCAAGGGATGGTCGAATTGATAGAGAAATTGAAAAGAGAGTGAGTGCGGGGTGTAAGGCAATGGGTGCTCTGGGTACGTTTGCTCGACACGTAAACGTATCTAGAGAAGCTCGTTTAAGCGTGTATAATGGAGTGCTAGTGCCTGCTTTGATGTATGGAAGCGAATGTTGGGCATGGACGGGAAAGCATAAAAAGAGAGTGACTGCCGTGGAAATGAGGTATTTACGTGGTGTATGTGGATATGTAAGACGGGATCGCGTCAGGAATAATTTGGTGTATGAAGAATGTATGGTTAGGAAGAATGTTGTTAAGAGGAATGATCCAGTTGAGATGGTTTGGTCATGTGGAGAGAATGAAGAGTGAACGTCTTGTAAAGCGTATATATCTTGGTGAAATTGAGGGTGTTCGATTGCGTGGCCGTCCAGTGTGTAAGTGGATGGATGTGATTGATAAGGTACTAAAAGAGAGAAAGTTTCCGAGTGGGAAGAGAAGAAGAGCGTGTATGAATGCGATTATGAATGTGGCCGAGGCGAAAGAAGTGTGCTTAGACAGGAATGTGTGGCGAAGGATGATTGTTTCGTAA
>OY720463.1:4321024-4488524 GCA_963082715.1 Harpalus rubripes
CTTTTGCTAGTACCTTTCTGTATGGAATTTGTATAAAATACATACAACTGCCTTAAGGTAATGTACAAGAAATAGAATCTTTTGCAAGTAACTTTCTGTATGACATTTATACAAACAGAGCTGGGCAAAGTACCGGAAAGTAGTACTTGAAGTACAAGTACCAAGTATCTTGATGTTTTTAAAAGTACTTGAAGTACAAGTACTTTTTTAGTTTCTAAAGTACTTGAAAGTACCAAGTACTTAAAAAAGTACTTGTACATTTGGGTGCAAGTACTTTTTCAGATAATTGATATTTTTCTGATTATATGGACCTTAAAAGGTGATTGTTGACAAAAATTTCAATATGCGATATTTATTTGGTTATTTAAAACAAGAGTTCCTCGCTGGGACTGCCGTATCACCTAGCGATCTCATGACGTAAAATTGACGTCATATGATCGCCATGCGATGCGAGAAGCTGTACCGAGATGTTAGAATGACGTCATTTTTACGTTATGCGATCGCCAGGCGATACGCAAAGTCCTAGAACTGTAGTTAGGTAATACAAACATTTATGTATATGCAATATGCGCAAATTAGAATTAATTTATTTATGCCAAAAAATTTGCAAATATATCTTTACTTTCATATTATCTCTGAAATTATATTTATTAATGAAATCCACATAACACCACACCTTTGCAAAAGAAACACTGACAGACAAACAAAGTAATTCAAGTACATTTAAAGTAATTCAAATAAAAATAAAATAAATATATCATCACGGCTTATTACCCATTGCTGGGTGTGCCAATCTGCTTTGTAAGCAGATATCGGTAAAGATGATATATTTGCACCGTGCGGGCGCTTACCAGGCGTCACCTCTCGGGTACTCATTGCTGGCATGGAGAGTGCACCACAGGAGTCAATTTTGTGCCATTTAAAATTGGAAATAATTGGCGTCGGTCGGGATCGAACCCGAATCCCCAGATTCTCGACCTGACACTCAGGCACGCGGCCACGAGACCCCGTAAAGTAATTCAAGTACATTTAAAATACTTCAAGTATATTTAAAATACTTCAAGTACATTTAAAATACTTCAAGTACATTTAACGTACTTCAAGTATTTTTCATTGTACTTCAAGTATTTTTCCAAGTATTAAGTACCAAGTACATGTGAATAGATTTACTTTGTGAAGTACAAAGTACTATAAATAGAAAGTACTTCAAGTACAGTACTTGAAGTACTCAAAGTACTTGCAAGCCTAATAAAGTACTTTTCTTGCAAGTACTGCCCAGCTCTGATACAAAATACATAGAACTGACGGAAGGTAATGTGCTGGCTACATCAGATTTTTTCATATTTAATGTTGTTATAAATATTAAAGAATATTTTATTCTCTATACGATTTGATTACATTTTATACTTTATATTCAATAGATATAGAGTTAAGGAAATTAAATTTCATAAAACTACTAAATTAAATTTTAAGCTAGGCTTAAACAAAAAAAATGCATATCGACAGCAATATTAATTTACTCAGATGACGTTTCGATTCGATACGATATTGTCCATATAAGGAACACTTAAAATTTAAGCGACAGCTCTGAAACTGGGCATAAGAAAATTCTGATTGACAGATGTCAGTATCAAGTGCAATTGACATAGTATGTTTGTGTTATAATTTTACTGGAAATATAGAAACTTTCTATATGGAATTTGTACAAAATACATAGAACTGACTTAAGGTAATGTACTAGAAATATTGAATCTTTTGCGAGAAACTTTCTGTGTGAAATTTGTACAAAGTACATAGAACTGACGGAAGGTAATGTGCTGGCCACATCAGATTTTTACAACTGATGGTAGAGAATTGCCCAAAAAATTCCATGTATTTAACTCATTTTTCACCGAAAGTAGATTCAAGGAATTGATCCTAAAGGATTCAATTTTATGTTTTTGTACTCGTATATTGACAAGGTAAACTACCTACTTAAAATTTAAAAAGTTTTGTGAATACTAAATTTTTATATATCCTTGAGCGTAAACAACTTTTTTGTTGAGATTTTTGTTTTTGTGACTAAGGTCAAATTAGGGAAAAATCATATGTTAATTAATGAAATAAAACCAGCATTATTGACACCGAATTTATTGAATCAGTGCATTATTTATCCATTATTGCATTATAATTTGTAAATATTCCATAAGGTGACAATGTACAGGGTGTTTCATTTTCGATGTTTTTATAAGGTATCTCGGATAATATTAATGATAGATCAAAACCGTTTATACATTCCAGGGTCAACTTTTCCAGAAAAGTTTAATAGTCACCACAGGAATTTTCGATCTTCTTTTGTTTCTGAGCTACAGGCAAAAACTCGTTTTTCACTCATTTTGAAAATATAACATATTTATTATGATAGTTAGAGAAAAAAATGTTTTTTTACAAAGATTTTACCGTTTTTACTTCCTTGTACAAAGTAAAGGAAGTATTGTATTTTTCGAAAAATTTCGGTTTCCAGATTTCAACGGAAATATCCATTTTGACCATCCCTGAATCCATTCTGACTAATTTCGTCGTGACGTCTGTACGTACGTACATACGTATCTCGCATAACTCAAAAACGGTAATTTTGTATTTAGGACTTCTATAATATCTAGTTGTGCACCTCCCTTTTTGGTCATTACATAATTTCCAGAAATGGTACTTTATCTGAAGCCTATAATAGATTTTAATGAAAAACTATGTTAAAATATAATCCAAAACTTATTAAATTTAGTATATAAGACTTTTATATCAATTGGAATAACGTAGCATAATTTGGTTAAAACAGGCTAACCGGAAGTGATATATTACCTGAAGTTGTTAACAGTTTTTCTTGAATAAAATGGTTTCATTTTGATTTAAGAAATAAATGCTTCAAATAAGAGTTTTAGAGAATTAAATTCTGCGTCTAGCACATCAAGTATTATTAATAATAATTTGTAAATAATGAAGCTTGTTATGGATTAGGACAAAAAATAACAAAAAAATAAGAAATAGATGTTAATGTCAAATTACGTCAAATACGTGCAATTTTATAATTGCGTCTATACTTCATATTAGTCTTGCGTACAAGGAAGTCGTGTGGTGTCCACATCAGATTTTTTATATAGAATAAAATGGCGCAATTAGATTTTTTGAAAACTTAACAATTCTCAAGATATAACACAAACTTATGATTTTTTAAATGGGAACCTATGTTGAAAATAGTCTCGTCTTTTTGCTTAATTTATAAGCTTCTCAATGATATATAACAAGTCTACATCTTTTGTTTTAAACATTAATAAAAGACGAATTATTAATTTATTGGAGTGAAAATATTGGAAATAATTAAGAAACAAATGAAAAAAATTATTACAGATCAATATTTGTTTATTTTGATTCTATATCTATGAATTATGTTCTCAAAATTATTCTTAACCAATTATTTTTGGGTTAGTTAAATTACTATTTATCTACGTTATAGTTGGCTTTGACACAATCCGAAAAAAAAAACGGTTTAATATGCCTTTGAAGTAAATAAATTGAAAAAATGAGTAAAACTGAAACAAATACTATTAGAAATATGCAAATGATGATATGTAAGAGATTTTTTCATTTGTTTTCTAATAGACTTCGTAAAGTCGGGACCACACTTCTTTCACTTTATCTGACGTTTAGCACAGCCTTAATGTGTTACTAATCGTTTACTTAATTTTGAAAATATAAACAAAATAAAATATGTACTTTGCCTTTGTTTTATTCTGTGAAAAAAATATTTACAATTTCTTATTTTTGTATCTATGTTTTTGATGTGTGTCACTTTTAATATTAAATATAAACATTTAAATTGATATTTTAACATTGTTATATGACTGAGTCATTAAGCTGTTTTAATTTATGCTTGGGTCGCGCTAGAATTATTAAAAGCATTGTGTACACTAGTACTCAAATATGAAGCGAAATTTCAAATAAATTAAAACAAAACTATTAACTCTAAAATTTAAATTATAGATAATTTTATAAATTCATCCATAAAATATATAGAAAAAGTATTAATGCAAATCTATAGAAAATTTGCTAACCTTTAATTTTTATTTTGGTGTAAATCAGATAACCAGAAATAGCACTTTACTTGAAGCTCAAAATAGTTTTTCTTCGAAAAATACCTTTAAATGTTCTTTTTTCGAGAATTATGTTATTATAAAAATTAAAGAATATTAAATTTTTTACAGGTTTGCATTAATACTTTTTCTACTTATTTTATGTATAAATTTATAAAATTATCTATAATTTAAATCATAGAGCCTACGCTTTAAACAAATACAACTACTTGATTAGACAGTTCATACTTCAAATGTATGTAACTGGCAGACAAATGTCACTGTCAAAGAACTAATCATTTCAAATTAATACTAGGAACGTTTAAAAAAAAATAGAACCATAGTTATGAAATGAATTTTAATAGAGTTTCTAGTATAACTAAATATGTAAGTATGTATATTTAAATTAAGGAATATTAAATAGCGGGAGGTGTTGTGCTGGCCATATCAGTTTTTTACCTTCCATCACCTTTAGGTAAAGTTTTTAATGAATAAGCACGTTTTAGGGTCCTTATAATACAATTTTACTATTTTTACGATGATGTCTGTATGTATGCATGTATGGATGGATGTATATATGAATTTGTGTCTGTGACGATTTTTTCGGATCGTATAACTTCAAAACCACCTTTTCAAAAATTATAATTTTTGCGTATTCCTTTTCTTTAGATCCATATGAAGAGCTGATTACATTTTGGTTATAATTAGTCGACCAGAAATACACTAATTTCAAGAATTTAACAGCTTTTCTTGAAAAAATGTTGTTAAATATAACTTTTTCATATTTAATGTTATTATGAATAGTTAAGAATATTTTATTCTCTATACGATTTGATTACATTTTATACTTCATATTCAATGGATATAGAGTTACAAAATTATAAAGAAATTACTTTCACAAAGCAGTCAGCTGTGCTATAAACATGGTAACATCTACTACATTAAGAAAATTCTGATTGACAAATGTCAGTGTCAAAGTGCAATTTACATAATATGTTTGAGTTATAATTTTTACTGGAAATATATAGAAACTTACAAGAAACTTTCTGTATGGCACTTGTGCAAAATACATAGAACTTACTGAAGATAATGCACTGGGAATATGGAATCATTTGCAAAAAAACTTTCTGTGTGGAATTTGTGCTAAATACATAGAATTACCGAAAGGTAATGTGCTGGCCACATCAGATTTTTTTTAATAACATGATACAAATACGTTAAAATACGTAACACATTTTGCACAATTAGCAAAAATTTAAAGCCTCTTTTCGTTTATTTGGAAAAGCGTAGATCGACGCAAACACGATCCCTTTAAAAACAAAAAACTTGGTTCATATTTTTTTATAAAATTTGAAATCTGTACACGTAACACTGTATATATTACATCGCCATAGTTATAATGTATGGTTCGTTTTATAAACTTTCGTTTATTGTATTTTTCTGTATGTAAAAATGATCGTAAATCTGATTCCTTAATTGTCTGCTTCACTAAAAACTTAGAAATTCACATTATATAAACAGGAAAAAATTACTATTGTTTTTTTGAATAAAATTATATTTATATCTCAATCTTTTTTGCAGGTTCATGTATACTATACCTACTTTCTCTAATTTAAATTAAATAAGTTCTTTTTACTTTTAATATAACCGAGATATTTTACCCCAAAAACATGGAACATCAGGAATTATTGTAACATATTATTCCATAAATTTGGCAAAAATTTCAACACCTTTAGGTAAGGAAGGTATTGTCTTTGGTCCAAAAATTCGGTGGTGAGTTTTTCATGAATAAGCACGTTTTAGGGTCCCTACAATACGATTTTACTATTTTTTCGATGATGTCTGTATGTGCGTGTGCGTGTGTGTGTATGTGTGTGTGTGTGTGTGCGTGCGTGCGCATTAGAAAATTTTGTCACACACACACACACACACAGTGTGTGTGTGACAAAATTTTCTAATGCGATAACTCTAATACTACAATTCCAAAAATTATAATTCTTTCGTATACCTCTTCGTTACATCTATGTGAAGAGCTGATTAGATTTTGGTTATAATTGGTCAACCGGAAGTACCCTCATTTCAAGATTTTAACAGTTTTTCTTGAAAAAACGATGTTAAATATCATTTTTTCACATTTAATGTTATTATAAATATTAAAGAATATTTTATTCTCTATACAAGTTGAATGCAATTTATACTTTATATTAAATGGATATAGAGTTATAAAATTATAAAGAAATTAAATATCATATATTAGTCTACTATGCTATAACTCTGGAAACAGCTGCTATATTAAGAAAATTCTGATTGAAAGGTGTCAGTGTCAAGTGCAGTTGACAGTATGTTTGTATTATAATTTTACTGGAAAAATAGGATCTTTTAATAGAATTTGTATAAAATACATACAACTGCCTTAAGGTAATGTACAAGAAATAGAATCTTTTGCAAGGAACTTTTTGTATGACATTTTTAATACAAAATACATAGAACTGACGGAAGGTTATGTGTTGGCCACATCAGATTTTTTTGTCCTAATCCATAACAAGCTTCATTACAAAAACCAAAAAGTATATGTTTTAAATTTACATATCTCGCTTATACCAAGGGGCAATTTAATAATAATTGATGTGCTAGACGCAGAATTTAATTCTCTAAAACTCATATTTGAAGTAATTATTTCTAAAATCAAAATGAAACCATTTTATTCAAGAAAAACTGTTAACAACTTAAGGTAATATATCACTTCCGGTTAGCCTGTTTTAACCAAAATATGCTATGTTATTCCAATTGACATAAAAGTCTTATATACCAAATTTGAAAAGTTTTGAATTGTATTTTAATATAGTTTTTCATTAAAATCTATTATAGGCTTCAAATAAAGTATCATTTCTGGAAATTATGTAAGGACCAAAAAGGGAGGTGCACAACTAGATGATATAGAAGTCCTAAATACAAAATTTCAACTTTCTACGGCTTACCGTTTTTGAGTTATGCGAGATACGTACGTACAGACGTCACGACGAAATTAGTCAGAATGGATTCAGGGATGGTCAAAATGGATATTTCCGTTGAAATCTCAAAACCGAAATTTTTCGCGATTACAATACTTCCTTTACTTCGTACATGGAAGTAAAAAGAAATTGCAACTTACCAAGAAAAATATTGGCGTGATGAAAAAATTGCGCTAGAATTTCTAGGGAAGAGACAGCCATTTTCAAGTATAAATCATGCTATTAGATGACAGACTTTCTTGTTTAATGTTTTTAATATTTGTAATGTAACGTTCCTATACCTTAATATCTATAAAAAAAATATTTGCATTTATTTTAAATATGAGAAAATAAGTAGAGGGTCGTTCAATAAGTCCTTAGAAAATCTAAGAGTTGGCACTCGTAGTATAGATAACGTTTTGCTTTTACTAAACATCATCACTCACCCGACAGCTGTCAAAGTTTTAGTTATATCCATCACGTGGTTTCACTTTTATTGTCGATTGAAGCAACAAACTTTTGCTTATTTAAAAAAATGGAAAAAAGTGAATTTCGAGCGGTGATTAAACACTTGTATTTAAAAGGCTTAACACCGAAAGAGATCAAAGCTGAGTTGGATGAAGTTCATGGTACATCTGCTCCTGTATTTGCAACTATTTACAATTGGGTAAAAGAGTTTAAACGTGGCCGTACGTCCACAAAAGATGAACAGCGTTCGGGACGTCCTGTGGAAGTCACTACTCCTGAAATGATGGATAAAATCCACGATATGATTTTGAGTGATCGACGAATCAAAGTGCGCGACATAGTTGAAGCTACAGGCATATCGCAAGGTACAGTGTGTTCAATTTTGCACGAAAAATTGGGTGTGAAAAAAATCTCGGCGAGATGGGTGCCGCGTTTGTTATCGGTGGAGAATAAACGCAATCGTGTGGTCGACTCTGAGGCTGTTTTAGCGCTTTTTCGTCGCAATCCTGATGAGTTTTTGCGTCGATACGTAACAGTAGACGAAACATGGATACACCACTACACGCCAGAAACCAAGGCACAGTCTAAACAGTGGGTTTTTGAAAGCGAACGAGCTCCGAAAAAGGCGAAGACGATCAAATCGGCAGGCAAGATTATGGCCACGGTTTTTTGGGATGCACGCGGAATCATCTTCATCGATTACTTGGAAAAAGGAAAAACAATAACTGGAGAATATTATGCGTCATTATTACATAGATTAAGCGAAGAAATGAAGAAAAAACGTCCTCATTTGAAAAAGAAAAAAATCCTCTTCCATCAAGACAATGCACGGGTACACACCTGCGCTGTTTCGATGGCCAAAATTATGGAACTAAAATTTGAATTACTACAACATCCGCCGTATTCACCAGATTTGGCTCCTAGCGATTTTTTTTATTTCCAAACTTAAAAAAATGGCTCGGTGGACAACGGTTTACATCGAACGAGGAGGTCATCGCTCAAACAGATGCTTATTTTGAAGATCTTCCGAAATCCTACTTTTTGGACGGCTTAAAAAAGTTAGAGAAACGTTTAGAAAAGTGTATAGAGCTAAAAGGAGATTATGTTGAAAAATAAAAAAAAAATTACCCAAAATAATTTGTTTTTCTATCTTTTTCTAAGGACTTATTGAACGACCCTCGTATGTGAAATTGTTTAAAATATATGTATATTAGTTTGGACCTTAAAAGGGGTCAAGTCGAATTTTATCCGGGACGCCCCCTAAAATGGTTCCAAATAAATAAATAAAAATTGTGCTGGCAATGATAATCGCTTAATATTATTATTTGGCCGTGCCAAAATGCCCTTGATTTTCTCTATTTGAATAACATTGGGTTTTGATACATTTTGGAACTTTATTTTTTATTAGCCAATATGAAGTTTCAAAAATCTACTCAATGTTGGAATATATACTAAAATGACCCGAGAATATGTGGACAAAATTTGAAGACCCAAACATTATTCTTAAGATAATTATAGATGGTTAAACTATTGCCCAAAAGCCCAAAAAGCTATCTGCAATTGTCTTAAGAATAATGATTGGGACTTTAAATTTTGTCCACACATTTTCGGGTCACTTTAGTATATATTCCAATATTAAGTGGATTTTTTAAATCTCTTATTGCCTTTGTCAAAAATACAGTGCCAAAATTTGTCAAATATATTTGAAACTTACATTTACTTATGCTGAAAACTGTATTGAATTCCATTCCTATTGTTCTATTTACTCTTTAACTCCCGCTACCCTTGATAAGGGAGGTATAGGGATCGTGCTAAAAATCGCATATCGAGATTTTGGTAAATGACCACGTTTTAAGGCCTTTAGAATCCAATATTAAAATTTTCACGATGATGTGTGTATATGTATGTGTGGATCCTCCACTCTAAATCAAATACTGTTCAGAAAATTTTGAAACCTTGTATGTCTACCTTATTTTAATATGGAAAGAATCCAATCGATTTTGGTGTAAATCAGATAACTGGAAATGGCTCAAATAGTTTTTCTTCGAAAAATATCTTTAAATGTTGTTTTTTAGAGATTTATGTTATAAAAATTAAAGATTATTAAATTTTCTACAGGTTGGCATTAATACTTTTTACTTCCTTGTACAAAGTAAAGGAAGTATTGTAATCGAGAAAAATTTCGGTTTTCAGATTTCAACGGAAATATCCATTTTGACTAATTTCGTCGTGACGTCTGTACGTACGTACGTATCTCGCATAACTCAAAAACGGTAAGCCGTAGAAAGTTGAAATTTTGCATTTAGGACTGCTATAACATCTAGTTGTGCACCTCCCTTTTTGGTCATTACATAATTTCCAGAAATGGTACTTTATTTGAAGCCTATAATAGATTTTAATGAAAAACTATATTAAAATATAATCCAAAACTTTTCAAATTTGGTATATAAGACTTTTATGTCAATTGGAATAACATAGTGGATTTTGGTTAAAACAGGCTAACCGCAAGTGATATATTACCTGAAGTTGTTAACAGTTTTTCTTCAATAAAATGGTTTCATTTTGATTTTAGAAATAAATGCTTCAAACAAGAGTTTTAGAGAATTAAATTCTGCGTCTAGCACATCAAGTATTATTAAATTAGCCCTTTGTTTAAGCGAGATATGTAAATTTAAAACTTATTAGGACAAAAAATAACAAAAAATTAAAAAATAGATGTTAATGTCAAATTACGTCAAATACGTGCAATTTTATAATTGAGTCTATACTTCATATTAGTCTTGCGTACAAGGAAGTCGTGTAGTGTCCACATCAGATTTTTTATTTTATTCGGTCCATATAAGGCCTGGATACACCCCTTGCGGAACACCTTAAGTGCGAATTTGGTTTTTTGTTAATATCTGACATTATTAAGAACCTTTGCAATATTGTCAGTTCAAAAACCATTATATCCCTTAATTTCGAAGTTGCTTAGTGTTAAGTCCAAAAAATCGACGAAAGTTGTATCTATGAAACACGTAATTATTAAGTATTATTTTTTTAATTTTTGCCAAAACTTTTATAATTTTTGCATCTTAAAAACATATTAAAAAGAAAATAAAACCAACTTACAGCAACATTTCTGTTTTCCGTATCCAAGCATCTTGGAGCCTTCAAAATCGACAGTCACTTGTCACCCACTTACGTAACAAATTTAATAACAGCTGAAAATCGCGTGAAACAAGCTCTAATCGCGGTTGAACGGCTACTCCGACTAGTATCAAAGTATGCTATGGTACCGACGAAAGAAACGTGAAACAATCGACGGTGTAAGTGGTGACACTTGCTGACGTAGTGATCGGCAATTGTTTAACAAAAAACCAACAATGTCACGGTGCATGAGTTTGTCTTATAAATTTATATTATATTTTTTTGCAAATTATAATTAAATTGTGTCAGTTATGTAATTTCGTCGGCTTACAATAACAATATGGTATGATAGGTTTTAACGGTCTTCAAAATCATCTACAAACAGTACTTAAATAAATTATTACATGTATGCACGATCGTTTTTTACCTCTCGCTAAGAGAGGTATTGTATTTATCGCATATCCAGATTTTAATGAATAAGCAGGTTTTAAGGTCCCTAGAACCCGATTATAACATTTTTACGATGATGTCCGTATGTGTGTGTGTGTGTGTGGATGTGTGTGGATGTGTGTGGATGTGTGTGTGTGTGTGGATGTTGGATTCACTATATCTCAAATACTATAAGACTTAAGACATTTTTAACTACGGATTCCTCAATCTAACAATAATGGGAAGAGTCGAGTCAGTTTTGGTAACAATTGGACAACCGGAAGTAGTAGTTACAAGAAAAAAATCATCTAAATATTATTTATCGAAAATTTATGTAAATACTTACATTAAAGAACGTTAAATTCTTTATTTGATAAATATAAATTCATTATTATATCTTCTATAGATTTAGAGATAAAGAAAGGCATATAAAATAATTTGATGTAAAAAAACTACTACAAGGCAAGAAATTCAAATGTTTGTAATTGACACATTAATGTCACTGTCAAAAATATCTGTACATTATTATGAAGATTATGAAATTTAAAAAAGTCAACAACGCAAAAGAATATACGTAAAAAAGAATATAAAAGGAAATTGTGAAAAAATGACGAATATAAAGAAAAAGAAAAGGAAAGTAGAAAAAGAAAATTTCAGGATATTGAATATAAAGAAAATGCATGTATTGTACATAATTTATATTAAAATATCCCATAGATTTTGCAAATATATGTGAGAATTATTTTGTAGTAAGACATGAATATATGTATTTGTATTTAAAAATATTTTTCGTTTTATGCGTACAACCAGGTAAAATATCTGGCGAGAGGTTATGTGTTGGCCACATCAGATTTTTTTTTTTAAATTTTGTGGGTCGATCGTACAAAAACGTAATAAGCATTGTAGTCAGTAAGTGGTCCTCTATCGGCCATGAAATTTAATTTCTTTATAATTTTTTAACTCTATATCCATTGAATATGAAGTATAAAATGTTATGAAATCGTATAGAGAATAAAATATTCTTTAATATTTATAATAACATTAAATATAGAACAATGATATTTAGCAGTGTTTTTTTTCTCGTGGCCGCGTGCCTGAGTGTCAGGTCGCGAATCTGGGGAACCGGGTTCGATCCCGACCGACGCCAAATATTTCCAATTTTAAATGGCACAAAAATGACCCCTGTGGTGCACTCTCCACGCCAGATATGAGTGCCCGTGAGGTGACGCCTGGTAAGCGCCCGCACGGTGCAAATATTTCATCATTACCGATATCTGCGTATAAAGCAGATTGGCACACCCAGCAATGGGTAATAAGCCGTGATGTTATATTTATTTATTTATTTAACAGTGTTTTTTCAAGAAAGAGAAATCTGGTGTGGCCAACAGAATACCTCCCGCCATTTACAGCCCGAGTCACAAAAAAAAATTATATAGTTAATCCTTATTTTTGACAGTTTATTTCTTAAAATATAGTCTAATCTAATCCAAGTAACTATCTTTTTTAAACCCCTCAACAGTATTAAATCCCAATTACAGAGTGGGTTCACATTCACACACATCCATGCCTCAGTGGGATTCGAACCCAGAGCTCCGAGGGCACTCATGACATGAGACGGTCTAACCATTGAGCCACCGGAGCTATAATAAAATGAAGATTAAATTTTAAATACCGGGATAGAATAGAATTCACTAATCCAAAAATGAGGATTAGCTTAAACAATTTTGTGAATCGTTAATTTTTATTAATCTAAATACATACCTACATATTTACTTATGCTGGAAACTGTACTGTATTCCTTTTATTTGTTCTATTTACTTTTTCCTTTTTAAGACGTTACTAATATTATTTTGAAATGACATTTATCTGTTAGTTACATACATTTGAATAACTGTGTTTTGTTTGTTTAAAGCGTAGGCTCGTTGATTTAAATTATAGATAATTTTATAAATTTATCCATAAAATATATAGACAAAGTATTAATGCAAATAATAATCTTTAATTTTTATAATAACATTAATCTCGGAAAAAAACACTTAAAGTTATTTTTCGAAGAAAAACTATTTTGAGTTTCTAGTAAAGTGCCATTTCCGGTTATCCGATTTTCCCCAAAATCTAATGTGCTCTTTTCATTACAGAAAAAGTTCGAAATACAAGGTTTCAAAATTTTCTGAATGATATAGTATTTGAGTTAGAGTGGAGGATCCACACATACATCCACACGTACACACACACATCATCGTGAAAATGTTAAAATTGGATTCTAGGGACCTTAAAACGTGCTCATTTACCAAAATCTCGATATGCGATCTTTAGCACGATCCCTATACCTCCCTTACCAAGGGTAGCGGGAGGTAAAAATAATTTTCATGAAATTTAATTTATTTATAATTTTTTTAACTCTATATCCATTGAATAAAGTATAAAATGTAATCAAATCGTATAAAGAATAAAATATTCTTTAATATTTATAATAACATTAAAAATGGAAAAATGATATTTAACAGTGTTTTTTCAAGAAAAACTGTTTAAATCTTAAAATGAGGGTACTTCCGGTTGACCAATTATAACCAAAATCTAATCATCTCTTCACTTGGATGTAAAGAACAGAAATACGACAGAATTATAATTTTAGAATTGTAGCATTTGAGTTATCGGATCCGAAAAAATCGTCACACACACGCACACACACACACACACACACACCCACACACACACACACACACACACACACACACACACACACACACACACACACACACACACACACATTATATATATATATATATATAGGTACCGGGTGGCGCTCGAAATCCGTTATATAGGCATTTAACATGGGAAAACTGTTTTTCCAAGCGCGTTGCCCCCCAAATTATTTTAGAAAAAAATTCCTCAAATAAAAGTTATAGAATCTAAAATTCTGCATGTAAATCAATAAACAAAATTCATTTCGTATGTTTAGTAATTCCAGAAATTGAATATGAAAATTTTGAAAATTTCAGTTTAATAGTGCTAGCCATGGGATTAAAACAAAAAACTCAAACAAATGTGAAGATTTAAATGTCAAATACTGTGATTTTTTGTCAAGAAAAATGAGTATTTGAACAATATAGAAGAATTAAATTATTATTCTGCTTAAGAATTTTACGTTATGATAATTTTATTAAATAAATAAAAAGTAAATTAAATTTTATGACAGATAAACACACGTTTGTTTTGTTAATTCCATGGCGATCACTACTTTTGAGTAGATTTTCGACATTTTCATACCTAATTTCTGCTGTTACAAAGCATGCAAAATTAATTTTGCTTATTGATACAAAGCAAAATTTTATGTTCTACAACTTTTATTTGAAGATTTTTTTTCTAAAATAATTTGGGGAGCAACGCGCTAGGAAAAATGATTTTCCCATATTAAATGCCTATGTAACGGATTTCGAGCGCCACCCGGTATATATATATATATAAAAATAGTAAAATCTTATTCCAGGGACTCTAAAACGTGCTTATTCATTAAAAACTCACCACCGAATTTTTTGACCAAACACCATACCTTCTTTACCGAAAGGCGACGGAAGGTAAAAATTGAAAAGTAAAAGAAATATCCTTTCAAACGGATAATTTTCTTTCGTTATTAATTTTCATGTACTGTAGAACGTTCGAAAAATTGTGTGACAGTTTTGAAAATATAAACTTTTGTTTTCATATTATTAATTAGTTGTTTTGTATAAAATAGTCCAAAATATGTTAAACATTATGCCACGTGCATCCACAATTACATACAAATTTTGCTAATCTTTTAAAATTATATACAAAGTACTACAACTTTCTCTAATCGAATCTATGAATATACACAAATTACCATATCCAATAATGAGTATTAGCCCATTATCTTCTCTTGCATTGTTTAATATATGTGTCACATTACTTTTATTTACGTAATTTGATACTTGAAACGAATATGATAAAATTGATGATACATGTTAAAAAGTAATCTAGTTCAAATATATGATAAACAAGCACATTTTTCTGTTATTACTACAAGCCTACACTCGTAAAAGTGTGGGCGGTTTATATTTTCGACAAATTATAAAATCTATGCAAATGGATAAAAAAAATCTACAACATTCTTTCGGCTACTGTAAATATAGACAATATATTAGAATAGATTAGATAGAATATAGATAATAATCCTTTACAAATAAACTCATTTTGCAAAAATCTGATGTGGCCAGCACATTACCTTCCGTCAGTTATATGAGTTATTTACGAAACTTCTACCGTTGATCTGTTACCGGTAAACAGCTTTTTATCAGGTTATAGCTACCAGAATCGATATTTTAAGAACGCAAGTGATAAATAGGGTAGATCCATAACCTATGAAAAAATTTGAAACAGGTTAGAAATTTGACGTAGTTAACAAACTGAGCAGAGTCCTTTTTTGAACACATTTCCATTTTTAACGCGCGCGCTTCGCTTTGCATCACTACCTTTTTTTGAGATTAGATTCTTCATGAATCCGGTAGATGGATCTGGTAGATATTGAACAATTTTCGAACACGGTAACTTTTTGCCACTCGTGTTTTCGAACACAGTCGGTAGATGCGGTATCTACCGGTAGAATTTTCGTAAATGCATATGTATTTTCTATAAAATCCATACAGGAAGTTCCTTGCAAAAGATTCTAAATTTCTTGTATGTACATTATCTTTCGACTGTTGTATGTATTTTATACAAATTCCATATAGAAAGTTTCGAGCAAATAGATCCTATATTTTGAATAAAATTATAATACAAATATACTACGAATATGTCAATTGCACTTGACACTGACATCTTTCAATCATAATTTTCTTAATATAGTAGATGTTTCTACACCATAGCTGGCTAATTTATGAAATTTAATTTCTTTATAATTTAACTCTCTATCCATTTAATATGAAGTATAAAATGCAGTCAAATCGTATACAGAATACAATGTTTTTTTAATATTTATAATAACATTAAATCTGAAAAAATTATATTTAACATCGTTTTTTCAAGATAAACTGTTAAAATCTTCAAATGAGGGTAATTCCGGTTGACCAATTATAACCAAAATCTAATCAGCTCTTCATATGGATGCAACGAAGAGGAATACGAAAGAATTATAATTTTTGGAATTGTAGTATTAGAGTTATCGTAGACGAAAATTTTGTTACACACACACACACACACACACACACACACACACACACACACACACACACACACACACACGCACGCACGCACGCACACACACGCACGCACGCACACACACACACACACAGAGACATCATCGTAAAAATAGTAAAATCGTGTTCTAGGGACCTTGAAACGTATTCACGTACTCACCACCGAATTTTTTGACCAAAGACAATACCTTCCTTACCTAAAGGTGACGGAAGGTAAAAAATTACTATTACCGTCTTGAAATGGCGCCCCTCATGGTCAGGCGCCTGTGTGCGGGGCACATTCTGTCCACCCACACGGAGCGGCCCTGACGACGTATAATTTCATGATTCATACATACCTTACATAAATGAAATAGTGGATTCCACCATTTTTACTTCCCTGTACAAAGTAAAGGAAGTATTGTAATCGCGAAAAATTTCGGTTTCCAGATTTCAACGGAAATATCCATTTTGGCCATCCCTGAATCCATTCTGACTAATTTCGTCGTGACGTCTGTACGTACGTACGTAAGTATCTCGCATAACTCAAAAACGGTAAGCCGTAAAAGTTGAAATTGTGTATTTAGGACTTCTATAACATCTAGTTGTGCACCTTCCTTTTTGGTTATTACATAATATCCAGAAATGGTACTTTATTTGAAGCCTATAATAGATATTAATGAAAAACTATATTAAAATATAATCCAAAACTTTTCAAATTTAGTATATAAGACTTTTATATCAATTGGAATAACATAGCAGATTTTGGTTAAAACAGGCTAACCGGAAGTGATATATTACCTGAAGTTGTTAACAGTTTTTCTTCAATAAAATGGTTTCATTTTGATTTTAGAAATAAATGCTTCAAGTAAGAATTTTAGAGAATTAAATTCTGCGTCTAGCACATCAAGTATTATTAAATTAGCCCTTTGTATAAGCGAGATATGTAAATTTAAAACTTATATACTTTTTGGTTTTTGTAATGAAGCTTGCTATGGATTAGGACAAAAAATAACAAAAAAATAAAAATAGATGTTAATGTCAAATTACGTCAAATACGTGCAATTTTATAATTGAGTCTATACTACATATTAGTCTTGCGTACAAGGAAGTCGTGTGGTGTCCACATCAGATTTTTTAAATATAATTTCATCTGAACTATACGTTCAGTAAAACTAAGATTGTCGGTGAAAATCCGGTGAAAAAATTCCTATTAATAAGCGAGTTATAGTCCCCCGAAATATGAAAATATAGATGTAACGTCATGAATATAAGTTTTTTTATCAAACTGTTTTCTTCATGGACCTAAATGTTCTTGAAATATATGCTACTTCTAAATTATATTTATAAAAATTCTGATGTGGCCAGCACATTACCTTCCGTCAGTTCTCTGTATTTTGTACAAATTTCATACGGAAAGTTCCTTGCTAAATTAAATATTCTATTTCTTGTACATTATCTTCCGGCAGTTGCATGTATTTTATGCAAATTTCATACAGAAAATTATTATTTTGTGACGTTTTCTATATACAGTGTAATGTATCTGCAGAAATAAAAGATTTATTATTATTTCTTATTTCTTGTACATTACCTTAAAGCAGTTGTATGTATTTTATACAAATTCCATACAGAAAGCAAACGATCCTATATTTCCAGTAAAGTTATAAGACAAACACACTATGTCAATTTCACTTGACACTGACATCTTTCAATCAGAATTTTCTTAATATAGTAGCTGTTTCCATAGCTATGGCTACTTTATGAAATTTAATTTCTTTGTAATTTTTTAACTCTATATCCATTTAATATTAAGTATAAAATGCAGTCAAATCGTATAGAGAATAAAATATTTAATATTTATAATAACATCAAATGTGAAAAAATTATATTTAACATAGTTTTTTCAAGAAAAATTGTTAAAATCTTCAAATGATGGTACTTCCGGTTGACCAATTATAACCAAAATGTAATCAGCTCTTCATATGGATGTAACGAAGAAGTATACGAAAAAATTATATACTGTAGTATTAGAGCTATCGCAGACGAAAATTTTGTTGCACACACATACACACACACACACACACGCGCGCGCGCGCGCGCGCGCGCACGCACATCCATACAGACATCATCGTAAAAATAGTAAATTTATATTCTAGGGACCCTAAAACGTGCTTATTGATTAAAAACTCATCATCGAATTTTTTGACCAAAGACAATACCTTCCTTACCTAAAGGTGACGGAAGGTAAAAATAAATGAATATGATTATACTGTACAAGTCTACACGATTTATAATTGGAAGTGTATTTCAATTATTAAGTTTAATGCAAAATATTTATATTCAAATAAAAATTGTTTGAGAATTGCAGTACTGGACTGATAGCCACGCCTCCGCTATTTGAATTTCTCTATTTCCATTGGTAGTAGGCTCTTCCCCTAAGTGGGTATTCGTTATATATTTATAGGACGTCTTTGAGTCGCCAATCAAAATAATATATATGGATTTCATATGAGTGACGAGTTGGTAAAACAAAAACCCCCTTATTTCCGAAGTATTTCAATTATATCGTTTTAATTCTTTATTATTATTCATTATTAAACATATACTTCCAATATTTTTTCCTAATTTCTCTTAAATCAATTACTCTGTAGTCTCCTATAGGGCGCTGAGAAATTTAGACGCCATGGAATTTAGGCGCTATGACATTTAGATATTATGGCACGCACTCATAGGATACACGTGAACGAGAATGAAATGAAAATAAAAACATACAATGCATTGTTTTTAAATATATTTTTAGTAACCTGATGTATACATACATAGTATCATAACATATAGTTATACTGACTAGCGATACTTAAGATTATATTGAGTACTCGATACATTTCAAGCTGTTTCACTCTTTAATTTTTATACACAAATTTACAAAGAACAAGTCGTACAAGTATAATATTTGAAAGATATTCGATCAATGTCATCTTCAAATTGTATGAGTCAAGTTTTTAGCTATCCATTCTGTCAAATTCAGTAGTGACGCTTACATTGGAACATAGGATTTTAACATGTATTGCACACGCTTCTTGTCATTGCAAATATGAGAGAGATAAATGTATGTTGTTAACTCGTTCATGATCAGATGACCTTTATCGACATCTTTGCAAAATAAACTGCATCAATTTATATACAGGGTGTCTGCGATAAAACACAAAGCGCAGATCTAGTATCAGTGCCGGCTTAACGGGGGGGGGGGCTTTTGGGGTCTATAGCCCCCGGCGGTAGATACGTAAAGGGCGGTACACCGAGCAGAGCACGTTCTTAATTTTTTTTAAATAATGATATGCGCAAATTATAACAAATAATTGCGTAGGCTTCCACAGTCTGAGCCATGAGAAAAATTCGTTTTCCGGGAATGGACTGTGTCATATTTTGAGTCAGAGCTCAACGTTTCGCCCGCAGTCGTATGGGGCATCTTCAGGAGCAAGGGAAATAGTACTGTCTTAAACAAGGTTACCCGACGTGTCAACCAAGCTAGAGGCCAAGTTTAAGCAACAAGAGGGGGAGACTCAGTTTACAAGGTTACCCGACGTGTAAACCACGCTAGAGGCCAAATAAACCAAGTGACGAAAGAAGGCCGAGAAGACAGTTATATATACTAATCTAAAGATACGGTAGATGAGCAAACCTCCACAAAAAATCTTAGAAATACCCCCCCAAACTAAAGATAAACGCGAACCCTTGTCGTCACCCGGTGTTTATAGTATTCCTTGTTCTTGCGGCACAGTATACATAGGTGAAACAGGAAGGAGTGTTCACACTAGATTGTCAGAACACAAACGCTGTCTGCGTAATGGTATGGTATTAACATCTGCGGTCGCAGAACACCAACACAACACAGGACATAACATCTTATTTGAAAATTCCCGCATTTTAGCTCCTGTCCCTGAGTTTTACATACGTAAATACAGGGAAACTTTAGAAATATGGAAACATCCCAATAACATCAATCGGGATGATGGCTATTTCACGACACGCCCAATCTACCATTACGAACTCGATTCCCATTGGTCCTCATTAGCTTTGCTCATCTACCATATCTTTAGATTAGTATAACTGTCTTCTCGGCCTTTCTCTCGTCACTTGGTTTATTTGGCCTCTAGCGTGGTTTACACGTCGGGTAATCTTGTAAACTGAGTCTCCCCCTTTGTTGCTTAAACTCGGCCTCTAGCGTGGTTGACACGTCGGGTGACCTTGTTTAGGACAGTTCTATCCCCCTTGCTCCTGAAGATGCCCCATACGACTACGGGCGAAACATTGAGCTCTGACTCAAAATATGACACAGTCCATTCCCGGAAAACGAATATTTCTTATAACTTAGTCAGCCGATTTCTGTTCAGTACGAGTGCTGAACAGAAATTTGTTAAGCTAAGAGCGGTGCCAGTGGCTATCTGATGAGATTCCGTAGCTCAGTAGTTAATTTTTAGCAACTGGTTAAAAATTTAATCAATTAAGTACCTATGTTGACAGTTCGATACAATTTTTAACCAGTTGCTAAAAAATAACCACTGAATTATACAATTAATAAAACTACCCAACGACGCAAAAAGTTTGGACGAGTGACTGATGTAACGAAAAAGCTCCGACTGCAAAGTCGTGAAACTGGTGAGGATTTTTTCTGCGAACATTTGAAATGTTCTATTAACCAACGTTTCAGAACCAATTCAAAAATAACTTGTCATTGAATTTCACAAATATGGGAGTTCATGGACTTTCATAATTTCTATCTATAGTCTATTCCACGAGACTTTTCATTAAATTAGGACTTCGAACCGGAGCTGAATCGAAAACCGTAAACCAGCAAAAATAACGGAGAAATTCTGTTAGGTCCCACATAAGTTGAAACTTGACCCATCTGTGGGTATAATAATTTTCAGAAATGACCAATCTGAGTTTCGAAATAAGATTAATACACTTTGTCATTTCAAAAACATTAGATGGGGTTTCAAACTTTAAAATTCGCGTAATTAAAAAACAATTTTTTTTTCGTGGCTCTTGGCAGTTTGATGTTGGAAAAACAAGTTTTTCTTTGTTGAGAATGGCGGGTTTTTAAAATTAGCCCCGGGCGGCAAAATGTCTTAAGTCGGCACTGTCTAGTATGAAACTTGGTTGAATATTTATGACTGACACCCTGTAAAAACTGAAAAAAATACATCTTTATATTTTATTTTAACTTATATTATTTAATAATGAATAAATATCTGAGTATTTCAACACAGAATAATAATATTTTAACGAAATTTTGTGCGATAACAATCAACAGTTTATAAAAATAATGATAATTATATAGTATCCACCTAGCTATGAAAACAATATGCTATCGCGACAATTTTCTTATGTCAAGCTTCTGTGACATTTTATAGTGTCATCTTCAAATTTGGCTCCAATCGCTTAACATTTCTCATTTCAGTTTAAAGAAACGAAAATGAGTGATTTGAAACTTGAACATAAAAGCATCATAAAATTTCTATCGAAAAAATGCAGTAGCCCGTAGAATATCAATGAGAGAATGATCAAATACATGGGCGCCCATACAATGTTGTTCAGGGGGGGGGGGTCAAAGTCAAGAATACAAAAATATAATATACTAAAAATAAGTATGTTCTTAAAAATATAAAACAACATAAATATTTATGAAAAAAATTACAATACAGTAATAGTACATTACTAACCGAGGTGGAAAGTGTTTCATTACTGTCGAGGGCGAAGATAGCTGACCAAGGCGCGAAGGTTAACAATAACTAACTTCCCAACTTTTTAAAAATCAGAAGTCTTTATATTACCAACTGATTGTGAATAAACAACATTACCTACTTATTCTTTTTCCGAAAATGCTAATTTAAAATTCCTTGCATCTTTGGCAAATTCATTTAGAATTCGTCTATATATTTTTGTTTATTTTTGCTTATGTAATCGCGATGGAGGCTCATCATACATAAACTGTCTAGCCGATCTTTGCTAATAGTAGATCTAATCCATGTTTTCACTCTTCTTAGAGTGCTAAAAGATTTTTCCACAGTGCATGTAGTTGGAGGAAGACAAATTAAAATTTCTAAAGCTTTGGAGATTGCTGGGTAAAATGTACAATGTTGTAAAAGTTCTGTTCCAGGAGTTTCTTTAGTAATAATCATTTCTTTATTTGAAACCCAATATTCGTGCCATGCTAAAGCTTCTTCAAAAAAATTGTTAATTTTATAATATGAATGAATCTCTTGAGCTAGTTTAGTAAAATTATTATAGTTTATTTGTTTTAAATTAATCGGATGCAAATTATAGAGCAAAAAGGCAACATTATTTATCTTTCGAAAACCGAGAATTTAAAGAACTAATTAAAAAATTTAAATAATTTATAAAAATTGCTTTTTTAAAATATTCTCGCACAGAATTAGCTCTTAGCTAGGCTTAGCTTTATTAGAAAAACAGAATAATTGGTGTATTCTAAACACAATCCGTTAAAATATATTATGTAAACGGATTCCGTTAAAAAATTTCTTATTAACGGATTCCGCTAAATATTCTATTCACAATATGACATTTCAACGGATCCGTTAAAATTAATATAATAAACGGATCCGTTTGCTACTGTAGGACAGTGTTGTCAAATTGTAAATGTCAACATATTTATATTTTGATAATAACAAAATATATTAAGATCTAAACATATATTTGTGATACATAAATTAAGAGATACTATTTAGTAATAAATTTATATCAATAAATAATCACAATTATGAATATATTCTTCAAAATAATCTTTGGAATGTTGGTAGGTAAATACTTTGTTGTAATAAATGTCAAAATTGTCAGTTTCATAACCTTTTGATATTATTGTATATTATTGTAAATTTGGAAAAAAATGGGCATAAAATAAAAAAATCTATAAAATCATAATAATGAAGGAGGTTCCCAACACCACCAAGCTAATCTACAGTATCGAGAAAATGAACTTATGCGGGGCCACAATTAAATATAGGCGCATGCACTTTAAAAACTACACAAATTATAAAACACACACTATGAGCTTGATTTTTAATTCTTCGCAAATATTAATGAAATTTTCTTCATTAGATTCATTCATCTAATCATATAATCAGTATTCTTCGAATATAATCAAAATATCCATTGTTGTAATCAAAATATTTTTTGTTGCAATAAAAATATCCTTTGTTGTAATCAATAATTAAAAATAAAGGCACCAATAGAACATTTGTGTCTTGGGCCCCTGAAAATTAAATGCAGTCCTGAAAATACTCGAATATTTTTTAAACATTAGGTAAAGTACAAGATTTGCATTGTAGAGTAAAATATCTGCTCGTTTCATTAGAGAAAGCATTTTTAATTTTTTTGAGAACGAGAAATGTATAATTTTTGTATTGTTAAAATCTTTCATCGAACCGATTTTTTATAGATTATGTACGAGCATAATTTTGTTATAATAATTATTTATTGTATTTTCCTTTCAATTATATTTTATGAAACCAAGGGTCGGAGCAAACAGTAAAGGATGATAACGCCATTCTCTGCTTACAATTTAGAAATTTCTAAATATTTATGTATTAAATGTCAACCGTTTACAATTAACGGCTATGAATCATTCTCCGTTTAAATTTTATTTATAAACGGATAACATAAACGGATCTCCGTTTATACTATTAGAGGATAGTGTATTTAGAATAGCAAAATCTAGTTAACGGATGTTTTAATTTTAACGGTCCGTTTATAAATAACGAAATGTCTTTAGAATACACCCATAAGTGTGTTAGTGTTAACGGTTCTTACGTTGAAAAATAAAATTTTACTTGTTCTCTAACTCGTTGTTTTCATATATGTTCAAAACGGTCGCACAATGACGTCACAACCCTAACGAGGTCATACAACGCAGTTATATCATTTGATGGTGTTTATACGCATGCCTGGCTTGTACCGTCAATTATTTTTGTTGACGTTCAGATACACGTGTATAACAAGAAAACTGTGGTTAAACTCACGCGTTTATTTATTTAAAAGTACATGCAAATACAGGGTAGAAATCCCCGCAAGGGAAGCATGGGAACATGTAAATAGTCCGGTGGAAAAAGATGACATAGTCATGTATACAGACGGATCCAAAACACCAAATGGAACCGGAGCAGGAATATATGGAGCTAAAGGACTGAGGCACAATCAGTCGATTGGACTCGGGACTTATACGACAATATTCCATACAGAATTGTACGCAATTTTAACCTGAGCCAAATTACTACTAGAGAGCCACTTTAGCAACAGAAGAATCTCTATAGTAACAGACAGCCAAGCCGCACTAAAAGTACTAGAATCCTGTGAGACAGAATCTGGACTTGTTCTAGAGTGCAACCACAGATTAAATTCACTAGGAGTGAGGAACAAATTGAAATTAATATGGGTACCCGGGCATTCAGAGATCGAAGGAAAACAGGTAACAGATGGCTAAGAAAGGGACAAGTTTTCCTTTCACAGGACCAGAACCGGCTTTCGGAATCTCAGCGGAGACAGTTAAGCTGGAAATAAAAACATTGCTGAATCAATGGCACAAGAATCACTGGTTGGAGAGACACTCAAAGCTCTTCCTAAATAAACCAACCAAAAAAAGAACGGAACGTTTACTCCTAATGAGCAAACAAGACGTTAGATTAATATCAGGACTCCTAACAGGACACTGTCTACTGAACAAACACCTACACACGATGGGACTAACACAAGAACGAACATGCAGGGGGTGTGGTGAAGAGGAAAAAACCACTCAGCACCTTATATGCCACTGTGAAGCCTTTACGAGCAGCAGATATAATATCCTGGGGGCAGAAAAGATACCGCAGGATATGCTAAAAGATTTAGATCTGAAGAAAACCCTGTAGTTTATTAAACAAACAGGACTCCTAAAATAGGAGTAAATCTGGAGGATACAATAGGTGTACAGGTCGCAGTACAGGGATCCACAGGAGACCACCTCTTGTAATATAATAATAAACATAAAACAAAACGACAATCAGCTCAATGGGTCTTTCGAACAGACCCCAATCCTATCAAAGTGAAACGAATTCAAAGTGTTGATAAAAAATGATTGCCTCCTTTTTCTCAAAATCCGGACCTACAGCCAATATTGCATTAGAAGATAACAGTAACTGCTAATTGATACATAATAATTTGCTTGCCACGGGTGCTTGAAAAGTGAAAATAGGCCTCGAAGTAAAATAGTATTGCAACAGGACAATGCATCCTCACATACTGCTGCGCAAACTAAATCCTATTTAAAAGAATCAAAGGTGGAGTTACTGGAGCACCCACCATACAGTCCTGACGATTCTTAAATTAAAAGATGAAATGCGTGGTTTTCGAAATACAAGTGCAAATGAAGCGATTGAGCCTTCGAAAATCTGGTTTCTCAGGTGTCTCAAGAAGAATGGATTTCTTGCTTTAACGATAACAAGACGTTAGATTAATAACAGGACACTGTCTACTAAACAAACACCTACACACGATGGGACTAACACAAGAACCAACATGCAGGGGGTGTGGTGAAGAGGAAGAAACCACTCAGCACCTTATATGCCACTGTGAAGCCTTTACGAGCAGCAGATATAATATCCTGGGGCAGAAAAGATACAGCAGGATATGCTAAAAGATTTAGATCTGAAGAAAACCCTGGAGTTTATTAAACAAACAGGACTCCTAGAATAGGAGTAAATCTGGAGGGTACAATAGATCTACAGGTCGCAGTACAGGGATCCACAGGAGACCACCTCTTGTAACATAATAATAATAAAAATAATAACATGCAAATAAAAAATATGGGTCTAATATTTTTATCTTTACATTAACATAAAAAAAAATCAAAAAATCGTAGAAAACCCTTGCGTAACTCGACTCTAAGCTCAAAAAACCGTTTAATTCATTCGCACAAAATTTCGTTAAATATTATATTCCTTTTCTTAACTCTAATCTCTTAATACATCTTTACAAGTCCGAAAATTTTAAACTATGTACAAACAATTTAGGCAAACATTGCAAATTATATTCACAAATAGTCTGCGTTTAGATTTTTTAACGGGATGCCTAATTCTCGTTGGCTTCTATAGCATCCAATACTAGAGCAGCATAATGTCTTATCGTAGGGTGTGTGTCCGCCGCTTGAAGACTTCTTTGAAGAAGCTCAACGCCTCCTTCAGCTGCCAGCATACAGCAATACCTCTTCGCTAAGAGAAATAAGACAAAAATGGTGGTATAATGGCTGTTTGCACCAATTTTTACCTAAATTTTAAAGGTTCTTTCAATGGGCAATAACGTAAAGTCCGTTTCTACGACTTGCCCCACGTGATCAATCGAAAGCATATGGTTCAAATCGTAAGATGTGCCAATAGCATTGGTGCTTTTCTTATGCCTATAAATGGCTCAAAAATCGTTCTTTTGCCAATATCTCGGTTCTGGAAGGTCTTGCGACAAATGAGGTGAACATCAAAATTAAAAGAAATATTCTTTTTCCGGGAATGGACTGTGACATATTTTGAGTCAGAGCTCAACATTTCGTCCGCAGTCGTATGGGGCATCTTCAGGAGCAAGGGGGGGGGGGATAGTACTGTCTTAAACAAGGTTACCCGACGTGTCAACCACGCTAGAGGCCGAGTTTAAGCAACGAGGGAGACTCAGTTTACAAGGTTACCCGACGTGTAAACCACGCTAGAGTCCAAATAAACCAAGTGACGAAAGGAAGGCCGAGGAGGCAGTTATATACTAATCTAAAGATACGGTAGATGAGCAAAGCTAATGAGGACCAATGGGAATCGAGTTCGTAATGGTAGATTGGGCGCGTCGAGAATCACCGGTTTCTACATGTGGCTCAAGTTGTCAAGTTGCCAGTATATTTATGGAACACTTTGAAACAAAGGCACTAGAATCATCTACAGTCAAACCTAAGGTATGGTTTCGCTATGTAGATGACACGTTTGTCATTTGGCCACATGGTCCGGAAAAACTCACTTTGTTCCACGAACACTTAAACAGCATACGCCCGGATATTCAATTCACCATGGAGGTATAAAATAACAGAACTCTCCCCTTCCTTGATGTTCTGGTTAATCGTAAACCCAATGGACAGTTAGGGCACGCTGTTTATAGAAAACCCACCCACACTGATAGGTATCTCAATTTTAATTCTCACCACCATCCCTCGCAGAAACTCTCAGTAGTCAACGCTGCCGTACACCGTGCCATCAAAATCTCTGAACCTGATATCCTACAGCAGGAGCTTGACCACATCAGATATAGTTTAATCAGGAACAACTATGACGAAAAATTAATCAATAATGTAATTCATAGACAATTAAACCCTTTACCCAAAAAACCCATGGATACCTCGTTCGAAACATTTGCATCTATCCCTTACATTAAAGGATTCTCGGATAAAATAGGTAGAATTCTTAATAATAACAATATTAAGATATTTTTTAAACCTCCACAAAAAATCTCAGAAATACTCCCCCAAACTAAAGATAAACGCGAACCCTTGTCGTCACCCGGTGTTTATAGTATTCCTTGTTCTTGCGGCACAGTATACATAGGTGAAACAGGAAGGAGCGTTCACACTAGATTGTCAGAACACAAACGCTGTCTGCGTAATGGTATGGTATTAACATCTGCGGTCGCAGAACACCAACACATAACATCTTATTTGAAAATTCCCGCATTTTAGCTCCTGTCCCTGAGTTTTACAGACGTAAATACAGGGAAACTTTAGAAATATGGAAACATCCTAATAACATCAATCGGGATGATGGCTATTTCTTGAGCCACATGTGGAAACCGGTGATTCTCGGAACACGACACGCCCAATCTACCATTACGAACTCGATACCCATTGGTCCTCATTAGCTTTGCTCATCTACCGTCTTCTCGGCCTTCCTTTCGTCACTTGGTTTATTTGGCCTCTAGCGTGGTTTACACGTCGGGTAACCTTGTAAACTGAGTCTCCCCCTATTATTGCTTAAACTCGGCCTCTAGCGTGGTTGACACGTCGGGTAACTTTGTTTAAGACAGTACTATCCCCCTTGCTCCTGAAGATGCCCCAAACGACTGCGGGCGGAACGTTGAGCTCTGGCTCAAAATATGACACAGTCCATTCCCGGAAAACGAATATTTTTTAAAATAGAGTGTGTTCCGGGGGAAAAATATAAATCCAATACTCACGATTCTTGGTGCATACATGATGTACTGCCCACGTAGCCCAGGCCATAATCTGCCATTGCGTCCCGGGCTGTAACAACGGAAAGAAGGGCCGAAAAGATCTATACGCGACCATTTCTTGCTCTGGCGGTCTCCAATTGGCTACGGCTTCACCTAATGCGTCTAACATTTCTTCTCGTACGGAGCCTGCGTCCATGTCGCAGCACAAATGGGATACGATCCCAGCAGCGAAGTAAGAGACGTCTATATGGCGAGATTGTAAGAGAGAGCGAAGTTGAACCAGAAATGAATCGATGAGAAGCTGCGGACGAAGATCTGCTACCTGTAGATCAACAGTTTAAATATATTAGGACCCGTAGAAGCTTTAATATTCATTTTATATAAAAGCATAAACGTGCGCACGGTGGGTGCCGGGGGTGCCGCAGCACCCCCTAATATATTAATACGAGGGCTGTTCTCTTTCCACTAAGCCTATCTAGCAGGCTATGATATTTTAAATCAAATTTTGTTTGACATTTTAATCTAGATGCGATTTCGGGCGACATACCCGTTCACTTCTTCGGATTACTTACGGTTAGTTACGGTATGATATTGTTAATGGTGGCGCCAAAAATCGTTGGTTTACTTGTTGACACCGTTTTTGTTGGTTATGTATATTCTGTGACATTTAAAACTGTCAAAAATAGTGTCTGACAATTAAAATGCATTAACGGAGAAAGATAGTTTTTTCCATATTTGTTCAAAAAAGAGCCAACGAAAATAATGTCACCCTGTTTGACATAAGACCACGACTCGGACTGTTTTGACTTTTGACATTTCAAAAAAGACATGATAAAAAGAGATAGAAATAGTGAACAGAGAGCTGACCCGACTCGCAAACCCGTTCAGCTGTGAGCACTGATCCAAGCGTACCGGGTATGTTGTTCCTAGCGCCCGAATGTGTGAACGTACCTGAACGCAACATACCGCAAGTGAACGGTTGTCGCCCGAAATCGTCTCATTTGTTTACAAGGTTAATTACAGTGACGGTTGTTAAATATAATTGAATGATGTTTAAATTCATAATTTTTAAGTATTCCTTTCCCCAAGAAATCATTGAATTGAGCAAAGAGCATTATTGAGCTGTGATTTTTCACAATTTCAAGCGTAGATTAAGCCATCAAGAATAGGTGTCTCACAACTCGCACCCCAGACGAAACTGACACTTGCCGACGACAATAGGTTGCCAACAAATAGAAGAAAATAATTTGCGGCTGCTTGCATAACGGAATTACGAGACTTTTTAATCCACCAATCCCGGAAGGATATCTTGAGGTGTGATGATATTACTACAAAATAAAACTGGTTGCTAGGTTTTAAAAATACTACTAGTGAGTTACAAAATTGGACTTATTGTAATTATGACACTTTAGAGTTGACTTTTCACTGTCAACAAATTTAGGTTAGCGAAGGTGTCATCCGAGATCATCATTTATATCGTACAGTGCAACGTGTTGTAGCAGCTGCGTAAAATGTGTTAAACGAAAATATTATTGTCATTTGAATTCTTTGAGATTAAAACAACAACATTTAAAAAAGCTTCTTCGTTCTCAACTGTACGAGCGATTCTGGGAGCACCACCAGTTTCTTTTCGATCTAGCATAACTTGACCGGTCTCATGCGTCCTTGCGATGGCTCTCAATATCACTTTATGATCCACAAGATTTCTATCCGGAAAACGTTCCGAATAGACTCGTGCTGTCTCTCTGGCGTTACGTCCACATTCTCCGAAAATTTTAATCATTTCTAAGTAATCAGCGGCTGAATACGTGGTAAGAATTTGCCTTTTTTATTCACCTTGTTAAATTTAATTTGACACTGACATTTTTCGAAAACTGCAGTCGCCCACACATTTTAAAGAAGATTTGATTTGTATAAAACCCTAGTAACGTAAAATTACGGCAAACACACGTTAAAGGTGTAAGTCTCTGATTGGTCAATTTTAAGACGTCTCTTCTCGAATATCTTTTAAGCTAGATTTTTTTTTCTTCGAAATTACACATCCGAGTGCAGTCTCGTGTTTCCTCATTCGCTCTGAGGCGCGAGTTGTGAGACAGCCTGTATATTGAGGAAATCCATCAAGTGTTTGGTGACAAGTCGTGTTTCTTAGGTACCGTAAAACGGTCGTACAATGAATTTCAGCGTGGCCGACTTTCCTTAAATGACAGTTTTCGAGCTTCGAAGCCAAAAACGGCACTTACCGAAAAGATTATTGGTCTTGTTCAGAACATGATTAAAGAGGACCGGCATGTTACTGTCAGGAATATTCAAGCAACTTTTTTTAAAGATTGGTGTGAAAGCATTTAAAACCATTTTAGACCAACATTTGATGGTACGTAAGCTTTGTTCTCGTTGGATTCCCGACAATTTGACTCCAGTCAAGAAGACAACCGTTTGAGATGGTGCAGATCTACACTAGATCGCTTTGACAATGGATCGTTTCATTTGGTGTACAACTTCATTAGAGGTGACGAAACATAGGTATACTGCTATGATCTCGAAAAAAAGCAACAGTCCGCAGTTTGGGTCATTGAGAATGAGTCGGCTCCAACAAAAGTTATTCGCGATAAAAGCCGAAACAAAAATATGGTCGCCACATTTTTTGGAATTATTGGACATGTTTGCACTGTATCACTGGAGGATCGTCGTACTGTTAATGTTT
This sequence comes from Harpalus rubripes, assembly GCA_963082715.1. Lineage (NCBI taxonomy): Eukaryota > Metazoa > Arthropoda > Insecta > Coleoptera > Carabidae > Harpalus > Harpalus rubripes. The sequence goes on from OY720463.1 coordinate 4,352,289, forward strand.
TGTTTGCCTCAAGTTCTCCAAAATGTTCGTGAAAAACGCCAACGGGGAAGGATTATCTTGCATCAAGACAACGCTCGGCCGCACACTGCTGCTCGAACGACTGATTATTTGAATACCCAAAACATTGAAATAATGGGTCATTCGCCGTATAGTGCAGACCTGGCACCTAATGATTTATTTTTATTTCCACGTGTAAAGGATAAGTTACGGGGTTCACGTTTTACATCGGCCGAAGAAGCGGTTGACGCATTTAAAAATGATATAAAGAAACAAGCTTAGGAAGATTGGAGAAAATGCTTTGGAGATTGGTTTTCACGGATGCAAAAATGTATTGATTGTGGAGGGGAATGCCTTGAAAAATTATAAATAAATGTGTTTTGCAAGTAAATTGTGTATTACTTTACTATACAGTGTCCCACACTCTACGTTCAGTGTAGGGTCTTATGGAGTACCATGTTGCCATATTTACCTGTTGTAAGACTACAAGATAGAAAGAGCAAAATAGATGCCCAAAAAGAGATGAAATATTCTGGGTACTTCATTGAATGTATTTATGACTGGTGTACTTTCAGTGTATCTAAAGAGGTGGGTGAAAAGAAATAATAAATAAATAATAAACTGGTCAGTTTTAATTAAGTATTATTTTTACCTTCCGTCACCTTTAGGTAAGGAAGGTATTGTCTTTGGTCAAAAAATTCGGTGGTGAGTTTTTAATGAATAAGCACGTTTTAAGGTCCCTAGAATACGATTTTACTATTTTTACGATGATGTCTGTATGTGTGTGTGTGCGTGTGTGTGTGTGTGTGTGCGTGTGTGTGTGTGTGTGCGTGTGTGTGTGTGTGTGTGGATGTGTGTGTGTAACAAAATTTTCGTCTACGATAACTTTAATAATACAATTCCAAAAATTATAATTCTTTCGTATTCCTCTTCGTTGCATCTATATGAAGAGCTGATTAGATTTTGGTTATAATTGGTCAACCGGAAGTGCTCTCATTTGAAGATTTTAACAGTTTTTCTTGAAAAAACGATGTTAAATATCATTTTTTCAAATTTAATGTTATTATAAATATTAAAGAACATTGTATTCTCTGTTCGAATTGACTGCATTTTATACTTCATATTAAATGGATATACAGTTATAAAATTACAAAGAAATTAAACTTCATAAATTAGCCAGCTATGCAAGAAACAGCTACTATATTAAGAAAATTCTGATTGAAAGATGTCAGATGTCAGTGTCAAGTGCAATTGACATATTCGTAGTATATTTGTGTTAGGATCATTTTGCTCGAAACTTTCTGTATGGAATTTGTATAAAATACATACAACTGTCGAAAGGTAATGTACATACAAGAAATTTAGAATCTTTTGCAAGGAACTTTCTGTATGGATTTTATAGAAAATACATACGCAAATACGAAAATTCTACCGGTAGATACCGCATCTACCGACTGTGTTCGAAAGCATGAGTGGTAAAAAGTTACCATGTTCGAAAATTGTTCAATATCTACCAGATCCATCTACCGGATTCATAAAGAATCTAATCTCAAGAAAAGGTAGTGATGCAAAGCTAAGCGCGCGCGGTAAGAGTGGAAATGTGTTCAAAGTAGGACTCTGCTCAGTTTGTTAACTACGTCAAATTTCTAACCTGTTTTAAATTTTCAAATTTTTTCAAAGGTTATGGATCTACCCTCTTTACCAGTTGCGTTCTTAAAATATCGATTCCGATAGCTATAACCTGATAAAAAGCTGTTTACTGGTAACAGTTCACCGGTAGAATTTCCGTAAATACGTCATATAACTGACGGAAGGTAATGTGCTGGCCACATCAGATTTTTTTTATTTAATTTATATCTTCTTATTTGATAATTTACTAATATTAGACTTTATAGAAATACTGCATATATTTTACATATTTCTTTATTCTTTCTTTATAATTTTTAGAACCTCGAACATTAGAAGAATAAAAGGAAACTTGTTCATAGAGTGAATTAAAAAATATATGTGTTTTGTGTGTACCAGACATGTTAAATGTGTACTATACTTATAAAGCCTAATATGAAAATTGCGAGAGGTCTTGTGCTGGCCACAACAGATTTTTTTATTTAACTAATATCTTATTTGATAATTTGCTAATATTTAGGCTTGATAGAAATACTGCATATATTTTACATATTTCATAAGTCTTTATTCTTTCTTTATAATCTCCAATTTGAATTTATAATATTTTAATATTCTAATCTCTAATGCATTTGATCAAGATTAAGCCAGGCGATTTTAAAATATTGTATCGAAATATTACTTATTACAGGTACAAATAGCTTCAGCATGTTTTTTAAACCCCGGTTCCAACGCATCTATTCGCGGTGCTGTATTTAAAACTATTTAGAACTGCAGACAAATTTCGGGGGAATGGTGAATACAATAAGCCCTTGGGTAAATAACAGACCCTCATAAAACTTAAATTATACAGTGTTAACTAATTTTGGCATAGCAATGAAAATTTATGAACGTTTTAATATTACATTACATTGAAAAATTGGCAACATGGTACAGAAAACGTCCATAAGAATAACATTGGCTATCTCCGCCACACTGAACATAGAGTGTGGGACACTGTATAGGCTCAGCGGAAAGAGAACAGCCCTCGTAATATTGAAAATATTAAGTTTTTATATTATTATTTTGTTCATGTTGCTACGAGGGTCGTTCAATAAGTCCTTAGAAAAAGATAGAAAAACAAATTATTTTGGGTAATTTTTTTTTATTTTTCAACATAATCTCCTTTTAGCTCTATACACTTTTCTAAACGTTTCTCTAACTTTTTTAAGCCGTCCAAAAAGTAGGATTTCGGAAGATCTTCAAAATAAGCATCTGTTTGAGCGATGACCTCCTCGTTCGATGTAAACCGTTGTCCACCGAGCCATTTTTTTAAGTTTGGAAATAAAAAAATCGCTAGGAGCCAAATCTGGTGAATACGGTGGATGTTGTAGTAATTCAAATTTTACTTCCATAATTTTGGCCATCGAAACAGCGCAGGTGTGTACCCGTGCATTGTCTTGATGGAAGAGGATTTTTTTCTTTTTCAAATGAGGACGTTTTTTCTTCATTTCTTTGCTTAATCTATGTAATAATGACGCATAATATTCTCCAGTTATTGTTTTTCCTTTTTCCAAGTAATCGATGAAGATGATTCCGCGTGCATCCCAAAAAACCGTGGCCATAATCTTGCCTGCCGATTTGATCGTCTTCGCCTTTTTCGGAGCTCGTTCGCTTTCAAAAACCCACTGTTTAGACTGTGCCTTGGTTTCTGGCGTGTAGTGGTGTATCCATGTTTCGTCTACTGTTACGTATCGACGCAAAAACTCATCAGGATTGCGACGAAAAAGCGCTAAAACAGCCTCAGAGTCGACCACACGATTGCGTTTATTCTCCACCGATAACAAACGCGGCACCCATCTCGCCGAGATTTTTTTCACACCCAATTTTTCGTGCAAAATTGAAAACACTGTACCTTGCGATATGCCTGTAGCTTCAACTATGTCGCGCACTTTGATTCGTCGATCACTCAGAATCATATCGTGGATTTTATCCATCATTTCAGGAGTAGTGACTTCCACAGGACGTCCCGAACGCTGTTCATCTTTTGTGGACGTACGGCCACGTTTAAACTCATTTACCCAATTGTAAATAGTTGCAAATACAGGAGCAGATGTACCATGAACTTCATCCAACTCAGCTTTGATCTCTTTCGGTGTTAAGCCTTTTAAATACAAGTGTTTAATCACCGCTCGAAATTCACTTTTTTCCATTTTTTTAAATAAGCAAAAGTTTGTTGCTTCAATCGACAATAAAAGTGAAACCACGTGATGGATATAACTAAAACTTTGACAGCTGTCGGGTGAGTGATGATGTTTAGTAAAAACAAAACGTTATCTATACTACGAGTGCCAACTCTTAGATTTTCTAAGGACTTATTGAACGACCCTCGTATAATATATATTTTATTTATTATTGATCTTAATTTTGGGCCGCCTTGTATGCAGACTTTTTAATTTGTTCGATATCTTTTAAAAATTAAATAAATAAATAAATAAATATATATATCATCACGGCTTATTACCCATTGCTGGGTGTGCCAATCTGCTTTGTACACAGATGCGGTAATGATGAAATATTTGCACCGTGCGGGCGCTTACCAGGCGTCACCTCACGGGCACTCATTAAACTGTCCAATAATCAACAAACTTACCTCTGCAATATTATTGAGCAGTCCTAGAACTTTAGTTTCGACTGTAGAATCTCCCGGAAATGCGTGTAAAACTTGAAGGAACAATGGCATCCCTCCTTCTTGAAGAAACACCAAACAAGTGCCGGCTGATTCGTCAGTAAGGTTCCAAAGAGCTGACAGAGTGAACTTCATACTGATATCAACCTACATTAATCAAGAAATAATTGCGTTCCACAGTATGAGTCATGAGAAATATTTGTTTTCCGGGAATGGACTGTGTCATATTTTGAGTCAGAGCTTAACGTCATATGGGGCATCTTCAGGGGCAAGGGGGATAGTACTGTCTTAAACAAGGTTACCCGACGTGCCAACCACGCTAGAGGCCGAGTTTAAGCAACACTTAAACGTGACCCTACAGCTAAAATTGAACGTGAAATTACCGCCCTTATTAAAAATTCAGACATTCCTGAAGACATTCAAAAACGTATTGTACCTAAATCCTCCAAACCTCCACGTCTTTCGGTTTACCAAAAATTCACAAATAGAATTACCCACTCAGACCTATTGTCAGCACCATCGACTCTCCTACTTATAAACTGTCAAAATATTTGTCTGATATTTTAAAACCTTTTACAGGAAATTCATTTATTCTAAACTCAGAACATTTTGTACAAAAAATCAATAATATCACTACACCCGGCGACATACTTGTTAGTTTTGACGTCACATCACTGTTCACTAAAGTCCCGATTGATTAGTCAATCACTATTATCGCTAAATTATTGAAAAATAACGGAAACTCGTCTAATCTAGTAACTCTTATTGAAAAATGCTTGACATCAACCTATTTCACTTTTAATAAACAATTTTACAAACAGGTCTCAGGTGCAGCAATGGGCTCTCCTCTTTCTCCCGTGGTTGCCAGTACATTTATGGAACGCTTTGAAACAAAGGCACTAGAATCATCTACATTCAAACCTAAGGTATGGTTTCGCTATGTAGATGACACGTTTGTCATTTGGCCACATGGTCCGGAAAAACTCACTTTGTTCCCCGAACACTTAAACAGCATACACCCGGATATTCAATTCACCATGGAGGTAGAAAATAACAGAACTCTCCCCTTTCTTGATGTTCTGGTTAATCGTAAACCCAATGGACAGTTAGGGCACGCTGATTATAGAAAACCCACCCACACTGATAGGTATCTCAATTTTAATTCTCACCACCATCCCTCGCAGAAACTCTCAGTAGTCAACGCTCTCGTACACCGTGCCATCAAAATCTCTGAACCTGATATCCTACAGCAGGAGCTTGACCACATCAGACATAGTTTCATCCAGAACAACTATGACGTAAAACTAATCAATAATGTAATTCATAGACAATTAAACCCTTTACCGAAAAAAACCCGTGGATACCTCGTTCGAAACATTTGCATCTATCCCTTACATTAAAGGATTCTCGGATAAAATAGGTAGAATTCTTAATAAAACCAATATTAAGGTCTTTTTTAAACCTCCACAAAAAATCTCAGAAATACTCCCCCAAACTAAAGATAAACGCGAACCCTTGTCGTTACCCGGTGTTTATAGTATTCCTTGTTCTTGCGGCACAGTATACATAGGTGAAACAGCAAGGAGTGTTCACACTAGATTGTCGGAACACAAACGCTGTCTGCGTAATGGTATGGTATTAACATCTGCGGTCGCAGAACACCAACACAACACAGGACATAACATCTTATTTGAAAATTCCCGCATTTTTGCTCCTGTCCCTGAGTTTTACTGACGTAAATACAGGGAAACTAGAAATATGGAAACATCCTAACAACATCAATCGGGATGATGGCTATTTCTTGAGCCACATGTGAAAACCGGTGATTCTCGGAACACGACACGCCCAATCTACCATTACGAACTCGATTCCCATTGGTCCTCATTAGCTTTGCTCATCTACCGTATCTTTAGATTAGTATATAACTGTCTTCTCGGCCTTCCTTCGTCACTTGGTTTATTAAGCCTCTAGCGTGGTTTACACGTCGGGTAACCTTGTAAAGTAAGTCTCCCCTTTTGATGCTTAAACTCGGCCTCTAGCGTGGTTGACACGTCGGGTAACCTTGTTTAAGACAGTACTATCCCCCTTGCTCCTGAAGATGCCCCATACGACTGCGGGCAAAACGTGAAGCTCTGACTCAAAATATGACACAGTCCATTCCCGGAAAACGAATATTTCTCATACATATTATAATACAGGGTGGGGCAGAAAAACCTATCCGATTTCAAAACGTTATAAAATTAAAACCACTCAACTTGTCAAAAAATTTTTTTATTAACATATCGCAAATTTTATGCCATTTTTAAATTTAAGTTTTGAAAAGCACATCACTCAAATGTCGTCCTTGGGAGCGGATACACTGATTTAGGCGCTCGCGGTAGCTTTCCATGACTTTCACCGTCATTTCCACAGGAATTTCTTCAATTGCCCGAGCAATTTCCCTTCGTAAAGCAAGAAGGGTCCTTGGTCGATGCTGGTAAACCTTCGATTTGAGGTAACCCCAAAGGAAGAAGTCACATGGAGTGAGATCCGGTGAGCGCGGCGGCCAGCCAAGATCACCTCTCAGGGAAATGAGGCGACCGGGAAACAGTTCCCTGAGAATGTCCATTGATCGTCGCGATGTGTGGGCGGTTGCACCATCCTGTTGAAACCACACATTTTCCACGCCATTTTCTTCCATTTTGGGTCTAAGAAAATTTTCCAGCATGAAACAATAGCGCTCGCTGTTGACCGTTACGGTTTGCCCATTTTCTTCAAAAAAGTAAGGCCCCCAGACGCCTAGGCGGGAAAGAGCACACCACACAGTCACTTTTGGGCTATGGAGGGGTTCCTGATGGATTTCTCGAGGATTTTCGTCACTCCAATATCGAAAATTCTGCCTGTTAACGGCACCACAAAGGTGAAAATGGGCTTCGTCCGTGAAGAGCACAACATCGTCGTTTGGGAGTTCTCGGAGATCGCGACACAGGTTCGTACGGGTTTCAAAATCCCTTTCACTTAATTCCTGTGCAACAACCATTTTGTAGGGATGCATTTTGAGGTCCCGGTGCAAAATGCGCCGAATACTGCGGTTGGAAATCGCCAAAGCGAGCGAATGTTTTCGCGCCGAACGACGCGGGGAACGTTCAATCGCGGCTCTCACATTGGCCACGTTTTCAGGTCCTGTTGCTGTCCTGGGACGTCCAGGCGACTTCTTTTTCAATGCTGAACTCGTCTGTCTAAAATTTGACACCCACACTTTAATCGTAGCGTGATGTGGAACAGGATCATGACGCCCGAGTCCGAAATGAATTCGAAAAGCACGTTGTGTAGCAATTATCGAACCGCCGCATTCGATAAACCGCTCAATAACAAAAGCACGATGTTCACCAGACCAAGGCATGTTGACTACTGACAAATGGCATAAAACCGGCTTTCTAACGGTTTTTACCCCACTACTCTACCTGCTCCCTCTTCTGGGAAAAAGGGATTTGAAATCGGATAGGTTTTTCTGCCCCACCCTGTATGTAGGAAGTACTACACAACTTACAACTAGAAAATTCCTTTGTTAATTTGTAAATATCGGATTTAAATATATTGCCAATCCATTCTCAAATTACCAACAATATGGGGACACTAAAATTACTAGTATAATCCCCAAATCTATCGTTGGAGAGAGGGAAAATCAAACGATGACGTATACCAAGATCAAGATCTTGGTAAAGTTACTAAAGTTATAGAATAGGTATCCAGAGCACAACAAGAAAACAAAATGACATACCTGAAATTGATCAAGCTTTGCTCTGACCATCGCCAGCAACTTCCTCATATATGCCGGATTTGACCCCAATTTCGACGTCTCCTCTGTCGATATCTTCGCGGCTAATATACTACACACAGCCACTGACATTCTATTCATACTAGCGTCATCAAACGCACATAAACAATCAAGAACTAATTTGGCACATAGAAACTTGTCAAAAGCTACATCTTGAAGAACCCGATCACTGCAAAGTGTCAATAGGGCGTTCTTCTGTAGTTGATAGTGATTAGGAAACGCGTTCATCGCGCGGAGAGTTAGTTGGACCACGTGGCGAAGCAATCCGGGGTGTAGTCTTTGGGATAGCTCGCCTTTTGTCAGGTTGTATAGGCAAGCTGTCGCGGCCATCTGCACGCCAAATTGGGTCGGATGGTGTCGCATTGCGGGTAGGACGAGCTGGAGAATATCGGGTCTTGGGTCACGAAACGAAGGACCTGGTGTTAATCTGAAAATAATAGTCTATTTTTGAAAAGAAATGTACCAAATAAGAACGAAATTCAAGTGTTTCCAACGAGTGTCACTAATTCAGAGTTGTTAGGACCTCTGGCGTGGTAATTGGAGCACTTAGCTCTGTTGAGAACGCTAAATAAAATATCGGATGTGGCCAACACATGACCTCCCGTCAATTCCATGTTTGAAATAGCAATGAGCTTTAAGTAAAGTATCACTTCCAGTTGATCGTTTATAAACAAAATAAAATCTAATTTGTTGTTCCAATAAATAGAAAAGTCTCTAACACCAAATTTTGGATTATATTTTATAATGTTTTTCCTCGAATATCTGTTAAGAGCTCCAAATTAAGTACCACTTCCGGTTTATCATATAGGTATAATCAAAATCTAATGCTGTTTCAAATTATACACGAGTTTTAAATACCAAATTTGAGAAGTTTTGAATCATGTTTTAATATATTTTTTCAAAAAAATCTGTTTTTAGCTTCCTGTAAAGTAGTTTATCAATATTAGAAAATATCTAGTATGTCGTTCTCATTAATATAAAAGTCTTAAATATCAATTTTAAAAGTTTTGGATTGCATCAATTTATTTTTCACGAAAATCTGTTCAGAGCTTCAAATAAAGTATCGTTCTAGTCTTAAATAATAAATTTGACAAGTTTTAGAATATATCCTATTATATTTTTCACGAAAATCTGTTCAGAGCTTAAAGTAGAGTATCACTTCCGGTTTATCAATTTTAGAAAAAATCTAGCATGTCGTTCTCATTAATATAAAAATCGTAAATACCAAATTTGAAAAGTTTTGGAATATATCATAATATTTTCACGAAAATCTGTTGAGAGCTTCAAGTAAAGTATCCCTTTCGGGTTTTCAAAAACATTAAGTTAATACTTATTTTTCGATTAGCGAATTTAACTTTAATTTTGACAGTTTATTTCTTAAAATATAGTCTAATCTAATTCAAGTAAGAACCTTTTTTTAAACCCCTCAACAGGATTAAATCCCAATTACAGAGTGGGTTCACATTCACACACATCCATGCCTTAGTGGGATTCGAACCCCGAGCCCCGAGGGCGCTTATGACATGAGGCATTGCTCTAACCATTGAGCCACCGGAGCTACAATAAAATGAAGATTAAATTTTAAATACCGGGATAGAATAGAATTCACTAATCCAAAAATGAGGATTAGCTTAAATATTTTTGTGAATGGTTAATTTTTATTAATCGAAATACATACCTACATATTTACTTATGCTGGAAACTGTATTGTATTTCTATTGTTCTATTTATTTTCTCCTTTTTAAAACGTTACTAATATTATTTTGAAATGATAAGTTCTTTGATAGTGACATTTATCTGTCAGTTACCTACATTTGAATAACTGCGTTTTGTTTGTTTAAAGCGCAGGCTCTGGGATTTAAATTATAGATAATTTTATAAATTTATTCATAAAATATATAGAAAAAGTATTAATGCAAATCTATAGAAAATTTAATAAGCTTTAATTTTTATAATAACATTAATCTCGAAAATATAACATTTAAAGGTATTTTTCGAAGAAAAACTATTATGAGCTTCTAGTAAAGTGCCATTTCCGGTTATCTGATTTTCACCAAAATCTAATAGGCTCTTTCCATTACAGAAAAAGTTCGAAATGTTTCAAAATTTTCTGAATGATAGTAATTGAGTTAGAGTGGAGGATCCGCACACACATACACACAGACATCATCGTGAAAATGTTAAAATTGGATTCTAGGGACCTTAAAACGTGGTCATTTAGCAAAATCTCGATATGCGATGTTTAGCACGATCCCTATACCTCCCTTACCAACGGTAGCGGGAGGTAATAAATAAATATAATAAAATTCCTGTACCCGCGTGCTCGCCAGATTTAACACCATGCAATTTTTTGTGGGGTACTCTCAAAGCCGAAAAACCTGTAAACCCTAAAGGAGGCAATCCACATATTTTCAGTCGACGAAAATATGGAAAAGCGGACATTTCGCGTTTGGAAAGCCTTTTCAAATTGACATGTATATATTAGTCTTACCTGAATAGATGATACAAACATTTTTGCACGTAGGCACTTCTAGAACTTGAATAATGTTTCAATGCTTCTTTCAACTGCTGTTCACTTGCAGTTCCAGCTACGGCCAACCCCATTTTAGGGGTAATCAGGGGCGGCTCGTGTGCTGCGGCACATTGCACTACCCCTAACCACGCTAGGTGGGGGTGCTCTGATAGCCAAGGCAGTAGAACAGCGCCCCCTACCGATGTTTTGCCAGAAATGTCGAGAAATGTCAGATGGGGTAGAGATGAAACATGGGATAATAATTCAGAAACGTTGGAACAATCACGAGTTTCGTCTTTTTCACTAGAGAGATCCAAATAACGCAGGTTGTCCAGCGATAATAGGGTTGACACCTACGGTAAAACAAGATAATTTTATATATATATATATATATATATATATATATATATATATATATATATATACAGGGTGTAAATGAAATAAGTGCATTAAATTTAACCAGTAATGTAACTCGATGAGAGGAACAATATTTCTTAATAACTTTTTTTTCTAAGTCTTTTAGATTTTGAGTTAAAATTCTTTAAAGATTTGCTGCATATTTCGTTACCCGCTCATGGAGAACAAATGCTGCCGTATTCAAGTCGGATACAAACAGCTCAAAAATTGTCGGTTATCGGTTACACTTACAGTCACAGCAATTAATAAACGAATCAAGGGAAATAACATTATTATTAATTAATACGTAATAGTAAAGTTTTTAAAATAAAGAAATTTAAATTTTGGATAACAAAATTATAAAGTTGTGTATTAAACCAGGGTTTTTAATCACCTGTGAATAGTGTGAATAGAGGAAGACATGGAGGGATGAGGAAGAGCAAAAGCATAGTTGTTAGGTTATGAGATGATTATTTATCGTCGATAAATCATAATAGTTTAAATACGTTATTCAAAAAATGAAGTACAAACTTTTGTCCATTTAAAAGAGATACTTGAGTACCTATAATTAGTCGTCCATTTATTGTTCCCGCTCAAATATGTTTTAATAAAAAAATTTACAGTATTTTCGTCTGTCGATATGTGTATTGTGCATAATAAATACACCTTCCCAAGTAAATTCAGTCTCATTAATGAACATTATGAGCCATTCCCAAAATTGAAGTCTGTTATGTGCTGAAAACATAGAACTTTTTGCACATGTTATGGATATAACACTTGCTTTTTTAAAAATTGTCATATGTGACACACATTGTGATGTGATAAAGATGTACAAGATTAACAATGTGCGAATATTAAGAACAGAATGATTTGGTGATGATTTGGAAACGCTCCGTGCAAATGCGTTGGCAACTCCATGACACTGTCTTTATGTCAACCGTGATGTCAAGTAAAATATAGTACAAATACGAGTAAAAAAATAAATAAATAAACCATAGGTAAGTAATTACAATGTCTGTGTACTCGCATTTTGACAGAATTTTACCTTATAAACAAGTTTATTACTAATGTCAAAATTTAATTGCAACAATTGACAGGACTGTCAAATGCTAAAACAAAATTTTTCATAGCTATTGTTACTGCATTCAATTATCGAAATATCAAAAATATTTGGAACAACTCGTCAATTTACGGGGTGGTAAAAATGCTAAAAAATATGGGATTTCGAGAAAAAGTTATTAAGAAATATTGTTGCTCTCGCCGAGTTATATTACTGGTTAAATTTAATGCACTTATTTCATTTACACCCTGTATATATATATATATATATATATATATATATATATATATATATATATATATATATAAACGTTAAAAGTCGACAGAATATCGTAAGAAAATTGTATTTCCTGCTTATAGTTTCATAATATGATAGATTTTGACTATTATTTCTTGTCTAAAATAATGAGCGATTTTGAAGAAGATTTTTTATTTGATTCACGCGGAACATTGGTTAAAAATTTCACCTGTTTTAATAAATATTATGAAACTAAAAAATAGTATAGGTTGTATTTAAATTTACAAAGTTGATGTCACTTCCGGTTATACCGGAAGTTTCATGATTACAATTTTCACACAATTCAATAATCAATATGTGTATCTGCAATAATAACCGAGAGAAAGGGTGTATTCACTTTTTTGTAAAAAATATCGAATATCTCGAAAAAGAAAAGAGATATCGACCTGTGGTTTTAAAATCATTAATCTACACCCTTCAAACTAATTAAACACAAATTTTCAGAATTATTATTTTTTAAAAAATTTCGACCCTTCTTTAAACAACACCACCCTTATACCCAAAAATGGGTGTGCGGTACACGTTCAACGACCTCACCAGTAAATTCCTCGTACCAAAAACCATAAGTATACCAATTTTCATCAAAATATTCCAACGGATACATTTATTATTAAACATTATTTAAAATCGTCAAAAACTGAAAAAATCGCAAGGGGTACATCTTAGATTTTTTGCGAATTTTGGCCATTTTCAGACTTTTCTTTCTGGAGATTGTAATAGTTGTTCAAAAATTATGAAAATTGGTATGCTTATGTATTTTTGCTCGTAGAATCTAATGGTGATATCGCCAGCGGTGTATAATTGACCATTTTTGGGATATGACCCAAAAATGGGCATTTTTGGGCAAAGTTTTGAGGACGAATATCTCAGACACGAAAAGAGATATCGACCTGTGGTTTTAAAATCTTAAATCTAGACCCTTCGAACTAATTAAATACAAATTTTCAGAATTTTTAATTTTTTAAAAATTTCGACCCTTTTTTATCACACCATTCTCATACCCAAAAATCTGATGTGGCCAACACCAAACCTCCCGCTTTTTAATTTTTATTAATTTAAATACATATATATATATATATATATATATATATATATATATATATATATATATATATATATATATATATATATATATATATATACCGTGTGTCTATCTTAAAGGTGTACATAGGAGATTAACATGGGAAATCAGTTTTTCGCAATTTCCTGCTCGCCTAATTATTTTAAGCAAAAACGCGTCATATAAAAGTTTTAGGGCATAAAATTCTGCATCTAAATCAATAAACAGAATTACCTTTACATGCTTTGTAACGACAGAAATTAATTATGAAAATGTTGAAAATTACGTTGAAAGTATCGACAGCCATGAAATTGAACAAAAAATATATAAAAGCTTGACGTTTTATCTGTCACAACGTAAGTTAACTTATTTGACGTTTCTGAAAATTTGATGAAACGTCAAGCATTTATTTATTTTTTCTTCAATTCCATGGCTGTCGATATTTTCAACGTAATTTTCAACATTTTCATAATTAATTTCTGTCGTTACAAAGCATGTAAATGTAATTCTGTTTATTGATTTAGATGCAGAATTTTATGCCCTAAAACTTTTATTTGACGCGTTTTTGCTTAAAATAATTAGGCGAGCAGGAAATTGCAAAAAACTGATTTCCCATGTTAATCTCCTATGTACACCTTTAAGATAGACACACGGTATATATATATATATATATATATATATATATGCTTACATATTTAGTTATTGCGGAAACTGTATTAAGATCCATTCCATATAACTAGGGTTCTATTTACTATTTTCTTTTTAAAACGTTACTGTTATTAATTTGAAATGATTAGTTCTTTGACATTGACATTTATTTGTCAGTTACATATATTTAAGATATGAACTGTGTAGCCAAGGAGTTTTGCTTGTTTAAAGCGTAGGATCCGGGATTAAATTTATAGATAATTATATAAATTTATTCATAAAATATATAGAAAAAGTATTAATGCAAATCTGTAAGAAATTTAAGGATTTTTATAATAACATTAATCTCGAAAAAATAACATTTAAAGGTATTTTTCGAAGAAAAACTATTTTGAGCTTCTAGTAAAGTGCCATTTCCGGTTATCCGATTTACACCAAAATCTAATGGGCTCTTTCCATTACAGCAAAAGTTCGAAATATAAGGTTTCAAAACTTTCTGAATGATAGTATTTTAATTATTAAAAAATCTGATGTGGCCAGCACATTACCTTCCGTCAGTTCCGTGCGTCAGTTCTATGTATTTTGTATAAATGTCATACAGAAAGTTCCTTGCAAAAGATTATATTTCTTGTACATTACCTTAAGGCAGTTGTATGTATTTTATACAAATTCCATACAGAAAGTTTCTAACAAAAGATCCTATATTTTCAGTAAAATTATAACATAAACATACTGTCAACTGCACTTGACACTGACACCTTTCAGTCAGAATTTTCTTAATGTAGCAGCTGTTTCCAGAGTTATAGCAAAGCTGACTAATATATATGATATTTAATTTCTTTATAATTTTTTAACTCTATGTCCATTTAATATGAAGTATAAAATGAATTCAAATCGTATAGAGAATAAATAATACTTTAATATTTATAATAACATTAAATGTGAAAAAATTATATTTAACATCGTTTTTTCAAGAAAAACTGTTAAAATCTTCAAATGAGGGTACTTCCGGTTGACCAATTATAACCAAAATCTATTCAGCTCTTCACTTGGATGTAACGAAGAGGAATACGAAAGAATTATAATTTTTGGAATTGTAGTATTAGAGTTATCGCATTAGAAAATTTTGTCACACACAGACACACACACACACACACACATACAGACATCATCGTAAAAATAGTAAAATCGTATTTTAGGGACCCTAAAACGTGCTTATTCATCAAAAACTCACCACCGAATTTTTTGACCAAAGACAATACCTTGCTTACCTAAAGGTGACGGAAGGTAAAAACAAATAAATTTTATTTTAGTTATAGCTTAATCAGCCCTTACAGTCATATGTTTGAGATATATCATGTGGACGCAGCTTTACTTGTATGTATCAAAGTGTGCTGTGTATTTTAACGAATTTTTCTCTCAAACACTTTTAAAATTATTTATAATTTCATTTATTGATTAATACAATTAAATACATCAATATTTTCGTGTTATTTAGTACTTTATAGTTGATACATGTTAATAAATTTTCTGTGTGTGTGGAAGTCAGTTCTAATTTAAACCACAACACATGGCTTCAGTCTGCGCATGTCCATGGTGGTGTGATGTGTTTAGATGTTTTTCGTTGACAGACTTTAACATAAAACGGATTATTCGTATATTTAAGTGGTAAAAAGTGTGTAAAAGTTACTGATTGGACATAATATTTGTGCTGTGTATTGTAATAAACATTTTCAAAGATATTCCAAGATGGTCGAGGATTGGCGATGGAATTTTCCATTCAGGTATATATTATAAAGAGAAATAAATGTAAAGGTGTATTATTTTTGTGTTCATTTTAATATAAAATGTAATACTGAAACATTTCTGTTATTAACGTGGTTATTAGATTGTTGTTATTCATTTTATGTTATGTTTTTCGAATGTAAAATAATAATAGGTATTTGTTTTTTGTTTGCAGGTTCGAGAGACAACCAAGTCAGCAATTAAGGTAGAATCTTGAAAATTTTAATAATATCAAAGAGTATTTTAACTTCATTTTATGGTTATTTTAAAATTTTAAATTGTACGGTTATAAAAATATTACATTTAAAAACTATTCAATATTATTTTACGAAATTTGGTATCTAGGGGTTTTCCAACATGGCCGTTTCAGCTAAAATATTTTCCAAGCAGTAGCACTTCCGGTTTGACCGGAAGTAGACCCTAACTTTCTTATTTTAAATGGAAAGCTATATTTTTTATTTTACCATTGGATTCAGCAAAAAATTTTACATATGAAACCATAAAAAAATTTTACTCATGCTCAACCACTTTCGGCGTAATTCAACTTTTTTTGATTTTTTTTTTTTTTGAAAGAACAGCCACTTGTTTATCAGTCGATATCTACAGAATGGAATCGAATTTCTATAATCTGTAAAAACAGTTTTATAAAGAAAGGTTTTGTTTGCACTAATATAAATTAATAATCGACAATTTTTGAAAAATATAAATTCTACGTGAACGAGAAGTTGAAAAATATTCGTTTTCCGGGAATGGACTGTGTCATATTTTGAGTCAGAGCTCAACGTTTCGCCCGCAGTCATATGGGGCATCTTCAGGAGCAAGGGGGATAGTACTGTCTTAAACACGGTTACCCGACGCGTCAACCACGCTAGAAACCGAGTTTAAGCAACAAGGAGGGAGACTCAGTTTATAAGGTTACCCGACGTGTAAACCACGCTAGAGGCCTAATAAACCAAGCTCCAAATTAAGTACCACTTCCGGTTTATCATATAAGTATAGTCAAAATCGAGTTTTAAATACCAAATTTGTTAAGTTTTGAATCATGTTTTAATATATTTTTTCAAGAAAATCTGTTTATAGCTTCCTGTAAAGAAGTACCTCCGGTTTATCAATTTTAGAAAACATCTAGTATGTCGTTCTCATTAATAAGAAAGTCTTAAATACCAAATTTGAAAAGTTTTGGATTGTAACAATTTATTTTTCACGAAAATATGTCCAGAGCTTTCAAATAAAGTATCACTTCCGGCTCATCAATTTTAGCTAAAATCTAATTTGTTGCTTCCCTTCATATAAAAGTTTTAAAAACCAAATGACAAGTTTTGGAATATGTCATAATATATTTTTCACGAAAATATGTTCAGAGCTTCAAATAAAGTATCACTTCCGGTTCATCAATTTTAGCCAAAATCTAATTTGTTGGCTCCCCTTTATATAAAAGTCTTAAATACCAAAATTTGACAAGTTTTGGAATATATCATAATATATTTTTCACGAAAATCTGTTCAGAGCTTCAAGTAAAGTATTACTATGTTTTAATATATTTTTTCAAGAAAATCTGTTTATAGCTTTATGTATAATACTACTTCCGGTTTATCAATTTTGGAAAAAATCTAATATGTCGTTCTTATTAATAAAAAAAGTCTTAAATACCAAATTTGAAAAGTTTTTGATTGTATCATAATACATAATTCACGAAAATATGTTCAGAGCTTCAAATAAAGTATCACTTCCGGTTTATCAATTTTACCCAAAATCTAATATGTTATTCCCTTTCATATAAAAGTCTTAAATACCAAATTTGACAAGTCTTGGAATATATCATAATATATTTTTCACGAAAATATGTTTAGAGCTTCAAATAAAGTATCACTTCCGGTTTATCAATTTTAGCCAAAATCTATTATGTTGTTCCCTTTCATATAAAAGTCTTAAATACTAAATTTAAAAAGTGTTTGAGTATATCATAATATATTTTTCTCTGTTCAGAGCTTCAAGTAAAGTATCACTTTCGGTTTATTAATTTTAACCAAAATCTAATATGTTATTCTGCTTGATATGAAAGTCTTAAATACTAAAATTGAAAAGTTTTGGATTATATTTTAATATAATTTTTCATTAAAAACTGTTATGGGCTTCAAGTAAAGTATCACTTCCGGTTATCCAATTTTATCCAAAATCTAATCAACTCTTTATATGAATGTAGAAAGCTTAAATACGGAAAATAGAAATTTTCGGAACACACACATCCACAGACATCATCGTGAAAATAGTAAAAACGTGTTGTGGAACCCTAATTCGTGCTTATTTATTGAAAACACCATCGAATTTTTGGACCGATTACATTACCTCCCTTACCTACGGTATGATAGGAGGTAAAAAATAGTCATTTTTATTGTCTATCTAACGGTATACGAAAATATTTTTTCTATGGATAAATTTTCGAGATATAACACAGGTTCATATTGGTTAAAAAACTAGACTAATGCAAACGAAACTTGACTAAGTTTAACTTACCAAATGTAGACTTTTTGAGTGCGTATGATTATACATCGTGAAGGCTTGTAAAGAAGATCTCAAAAGTGCTAAAGGCGCTAAGTCTGTTAGGACAGTACAAGAAACGTCAAGACTATGAAGTTTCAAATCGTGACACACTATGTCCAAGCCGTGTTGTGGAAATTCTGTTCCAGCAACACTAAGACGCCTCAAGGATTTCAGTCGAGACAATGAGGTGACCCCGGAATATCTGCAACATATACTACAAATCGCTTAACATACGATTAAAGTAACCCCCCCCCCTTCGACCTACACATATTTTTTTTTATATCAGTGATATTTCGAGTTAGTTGTAACAATTGTCATAAAATTGCTCTAAGTTTTGTTCATTTTTCTCGAAATTTCTTCTAAAAATGGCCCCTCACTTAAGTAAATCAGACTTAAGTATCGTTCACAATAAAAAAAAATTGCAACTTATCAAGAAAAAAATCTGATGTGGACACCACACGACTTCCTTGTACGCAAGACTAATATGAAGTATAGACTCAATTATAAAATTGCACGTATTTGACGTAATATGACATTATCTATTTTTTATTTTTTTTTATTTTTTGCCCTAATCCATAGCAAGCTTCATTACAAAAACCAAAAATTATATAAGTTTTAAATATACATATCTCGCTTATACGAAGGGCTAATTTAATAATACTTGATGTGCTAGACACAGAGTTTAATTCTCTAAAATTTTTATTTGAAGCATTTATTTCTAAAATCAAAATGAAACTATTTTATTGAAGAAAAACTGCTAACACCTTCAGATAATATGCCACTTCCGGTTAGTGTGTTTTAATCAAAATCCACTATGTTATTCCAATTGACATAAAAGTCTTATATACCAAATTTGAAAAGTGTTAGATTATATTTTAAGATAGTTTTTCATTAAAATCTATAATAGGCTTCAAATAAAGTACCATTTCTGGAAATTATGTAATGACCAAAAAGGGAGGTGCACAACTAGATGCTATAGAAGTCCTAAATACAAAATTTCAACTTTCTGCGGCTTACCGTTTTTGAGTTATGCGAGATACATACGCACGTACGTACATACGTACATACGTACGTACGTACGTACAGACGTCACGACGAAATTAGTCAGAATGGATTCAGGGATGGTCAAAATGGATATTTCCGTTGAAATCTCAAAACCGAAATTTTTCGCGATTACAATACTTCCTTTACTTCGTACAAGGAAATAAAAACAGCCATTTTCAAGTATAAATCATGCTATTAGGTAGTGATGCACGACGAGGCGAGAGTACTCTCGCATCTCGTCTCGTCTCGTTGCATTATGCGAGACGAGAACGAGAGCGAGATTGCAGTTTAAAATTCGAGGCGAGATTGATATAACAACCGCGAGAAGCGAGAAATCTCGCGAGATTCTCGCGAAAATCTCGCAATAAAAAATATTTGTAACTTTATAGCTTTGATTCATAAATTCAATGAAAAATGCACCGTACAAGGAGTAGAGTCAACGCTAATTCATGCATAGAACACATAAATGTGAAAATTATATGAATTTACAATATTTTTTGAGTCTATTTATCGGTCTCTGAGCCAGAAAAGGCAAAAATAAACTCTCCTCGTATACAGGGTGTAAATGAAATAAGTGCATTAAATTTAACCAGTAATATAACTCGGCGAGAGTAACAATTTTTCTTAATAACTTTTTCTCGAAATCGCATATTTTTTTAGCATTTTTACCACCCCGTAAATTGACGAGTCGTTCCAAATATTTTTGTGATAATTGAATGCAGCAGCAATAGCTATGAAAAATTTTGTTTTAGCATTTGGCAGTGCTGTCAATTGTTGCAATTAAATTTTGACATTATCTGTACTACATTTTACTTGACATCACGGTTGACATAAAGACAGTGTCATGGAGTTGCCAACGGATTAACACGGAGCGTTTCCAAATCATCACCAAATCATTCTGTTCTTAATATTCGCACATTTGTTAATCTTGTACATCTTTATCACATCTTAATACGGAGTGTCACATATGACAATTTTTAAAAAAGCAACAGTTATATCCATAACATGTGCAAAAAGTTCTATGTTTTCAGCACATAAGAGACTTCAATTTTGGGAATGGCTTATAATTTTCATTAATGAGACTGAATTTACTTGGGAAGGTGTATTATGCACAATACACATCTCGACAGACAAATATGTTGTAAAATTTTTAATTAAAACATATTTGAGCGGGAACAATAAATGGACGACTAATTATTGGTACTCATGTACCTCTTTTAAATGGACAAAAGTTTGTATTTGCATTTTTTGAATAACGTATTTAAACTATTATGATTTATGGACGATAAATAATCATCTCATAACCTAATAACTATGCTTTTGCTCTTCCTGTCGTTACCTCACCTCGCCCCTCCTTGTCTTCCACTATTCACAGGTGACAGGTGAATAAAAAGTCTGGTTTAATACACAACTTTATAATTGTGTTATTCAAAATTATATTTCTTTATTTTAAAAATTGTACTATTACGAATTAATAAATAATAAATGTTATTTCCGTTGATTCGTTTATTAATTATTGTGTCTGCAAGTGTAACCGATAATCGACAATTTTTGAGCTGTTTATATCCCACTTGATTACGACAGCAGGCATTTGTTCTCCATGGGCGCGCGCCGAAATATGCAGTAAATCTTTAAAGAATTTTAACTCAAAATCTAGAAGACTTAGAAAAAAAGTTATTAAGAAATATTGTTGCTCTCGTCGAGTTACATTACTGGTTAAATTTAATGCACTTATTTCATTTACACCCTGTATAAGATCAAAATTCGAATATGGTCACATCCCCTATTGTGACCCTCGAAAAACAGACATCTTATATTTAAATTATAGAATTTATTTTTTTCTGACCTTAAACTGTCGAGAAACGTGCAGTTGGATATGTTCAGAGTTCGAAGATTTTCTAAAGACCAGTCACTCAGACACCCTACAACAAAAATACATCCTGTTCTATTAAAATATATACTGTGTGTCTGTCTTAAAGGTGTACATAGGAGATTAACATGGGAAATCAGTCTTTTGCAATTTCCTGCTCGCCTAATTATTTTAAGCAAAAATGCGTCAAATAAAAGTTTTGGAGCATAAAATTCTGCATCTAAAGCAATAAACAGAATTACCTTTCCATGCATTGTAACAACATAAATTATATATGAAAATATCGAAAATTACGTTGAAAATATCGAAAGCCATGGAATTGAACATAAAATAAATAAATGCTTGACGTTTTATCTGTCACAACGTAGTTAACTTATTTGACGTTTCTGACAATTTGTCTCTAGTTTTATTGTCTGAAATTATTAAAAAATGAACATTTATACGAATGAAGAGCTAAATTTGTGACAAAATTTGAAAAGACTGTTAATGTGTCTTCAAAAAATACACGTGAATCGCGTAATCAGAATATAGGACGAGCAGAACATGCGTTACTCTAAGAAAGAATGTTAGGAATGATAAGTGTTGACCCCCTTCTGTAGTACTAAGGTAGATGTATTGGAAATGAGTTGAGAGTACATAACAACATCATACACAGTTTTGTTACGCAATGTTGAATTTTTGATATATTCATATTATTTAAACAAAACTGTATTTTCTTAACTTTATTTATTAATTTTATATTTCTATTATTTCCATAATTAACGATATTTGTTCAAATCAAATTATCAGAAACGTCAAATAAGTTAACTTACGTTGTGACAAATAAAACGTCAAGCATTTATTTATTTTTTGTTCAATTCCATGGCTGTCGATATTTTTAATGTAATTTTCGACATTTTCATATTTAATTTCTGTCGTTATAAAGCATGTAAAAGTAATTCTGTTTATTGGTTTAGATGTAAAATTTTATACCCTAAAACTTTTATTTAACACATTTTTTTTTTAAATAATTAGGCGAGCAAGAAATTGGAAAAAACTGATTTCCCATGTTAATCTCCTATGTACACCTTTAAAATAGACACACGGTATGTCGTATGTATTATTTAGTGTATTAGAAATACAGTACCTATGATATCATTAACATGAATACTTATACCACAGCATTCGAGTTCTTCTACTTTATGACCACGAAGAACCTGAAGACCACACACTGTTATGTGTTCAGCGTTCTTCAGTTTTACATGTCTGCAAATATAGAACTATTAACACACAAGATACTTGTACGAATGGGATCTAGAAACTTCATTTTTTTGAAGACGAATTTCATTTGAAAATTTGTGAAAAATAGGCCAGATAATAAAACAAAACTGAATGTTTTTTGCTTGCACATCCATCACAAGTGTATTTACAAATTTTGATCAGTTTCGTATAATTAGTTCAATTTTTACCTCTCGCTAAGAGAGGTATTGAATTCATGCTAAAAATCGCATATCCAGATTTTAGTGAATAAAAACTTTTTAAGGTCCATAGAATCCGATTATAACATTTTTACGATGATGTCGGTATGTGTGTGTGGATGTTGGATTCACGATTTCTCAAATACTATAAGACTTAAGACATTTTTAACTACGGATTCCTCAGTCTAACAATAATGGGAAGAGTTGATTAAGTTTTGGTAACAATTGGACAACCGGAAGTAGTAGTTACAAGAAAAAAATCATCAAAATATTATTTATCGAAAATTTATGTAAATACTTATATTAAACAACGTTAAATTCTTTATTCGATAAATATAAATTCATTATTATATCTTCTACAGATTTAGAGATAAAGAAATGCATATAAAATAATTTGATGTAAAAAATCTCAGATCAAACTACTTCAAGGCAAGAAATCAAATGTTTGTAATTGACACATAAATGTCACTGTCAAAAATATTTGTATGCCACTGTTAAAAATATTTGTACATCATTATGAAAATAAATAAAAGTGAACAACGCAAAAAAATATACATAAAAAATAATATAAAAGGATTTTGCGAAAAAATGACGAATATAAAGAAAAAGAAAAGGAAAGTAGAAAAAGAAAATTTCAGGATATTGAATATAAAGGAAATGTATGTATTGTACATAATTTATATTAAAATATCCCATAGATTTTGCAAATGTGAGAATTATTTTGTAGTGAGACATGAATATATGTATTTGTATTAAAAATATTTTTTGTTTTATGCGTACAACCAGGTAAAATATCTGGCGAGAGGGTATGTGCTGACCACATCAGATTTTTATACTTAAAAGAGTGAAGTGATTTGAATAAAAAACATCTGATGTGGCCAACACATGACCTCCCGTCAATTCTATGTTTGAAATAGCAATGAACTTTAAGTAAAGTATCACTTCCGGTTGATCGTTCGAAAAACAAAATCTAATTTGTTGTTCCAATACACAGAAAAGTCTGTAATATCAAATTTTGGTTTATATTTTATTATGTTTTTCCTCGAAAATTTGTTAAGAGCTCTAAATTAAGTACCATTTCCGGTTTATCATATAGGTATAGTCAAAATCTTATGTTGTTTCAAATTATACACGTGTTTTAAATACCAAATTTGAGGAGTTTTGGATCATGCTTTACTATATTTTATCAAGAAAATCTGTTTATAGCTTTTTGTAAAGTAGTATTTCCGGTTTATCAATTTTAGAAAACATCTAATATGTCGTTCTCATTAATATAAAAGTCTTAAATACCAAATTTGAAAAGTTTTGGATTGTATCAATATATTTTTCATGAAAATCTTTTCATATATATATATATATATATATATATATATATATATATATATATATATATATATATATATATATATATATATATATATCGTATTACAGTCTTTTCTATTTATTGAAACAACAAATTAGATTTTGTTTACAAACGATCAACATGTAATTGGCGGGAGGTCGTGTGCTGGCCACATCAGATTTTTTATTCGTCTTCACAAAGTTTCTAGCCCCTCCCTGCACTTACCTGAGTCTCGTATTTTTTTTCGTAAACAAACTCAACGTAGAGTCAGAAAGTAATTTATTTTCGCCTAGTTTTATTAGAATTTGTTCTGATATTACATTATATAAATACAAATCTTTTTGTTTGAATCTGTATTTCTTCAATTGTTTCGATTGTTGACTCTCTTTTTTCTTTATGGACACAATGTGTTCCAAATTTGATGCAATTGTTTCTTTAATATTAGATATTGTAGTATCAATTATTTCTTCGTAATATTCATCGAATACTTCGTCCAAATTATTGCAAATTATATCGATACATAGCTCTTGAAGAGAAATGGGGCAGTCGTACATTTTTATTTATTTATTTAATACTAAACAGTCTTTGTTTAAAAATATCTAAAAAATTCAATAAAGGAGTCTAGATAGTTAAAAATAATCAAAACTGACCTTTAATTTGTTTTAATAATAAATAACTAAAATATACGTTGTTCTGTGTTAAATATTTGATATAATATGAGCAAAAATGACAAAATTATGAAAGATATAACTATTTTCTGACATTTTCACTCGTTTGACAGCTCTTAGTTCATAAAATCGCCATTAGAGTCGCTTGGATCAAATGTCAGTTGAAAGGAAAAGTAATATAGTATGTCCAATAAAAATTTAATCAAGGTCATTTTCATATTTTACTAGCTATACTTCATTAAAATTGTTTTTAACCTATAAATATGGGTTTACAGCTCAATCGAATTAAGAGAAATTAGTAAAAAATAATGAAAGTAGATGTTTAATAATCAATATTAACAAAAAGTAAAAAGATACATTTGAAATACTTCGGAAATAAGGGGGGTTTTGTTTTAGCAGCTCGTCACTCATATGAAATCCATATATATTATTTTGATTGGCGACTCAAAGACCACCTATAAATATATAACGAATACCGAGTTAGGGGGTGGAGTCTACCACCAATGGAAGTAGACAAATTCAAATAGCGGACACGTGGCTACCCACCAGTTTTTATTTTGAGTCAGAGCTCAACGGTTTGCCCGCAGTCGTATGGGGCATCTTCAGGAGCAAGGGGGATAGTACTGTCTTAAACAAGGTTACCCGACGTGTCAACCACGATAGAGGCCGAGTTTAAGCAACATTACAGTATACATAGGTGAAACAGGAAGGAGTGTTCACACTAGATTGTCAGAACACAAACTCTGTCTGCGTAATGGTATGGTATTAACATCTGCGGTCGCAGAACACCAACACAACACAGGACATAACATCTTATTTAAAAATTCCCGCATTTTAGCTTCTGTCCCTGAGTTTTACAGACGTAAATACAGGGATACTTTAGAAATATGGAAACATCCTAATAACATCAATCGGGATGATGGCTATTTCTTGAGCCACATGTGGAAACCGGTGATTCCCGGAACACGACACGCCCAATCTACCATTACCATTCTATAGATCAATTCGAAATATATAATTTCTTAATTTTATCGCGTCGGCCATATTGCATCTGGCACCATCTAGCGCTTGGAAGAAAATTACTATCCGTAGGCTTCTACATGGTTTTTATATTTTACATATGAGTTTCCGTAGCCTGATAATAGAGGACTACAGCGCAGTTAATTTAAGAGAAATTAGGAAAAAATATTGAAAGTATATGCTTAAAAATGAATATTAAAAAATCTGATGTGGCCAGCACATTACCTTCCGTCAGTTCTATGTATTTTGTACAAATTTCATACGGAAAGTTCCTTGTTAAATTAAATACATATTCTATTTCTTGTACATTACCTTCCGGCAGTTGCATGTATTTTATGCAAATTTCATACAGAAAATTATTATTTTGTGACGTTTTCTATATACGAGTACAGTGTAATGTATCTGCAGAAATAAAAGATTTATTATTATTATTATTTCTTGTACATTACCTTAAAGCAGTTGTATGTATTTTATACAAATTCCATACAGAAAGCAAAAAATCCTATATTTCCAGTAAAATTATAAGACAGACACACTATGTCAATTTCACTTGACACTGACATCTTTCAATCAGAATTTTCTTAATATAGTAACTGTTTCCACAGCTATGGCTACTTTATGAAATTTAATTTCTTTATAATTTTTTAACTCTATATCCATTTAATATTAAGTATAAAATGCAGTCAAATCGTATAGAAAATAAAATATTCTTTAATATTTATAATAACATGAAATGTGAAAATATTATATTTAACATAGTTTTTTCAAGAAAAACTGTTAAAATCTTCAAATGAGGGTACTTCCGATTGACCAATTATAACCAAAATCTAATCAGCTCTTCATATGGATGCAACGAAGAGGAATACGAAAGAATTATAATTTGTGGAATTGTAGTATTAGAGTTATCGCATTAGAAAATTTTGTCACACACAGACACACACACACACGCACACACACACTCGCGGGCACACACACACACACGCACACACTCGCGGGCACACACACACACACGCACACACTCGCGGGCACACACACACACACGCACACACTCGCGGGCACACACACACACACACGCACACACACGCGCACACACACACGCACGCACACACACACACACACACACGCACACACACACACACACACACACACACACACACACACACACACACACACACACACACACCGAATTTTTTGACGAAAGACAATACCTTCCTTACCTAAAGGTGACGGAAGGTAAAAATAGTGGAATCCCCTATTGTAAAATATATAACGGGTATTTCGTGATATATTCAAATTTGAGGCTCCTTAAAAAACATTTTTAAATTTTAGTTCTAAGAAATCATAAAATTATTTTAGATTCAAATTCAAATAAAAGTTGTATATTGACAGTCAGAATCTTGGTTTTATTTGTTTGTGATTACGTCATCTGGGTCATGATATATAAAAACGTTTTTGTTTTACAATTTCTAGTGTAAGTGTAAATCAATAGTTACACTCGGTCACTTTATTGACTTTGTCATTAGATATAATCATTCTGTATTTCCTAGAAATTCATGCATCATTACGGTCTACTGAAAATAAAATTAGGTCACTCAAAATCGATTTTTATAATAAAGAAAATATACATTCGTTCCTATTTATTATTTCTAGAATATAACAAAAAAATCTGATGTGGCCAGCACATTATCTCTCGCCATTTCCATATATATATATATATATATATATATATATATATATATATATATATATATATATATATATATATACAGGGTGATTCATCGGTCTGTCCTCTCTTTATAAATCTTTTATTTTGAGTCAGATAGAAAAACTCTTCAAATAAAATTTATATGATATATTATCGTCTATGTACGTACCATATGCATTTGTATACAGGATGCTCCGTTTAAGCGCAACAATATGTAACTTTATATTTCTTAATGGAACACCCTATATTTATTTATTTTGATAGTAAATTAGATTCCCTTTAAAAATGTATTGAGTAATAAGGGGTCTAAAATTATAAATTAAGAAGTTATTTACTTTTATTCGTTGAATGATATGTTTCTATCATGTTATTATTAACAAAGTAAGCTATGGATAATTTGATCAATTGTTTCAAATTTAAACAAACAAGTTGTCCAAATATTCTCAGTTTATCATTGTTGATGTTGATGTGAAAATGAATAATACAAATTTTAGTAAAGATGAGATGGTTAATATAATATTTATAATAGAAAAATCCATTGAAGTTGAAGTACAAGTTTTCGAGCATTTATTATAATTTTGCATTATTTAGTCTGTCACTAAATTTTAATAGCTTCTTTGGAATTAGTGTAATGTTTAAAATAAGTATTAATAAAAAAGGATCAAAATTTTGTATTATATTATGGTTTTTTCCATTCTGAACTACTATTTTTTATGAACGTAAATAACTTCTTAATTTATAATTTTAGACCTCTTATTACTTAATACTTTTTTAAAGGGAATCTAATTTACTATCAAAATAAATAAATAAATATAGGGTGTTCTATTAAGAAATATAAAGTTGCATATTGTTGCGCTTAAACGGAGCACCCTGTATACAAATGCATATGGTACGTAGATAGACAATAATATATCATATAAATTATATTTGAAGAGTTTTTCTATCTGACTTAAAATAAAAGAGTTATAAAGAAAGGACAGACCGATGAATCACCCTGTATATATGTGTGTAGTGTAATCGTCACTGTCGATTAGTTAAAGAGATAAATTTTAGTGGGTATATCAGTGGGATGTTTTCTGGGCTTAAATTTGTTTTAGTAGATTCTTTTAAAATCTGTCATAATTAATATAAGCTCTATCTTTTATTTTTAAGTAAATCAATGACTTTCAAATAACTTCAACAAAACGTAAGTTCCTTTAAATCAAATTATTTTATACATTGTAAAATTATTTGTATTTCAACTTCAGTGTCCTGATGTAGTATACAATCCAAATACACGAGAGCTTGACAGATTTTAAAAGAATCTACTAAAACAAATTTAAGCCCAGAAAACATCCCACTGATATACCCACTATATACATACATACATACATACACAGGAATCTCACAACTCGCGCCCCAGACGAAACTGACAGTTGCCGACGACAATAGGTTGCCAACAAATAGAAGAAAATAATTTGCAGCTGCTTGCATAACGGAGTTACAAGACTTTTTAATCCACCAATCCCGGAAGGATATCTTGAGGTGTGATGATATTATTACAAAATAAAACTGGTTGCTAGGTTTTAAAAATACTACTAGCGAGTTACAATATTTGTTTGACTTACTATAATTTTGACACTTTAGAGTTGACTTTTCACTGTCAGCAAATATAGGTTAGCGAAGGTGTCATCCGAGATCATCATTTATATTGTACAGTGCAACGTGTTGTAGCAGCTGTGTAAAATGTGTTAAACGAAAATATTATTGTCATTTGATCTGGCATAACTTAACCGGTCTCATGCGTCCTTGCGATGGCTCTCAATATCACTTTATGATCCACAAGATTTCTATCCGGAAAATGTTCCGAATAGACTCGTTCTGCCTCTCTGGCGTTACGTCTACATTCTCCGAAAATTATAATCATTTCTAAGTAATCAGCGGCTGAATACATGGTAAGAATTTGCCTTTTTTTATTTACCTTGTCAAATTTAATTTGACACTGACATTTTTCGAAAACTACAGTCGCCCACACATTTTAAAGAAGATTTGATTTTTATAAAACCCTAGTAACGTAAAATTACGGCAAACACACGTTGAAGGTGTAGGTCTCTGATTGGTCAATTTTAAGACGTCTTTTCTCGAATATCTTTTAAGCTAGATTTTTTTTTTTTTTCGAAATTACACATCCGAGTGCAATCTCGTGTTTTCTCATTCGCTCTGGGGCGCGAGTTGTGAGATCTGTATACTTACCTTCTGTTACGAGTTGATATCAAGACTTCAGTGTAGCTACAACCTAAATAATAAAAAATGGGTATACTTAGGGGAAATAAAAGTCAAATATAGTTTAATTTAAGAACGTATATATTGTGTTTTAAGAGGTATACAGTAATAATCAACTTGAACTACTGAAATTTAGTAACAGTGGCTTTTACTTTATCGTAGTTGGCACCACTGAAGGTTTCCACAGTGCTGCCAGATTTAATAAAAACAAAAGTAGGCATTGAAGAAATGTTGTATTGGACTGCCAGCTCTTCGCACTCATCTACGTCAACCTATAACAATAAAGCATACGGTATAACGTTAAACAGTATTCTTATAACGGAGACGGGATGGGATTATAATCTTTAGGCGCCAGCGCCAGTTTTTTACCTGGTTGTACGCATAAAACGAAAAATATTTTTAAATACAAATACATATAGGCGGTGTGCACAAAAGTAGTCAGCGCCGACAGCGGACAAAAATGACAAAAGTGGTTACTCATTGAAACATAGCAAGGTTATGTTTTATGTCAGAATAATTTTGCAATTTCTATTTTATATAATATTTGCAATAAATGCGAATGATAGGACGTCAAATATTATGTGATGCAGTGAGGGATGTAATAATTTTACAAAATTACCGATTGAAGTATCAAATTTTATAAATTGCCTAGAAGATTATATGATGAACAGATGTATAAGAAAATAACTTTTCAAAAGATATCTTCTGCTAACATGAAAAATTCTTTTAGGTATACATATTTTCTCATTGTAAAAGATACTTATCGTATGAATAAAATTCCAACAATGGTCGTTTGATTGCAATAATGAATTATATAAAAATGTGTTTCTAAAGTTACTATTTGAACAAGATATAATACAAGAAGCAGAAAATTGTCGTAAAATTGTATAATACTTGCAGTTGTATAAAATGGAAGTCTATTTTTGACATAATTCGTCTATTTATTATAGATTTTGTACATGTAATGTTAATGTTAAAGATAGAAATTCACATGGTTCATATTTTTCGTGTATTTTCTTTTCCGAGCTTGTGCAACTGATTCCACTTAGAGCCTGGTATATTTTCAATGAAGAATCTTGTTATTCATTTATTGCGAATATAAAAAAAAGATGCTAACATCATACACTGATATCGTGATATGTGGAAATTTTCTTTCCAATCATTCAAGTTTTCCAACTTTTTAATCTCAATTTCCATGTATTGTGCATCTTGTAACATTTAACTAATATTATAAATTATAATATAAATTTAAATATAATAAAATGGTTTACAGAAATCGCATATATTTTGAGAAAAAATATATTTTCTGCCACAGTACCTTCGCTGGTATTTTGACTTTTTTGATTGTCACATCACATATATAGCATTTTAAATATTTTCTTTATTCATTTCTGTATAATATGATGTATAATATTCATACACAATAGCAACAACTCAAAACAAAATTGTAAATTGTATCACTTTCTCGAAATGTCAAAGTTGATTCGGTAACCAAAAATGCCAATGTAGCCGTTAGGGGCGCTGACGCTCAAAATGTGCACATCGCCTATATTCATGTCTCACTACAAAATAATTCTCACATATATTTGCAAAATCTATGGGATATTTTAATATAAATTATGTTCAATACATACATTTTCTTTATATTAAATATCCTGAAATTTTCTTTTTCTACTTTTCTTTTTCTTTATATTCATCATTTTTTCGCAAATTCCTTTTATATTCTTTTTTACGTATATTCTTTTGTGTTGTTGACTTTTTTTTTTATTTTCATTATCTTCATAATAATGTACAAATATTTTGAAAGTGATATTTATGTGTCAATTACAAACATTTGAATTTCTTGCCTTGTAGTAGTTTGATCTGAGATTTTTTACATCAAATTATTTTATATGCATTTCTTTATCTATAGAAGATATAATAATAAACTTCCGGTTGTCCAATTGTTACCAAAACTTAATCAACACTTCCCATTATTGTTAGATTGAGGAATCCGTAGTTAAAAATGTCTTAGTATTTGAGAGTGTCCACTATTGCTATCTCGAAAACTATAGTGTTGATATTTATTAATGAAGATATTATTAAATTTTTTGAAGAAATTTTTGGTAAGACGCTACTTAATTATTGAAATTCATTGTTTATTGCTTTTAGGGGTGCTTAGCCCAAAAATGGGCAGTGGGAAAAAATACTCATGGTCAGATTCGAAATCGTCACATTTTTACATATGTTCACCAAGTTTTAATTTTTTTTGAAGCTTGATTCATATTTTGTAAAAGATTTGAAAAACGAGCTGGTATCAAATATTTATTAACCCCAAATTAGGGGTTGGACACTTTTGATTTTGGGGGATTCCCCGTCTTGTCATGTGTAGATGGTAATATAAAGGCATGAATTTTGTCCAAATTTAAAAATTCATAACTCGGAAACGGTTTGATATCAGAAAAAAAAATTGGATTCGGACTTCGGACTTCTTATAGTTCTGGAGATAGCAATAGTGGACAAAATAAAATGTTTACACGTTTATGAAGTCAAGATTTGATAACAAAAACGTGTATTGATAATAAAATACAAGTCACTTAATGAGATAATCGTGATATAACAAAATATACTATTAGAAAAATCATTATTTTTGATATGGTATGACTAGCGAATGAAAGTTGACGTTTAAATTATTTTATAGATGTGGTTTTTTTTGAAACCCTAGAGAATTGTACGAAATATTCAGCTATGAAATTTTTGCATGAACTCATTTAAATACTGGACTAGGAAAGCAGAGAATAGCTATTTATGTAATAAGTTGCGAAAGAAATGTGTTTTAAGCACGCGACGTGAAAATTATCCTACGAGGCGTAGCCGAGTTGGATAATACGTTTAGTGCTTAAAACACGATTTCGCAACGTATTCCATACAAGATTTTTTATACTAGCGTTTTAAAACAGATTATTTATATTTATTCTCAAATGTCAACATTTTGAATTTTTCAAAATTTAAAAGTAGGCAGGCATCAGTTTCATCTTTTTGTTGCTATGGGATTCAATATGTTGTTTAATAAACATTGATGTCAACGTGCTCGGTGTATAATTTTTCTTGAAAATTTTTGGTAATAAATTTACTTAAAATGAGTGACTCAGATATTGACTCTGATATTGAAAATGGTGCAGAGGCTGCATTGGCTACACTGGTTCCAGGAAAATCAAAAAATTGTATGAAGAAACTTGGAAAAAATTTGACAGTTGGTGTGCGGAGAAAAACGTTGGGCACATTACAGAAAAGGTAGTTTTAGCCTATTTTTCGAAATTATCATCCATTTATAAGCCATCCACTTTATGGAGTAATTACTCTATGCTCCGAACTATGATATACCTTAATAAGAATGTGGATATAAGTAAATTTACCAATCTTATTGCATTCTTAAAAAGAAAAGCTAGTGGATATAAGCCTAAAAAATCAAAAATATTCACTAAGCAAGAGATAGTTCGTTTCATGAAGGAAGCTGATGACAAGGATTATTTATTGGCAAAGGTTGTGTTAATTGTTGGAATATATGGGGCATGTCGCCGGGAGGAACTTACGTTTTTACGTGTAGGAGATATTGAAGATTCTACTTCGTTCATAAAAATTAATATTCCAAATACTAAAACGAATATTTCACGATTTTTTCTGATAACTGAAGGGTTTATCGATGGAATCAACTGTTAAGCAATGTTTCGCAAGTACGCACAACTTCGACCTACTCATACTGAACATCAACGGTTTTTTCTAACCTACAGAAATTTTAAGTGTTGCACGCTTCCTGTAGGTATAAATACCATAGGTGGTATACCTAAAAAAATTGCAAGTTCCTCGGCCTCCCAAATGCTAAAGAATATACCGGGCATTGCTTTCGGCGGTGTTCTGCAACATTTTTGGCTGATTCGGGAGCAGACATTACAGTGCTCAAGCGACATGGAGGGTGGCGTTCAAGTTCTGTTGCTGAAGGCTACGTTGAAAATTCTTTGGAAAATAAGAAAGAAATTTCACGATGAATTTTGGGAGAAAAAGAAATAGCAATTAAAAAAATAAAAATTGTCGACAAAGAATCAGAATCCAGCAGCACATCTACTTCAGTTTCTACCCACATTGAAGTTAACCAAGAAGAAGTATTAACAACGACATTAAATGTTCAATTTAGTAATTTAAGTAATTGCGTTGTAAATATTTATCATAAATAAACAGTTATAATAGGTATTTAGTACTTTTATGCATTAAACTGTCATTTTTAAGCACTAGTGCTTAAAAGTACTTCATTTAACAACGGAAATGACAATCGAAAAGTTGTTATAATACGCTAATATAAAAAAATATTTTAAAAATTGTTCGTTTATGTTCATTATAAAAAAATATTTTGATATTTAAACTTATTTAGTTGGCAATTCTATGAAATAGGATTATTTTTAATTTCCACTAACAGTAATTCCGACTCGAGGGTTGCTTACACTTGAGACGAACGTACTAGAATGATATGAGCTCTTATAGTTCTGGAGATAGCAATAGTGGACAAAATAAAATGTTTACACATTTGTTAAGTCACGATTTGATAACAAAAACGTGTATTGATAATAAAATACAAGTCACTTAACGAGATAATCGTGATATAACAAAATATACTATTAGAAAAATCATTATTTTTGGTATTGTATGACTAGCGAATGAAAGTTGACGTTTTATAGATGTGGTTTCTTTTGAAACCCTAGAGAAGAATTGTATGAAATATTCAGCTATGAAATTTTTGCATGAACCCATTTAAATACTGGACTAGGAAAGCACAGAAATACACAGGGCCGCTCCGTGCGTATTAGGCGCCTTTGTATCATGTTACATTTTGTAAATGTAAAATTTGCAAATTAAAGTTTAAACTATACTTTTTGTTCTTCAAAAAATGCTAGATTCGATATATTGATGAATTTTTCCAAGATTCATTCTTGTAATCAATGGGTTATAATCAAAATCGGTTGTTGTAATCAACAATTTTACAACATATTTCAGAATTGTATATGCATTTGAATCTTTGAAAAATGATAGTAGGCATTTAAATTGGATTCATTCTTGTAATCAATATTCTTGAGTTATAATCAATATATTCATTGTTGTAATCAACATTTTCCTAGTTATTATTTCAATATAACAATGCTAGAATACTAACGAACCGATTGATACGATAATTATTTTACTTATAACTAGAGCTCTAATGCAAACAATTTAAAAAATATATTGTTCACTTCTACACGTTAATTTGTAAGTTTTATAGTAATTTTGTCTTTACGAATAAGAGCATTTTATAATAATTTACTATTATTTACTTTTTTGTTTTGAAACGGCGCCCCTCAAAGTCAGGCGCCTTTGTGCGGGGCACAACCTGCCCACCCGCACGGCGCGGCCCCGGAAATACATTACTACGAGGGTTGCCTTTTATATTTCGGGATTGGACAACCCTAGTGTTGCAATCTGGCAACTGACAGCTCTATCGTAAAGTTTGACATTTTTGAGGTTCTACGTACTCAGAACGTTTTGACATACGAGCGCTATTTGTGTTGTTTACAGTAACTTAAAAGATTCATCTCGGCCAAAAAATGGAATTAAATCGTGAACATTTTCGTGCAATTATTTTTTACAACTTTCGACGTGGATTAAGTCAACAACAGTGCATCGATGAACTTAATTCAATTTTTGGCGATGAAGCTCCATCAAGGACCAGTGTTTATCGATGGTATGGTGAATTCAACCGAGGTCGTAGTTCACTCCAAGACGAATTTCGTGAAGGTCGTCCAAAATCAGTTGTTGTTCCGGAAACCATTGATGCTGTGCGCGAACTGATATTGCAATATCGTCATGTGACCTATCGTGAGATTGAGGCAACCTTAGGCATTAGTGGGACCAGCATACATTCAATATTGCATGAACATTTGACTGTCAAAAAAAATTGTTCGCGTTGGATCCCACACAATTTGTCAATCGCTAAAAAAAAGGCTCGTGTCGATTGGTCGAAAGAAATGCTCAAAAAATACGATCGCGGTGCTTCGAAACACGTCTATGACATCGTGACAGATGATGAATCGTGGATTTACGCGTATGAGCCCGAAAGTAAACAGCAGTCGACTGTATGGGTGTTTCAAGATGAGCCAAATCCCACAAAAGTTGTTCGCGCACGAAGCACTTCCAAGCAAATGGTCGCCTGTTTTTTCGGAAAAACTGGACATGTCGCAACCGTACCACTAGAACAACGCAGAACAGTCAATTCTGAGTGGTACACAACCATTCGTTTGCCAGTTGTCTTCCAAGAAATCAGGAAAACCAACCGCCGAAGACGGATCACTCTTCACCACGACAATGCGAGCTCTCACACATCGGCTCAAACAACTGCATTTTTGAGCACTCAAAACATCGATTTGATGAGTCATCCGCCGTATAGTCCTGACTTGGCACCGAATGACTTCTTTTTATTCCCGTACGTAAAAAATAAAATGAGAGGTCAACGTTTTTCGACACCTGAAGAAGCGGTTGATGCGTTCAGAATGCATGTTTTGGAGATACCTCAATCAGAGTGGCAAAAGTGCTTCGACAATTGGTTCAAACGCATGCAAAAGTGTATAGATCTTAATGGGGAATATTTTGAAAAACAATAAAGCTATTTCCGATGATTAATATTTGTTTTTGTTCTCTAATCCCGAAATATAAAAGGGTACCCTCGTATGTCTGGCTGAAAATAGATGGCCGACTAGGGTAACTGAATATCAAAACAGGGGTGCGTTTAAAATATTTAAACATTTTTCGTTTATGTTGATTTTAACAAAATATTTTGATCTTTAAACTATTTAGTTTGGCAATTCTATGAAACAGGATTATTTTTAATTTCCTCTAACAGTAATTCCGACTCCAGGGTTGCTTATACCTGAGACGAACGAACTAGAATGATATCAGGGCAATTTTGAGGGAACTTGACGTACCTTTAAGACGACGATAATATTGGCGAGTTCTGTAGCCAGCTCTTCCAATTTCGGGGCAATCATCTTACATGGCCCGCACCATGTGGCAAAGAAATCGACCACAACGAGACGTTCACCGGCTTCTTGAAGTTTGCAGTTGAAATCAGCCTTTAACAAAAAATAAGACAATACTATATTAAAGAAATAATTATAAAACGTCTAGACGGCTAAGGTAAAAGCGCCAGTAACTGACATAGCACTAGTGGTTGGCACTTTCAGTGCTTCTTTTATTTCCAAATTTAATTATGTGGTCATTTCGCAAATGGCAGTAAAATTTGTTGAAATATGAGATAACTATAGATCATTGAT
Organism: Harpalus rubripes; assembly: GCA_963082715.1. Taxonomy (NCBI): domain Eukaryota; kingdom Metazoa; phylum Arthropoda; class Insecta; order Coleoptera; family Carabidae; genus Harpalus; species Harpalus rubripes. The sequence goes on from OY720463.1 coordinate 4,389,392, forward strand.
TGGCGTTTACCAATCCCTGTTTATATGATATTTCTGTCTCACAGTTTTTTGGTTTTGTTGATTTCGTTTTTAAAATAATTATGATGGGATTTGAAATGTTTTGTCCGGTTTAGAAAATAAAAAATCTGATGTGGCCAGCGCATTACTTTCCGTCAGTTCTATGTATTTTGTACAAATTCCACACATAATGTTTTTTTGCAAATGATTCCATATTTTCAGTACATTACCTTCAATCAATTCTATGTATTTTGTACAAATTCCATATAGAAAGTCTGTTGTAAGAATCTATATATTTCCAGCAAAATTATAACTCAAATATGTAACGTAAATTGCAATTTGACACTGACATTTGTTAATCAGAATTTTCTTAATGTAGTAGATGTTTCCATGTTTATAGCACAGCTATATCCATTGAATATGAAGTATAAAATGTAATCAAATCGTATAGAGAATAAAATATTCTTAAATATTTATAATAAAATTAAATGTGAAATAGTGATATTTAACAGCATTTTTTCAAGAAAATCTTCAAATTAGGGTACTTCCGGTCAACCAATTATAACCAAAATCTAACCAGCTCTTCATATAGATATAAAGAAAAGGAATACGCAAAAATTATAGTTTTTGGAAAGGTGGTATTGGAGTTATGCGATCCGTAAAAATCGTCACACACGCATACATACATACATACATCCATACATACATACAGACATCATCGTAAAAATAGTAAAGTCGTATTCTAGGGATCCTAAAACATGCTTATTCATTAAAAACTCATTATCGGACTTTTTGACCAAAGACAATACCTTCCTTACCTGAAGGTGACGGAAGGTAAAAAGTCTGATGTGGCCAACACCAAACCTCCCGCTATTTAATTTTTATTAATTTAAATATACATACTTACATATTTAGTTCTTGTGGAAACTGTATAGATCCATTCCATATAACAATGGTTCTATTTACTATTTTCTTTTTAAAACGTTACTGTTATTAATTTGAAATGAATAGTTCTTTGACAGTGATATTTATCTGTCAGTTACATACATTTTAAGATATGAACTGTGTAACCAAGGTGTTTGTTTAAAGCGCAGGCTCCGGGATTAAATTTATAGATAATTTTTAAAATTTATCCCTAAAATATATAGAAAAAGTATTAATGCAAATCTATAGAAAATTTAATAATATTTAATTTTTATAATAACATTAATCTCGAAAAAATAACATTTTTATATTTTGTGGTCATATAGAATTCATTACGATACGCAATTGCGTATCGTAATGACCTTCATTTCGATACGCAATTTTTTGTTTTAGACGGTTGGTACTAGATGACGTTTCTTTAACCCTTTTACCTAATTTATTTTTAGTTAATTGACAATTCATTTTAATAATATAATGTCGAAATTATTATTATTTTTTATTTATGGAAGATTATTTACATGAAAATGTACAAATGGTTACAAATATAATCACAAATTGAGTAAGTAAATGTTATTGTAGAAGGCGTAAAATATAAAAAATAGTATAAAGAACTCATTTTATAAGACTTTCTTTCGCACTTGTCAATTAGAAAACTCGCTAACGCTCGTTTTCTAAATTTTGACGCGTGCGAAAAAAAACATGTCTTATAAAATACGTTCTTTAATATACCATTAAATGTATTTTTCGAGGAAAAACTATTTTGAGCTTCTAGTAAAGTGCCATTTCCGGTTATCCGATTTTCACCAAAATCTAATGGGCTCTTTCCATTACAGAAAAAGTTCGAAATACAAGATTTCAAAATTTTCTGAATGATAGTATTTGAGTTAGAGCGTAAACAGGAACCACACACAAACACACACATACATACACACAGAGATCATTGTTTAAATGTTAAAATTGTATTTTAGGGCCCTTAAAACGTGGTCATTTACCAAAATCTCGATATGCGATTTTTAGCACGATCCCTATACCTCCCTTACCAAGGGTAGCGGGAGATAAAAATATAGCGTTCCATTTAAAATAAGAAAGTTAGGATGTACTTCCGGTTATACCGGAAGTGCTACGGCTTTGAGAATATATTAGTTGAAACGGGCATGTGGGAAAACCCCTTAATACCAAATTTCATAAAATAATATTGAATAGTTTTGTAAATATCGTTAGGGATCGACCGATATGATTTTTTGTGGCCGATACCGATATCGGCCGATACCGATATACTCATATCCGATATCGGCCGATACCGATATATCGGCCATAAAATTTTATCGTAAATTTTTTGCTGTATAAATGAGGTAAAAGTGATTTATAATGATATACTGTTACCGTTACACGCATTAACCATAAATAAATCACAAAAAAATGCAGAGCAAATGCAAAAAAAGACTTTTTTTTCAAACGTCGTAGAAATGGCATTTTTGTGACTAAATTCACAAGGTAGAAGCTTTATTTCTACGCCGTCGGAGTAGAAATAAAATAAATAAATATCCATAGAAACTACATAGAATTAGCGAATAAAAAGAAAAGTAGTGCGTTTGAAAAAAAAATTCAATGTGTCATTCGGAATAAAAGTGTCTTTGTGTGCCTCGCATGCAATTGTTCGACTCGCTTCGCTCGTCGTGCAAACTTCCATGATCGCCACACAAAGTATCACTTTTACTCCTAATAACACAATATACTATTTTCAATAATATATTTAGCACCACCGCCAAATAGTGTTGCTAGTGAACTGCTATTTTCTTCAGCTGAAAATGTTTATGAAAGCGCAATAATTTTGTTACATTACAACTTGCCAAAATTTAACTTTAAATATTAATTTGTTTAACTAAGTGTGTAACTTTACTTCTATATTTTTAATGACTTTTTTGCTAAATTTTGAATAAGAATAAACTTGATATGTTTTTACCTTCCGTCACCTTTAGGTAAGGAAGGTATTGTCTTTGGTCAAAAAATTCGATGATGAGTTTTTAATCAATAAGCACGTTTTAGGGTCCCTAGAATACGAATTTACTATTTTTACGATGATGTCTGTATGTGTGTGTGTGTGTGTGTGTGTGTGTGTGTGTGTGTGTGTGTGTGTGTGTGTGTGTGTGTGTGTGTGTGTGTGTGTGTGTGTGTGTGTGTGTGTGTGTGTGTGTGTGTGTGTGTGTGTGTGTGTGTGTGTGTGTGTGTGTGTGTGTGTGTGTGTGTGTGTGTGTGTGTGTGTGTGTGTGTGTGTGTGTGTGTGTGTGTGTGTGTGTGTGTGTGTGTGTGTGTGTGTGTGTGTGTGTGTGTGTGTGTGTGTGTGTGTGTGTGTGTGTGTGTGTGTGTGTGTGTGTGTGTGTGTGTGTGTGTGTGTGTGTGTGTGTGTGTGTGTGTGTGTGTGTGTGTGTGTGTGTGTGTGTGTGTGTGTGTGTGTGTGTGTGTGTGTGTGTGTGTGTGTGTGTGTGTGTGTGTGTGTGTGTGTGTGTGTGTGTGTGTGTGTGTGTGTGTGTGTGTGTGTGTGTGTGTGTGTGTGTGTGTGTGTGTGTGTGTGTGTGTGTGTGTGTGTGTGTGTGTGTGTGTGTGTGTGTGTGTGTGTGTGTGTGTGTGTGTGTGTGTGTGTGTGTGTGTGTGTGTGTGTGTGTGTGTGTGTGTGTGTGTGTGTGTGTGTGTGTGTGTGTGTGTGTGTGTGTGTGTGTGTGTGTGTGTGTGTGTGTGTGTGTGTGTGTGTGTGTGTGTGTGTGTGTGTGTGTGTGTGTGTGTGTGTGTGTGTGTGTGTGTGTGTGTGTGTGTGTGTGTGTGTGTGTGTGTGTGTGTGTGTGGATGTGTGTGTGTGGATGTGTGTGTGTGGATGTGTGTGTGTGTGTGTGTGTGTGTGTGTGTGTGTAACAAAATTTTCGTCTGCGATAACTCTAATACTACAGTTTCAAAAATTATAATTTTTTCGTATACTTCTTCGTTACATCCATATGAAGAGCTGATTAGATTTTGGTTACAATTGGTCAACCGGAAGTACCATCATTTGAAGATTTTAACAGTTTTTCTAGAAAAAACTATGTTAAATATCATTTTTTCACATTTAATGTTATTATAAATATTAAAGAATATTTTATTCTCTATACGATTTGACTGCATTTTATACTTCATATTAAATGGATATAGAGTTATAAAATTATAAAAAAATTAAATTTCATAAATTAGCCAGCTATGCTAGAAACAGCTACTATATTAAGAAAATTCTGATTGAGAGATGTCAGTGTCAAGTGCAATTGACATATTCGTAGTATATTTATGTTATAATTTTACTCGAAACTTCCGTATGGAATTTGTATAAAATACATACAACTGTCGAAAGGTAATGTACATACAAGAAATTTAGAATCTTTTGCAAGGAACTTTCTGTAAAAAAATTAAATTTCATAAAGTAGCTATAGCTATGAAAACAGCTACTATATTAAGAAAATTCTGATTGAAAGATGTCAGTGTCAAGTGAAATTGACATAGTGTGTTTATCTTATAATTTTATTGGAAATATAGGATCTCTTGCTGTCTGTATGAAATTTGTATAAAATACATACAACTGCTTTAAGGTAATGTACAAGAAATAATAATAATAAATCTTTTATTTCTGCAGATACATTACACTGTATATAGAAAACGTCACAAAATAATAATTTAAGACATAAATTTTCTGTATGAAATTTGCATAAAATACATGCAGCTGCCGGAAGGTAATGTACAAGAAATAGAATGTTTAGCAAGGAACTTTCCGTATGAAATTTGTACAAAATACATAGAACTGACGCACGAACTGACGGAAGGTAATGTGCTGGTCACATCAGATTTTTTATTTAGTATTTCTTTTTTGATTTCCTTTAAAAAATCCTTAGCAACTGAAATATTAAGCAATTTATATTTTTTTAGGCCGATACCTAAATATCGTCCTACAAAATTAGACGGTTGTGTGGTTCTAAAATCTAAAATATATACCGGGGTCGCGTATAAATTTGAAATGCCGCCATTTAACGATACTAACTTATTAGTTCATAAAGAAAATGTGGAGGTCGCTCAAATTTCTGAAACGGCCTAAAAAGCCTATTGTAATTAAATGAATTATAGTTCATAGTTGTTTTAAGAATGTTTTTAAACAAACTGCTTTTACAAATTATTGTAAATTTAAAGTAAAACTTCAACAATTTTTATTATCTGGATTGGATAGGTTAAGCATAACCCCAAAAATTGAAACAGATGTCAAAATAAATATTCGTATATTATATTTATCTTTCCATTATCATATACTTGTATAAATACATGTCTAATAACTTTAACCCATATCATATTGAATGTATAGAAAAGAAAGGCGTTGTTCAAGTCAAGGTTAACCAAAAAAATCATTACGTAATTAATAATTACAACAAAAATTTTACAAACCCCACCTTTCCGCATATGAAAACGCTGTTCTTGTGTAAACAGAAAAAGAATCCATCGAAATACGACGCAAAATCATTGAACAATAAAAAATAATGATGGTACTAACCTGGTCTTTTACGTGGATCGCCATTTTTGAATATAAATGCTTGAGAAATCACAGAAATGGATAAAATTGCCCGGTTTCACACCACGCGAATAGTACAAGACAAGGAATGCGAAAGAATTCTGGGAGACAACTAACTTCACGAACGTAGTATGCGCACAACTAGCGGTGACTCAACGGAAAAACACTCTAACCTTCAAATGACATACGTTGTGTTTGTTATCTCTGTCTAACGCTATACATTTGTTTATTGTTAAACAAAAACATGTAACTAGGATAATAAATGGATAAATGCGCGCGCATTATGAAAAAATGTGACTATTGCATATTTATCTATTCTTTTCTAGAATGAATCAATTCCCGCCTTTATTATAGGTGACGTGTGTGTATTATACTATAACCATTAAGCGTCATATTTAAAATTGAATGATTACTATCTGAAAAGAATGTTTAGTCACAATCCACAAGAATCTAATATTAATCACGGCAATTATGTGAATAAAATAATGCATCTGTCATTGTTAAAAAAGGACATACCTTTCATTTTGTGAAAAAACTCCGACACATAAAATATCTGATGTGGCCAGCACATGACCTCCCGCCAATTCAATGTTTAAAAATATGTCACAAAATTCTGTTTAGAGCATCAAGTAAAGTATCACTTCCGGTTTATCAATTTTACTCAAAATCTAATATGTTGTTTCCCTTCATATAAAAGTCTTGAATACTAAAATTTAAAAGGTTTGGAATATATCTTAATATATTTTACACGAAAATCTGTTCAGAGCTTCAAGTAAAGTATCACTTCCGGTTTATCAATTTTACTCGAAATCTAATATGTTGTTTTTCTTCATATAAAAGTCTTAAATACCAAATTTGAAAAGTTTTGGAATATATCATGATATATTTTTTACGAAAATATGTTCGGAGCTTCAAGTAAAGTATCACTTCCGGTTTATCAATTTTACTCAAAATATAATATGTTGTTCCTTTTTATATAAAAGTCTTAAATACTAAATTTGAAAGGTTTTGGAATATATCATATATTTTTTACGAAAATATGTGCAGAGTTTCAAGTAAAGTATTACTTCCGGTTCATCAATTTTACTCAAAATCTAATATGTTGTTTCCCTTTATATAAAAGTTTTAAATACTAAATTTGAAAAGTTTTGGAATATATCATGATATATTTTTCATGAAAATATGTTCGGAGCTTCAAGTAAAGTATCACTTCTGTTTTATTAATTTTATCCAAAATCTAATATGTTGTTCCCCTTCATATAAAAGTCTTTAATACTAAATTTGAAAGGTTTTGGAATATATCATAATATATTTTTCACGAAACTATGTTTAGAGCATCAAGTAAAGTATCACTTCCGGTTTATCAATTTTACTCAAAATATAATACGTTGTTCCCCTTCATATAAAAATCTTAAATACCAAATTTTAAAAGTTTTGGAATATATCATGATATATTTTTTACGAAAATATGTTCAGAGCTTCAAGTAAAGTATTACTTCCGGTTTATCAATTTTACTCAAAATCTAATATGTTGTTCCCCTTCATATAAAAGTCTTTAATACTAAATTTGAAAGGTTTTGGAATATATCATGATATATTTTTCACGAAAATATGTGCGGAGCTTCAAGTAAAGTATTACTTCCGGTTCATCAATTTTACTCAAAATCTAATATGTTGTTTCCCTTCATATAAAAGTCTCAAATACTAAATTTGAAAGGTTTTGGAATATATCATGATATATTGTTTACGAAAATATGTGCCGAGCTTCAAGTAAAGTATCACTTCCCGTTTATCAATTTTAGCCAAAATATAATATGTTGTTCCCCTTCATATAAAAGTCTTAAATACCAAATTTGAAACGTTTTGGAATATATTATAATATATTTTTCACGAAATCTGTTAATAGCTTCAAGTAAACTATCACTTCCGGTTTATTAATTTTATCCAAAATCTAATATGTTGTTCCCCTTCATATAAAAGTCTTTAATACTAAATTTGAAAGGTTTTGGAATATATCATAATATATTTTTCTCGAAAATATGTTCAGAGCGTCAAGTAAAGTATCACTTCCCGTTTATCAATTTTAGCCAAAATCTTATATGTTGTTCCCCTTTATATAAAAGTCTTATATACCAAATTTGAAAAGTTTTGGGATATATCAATATATTTTTCACGAAACTATGTTTAGTGCATCAAGTAAAGTATCACTTCCGGTTTATTAATTTTACTCAAAATCTAATATGTTGTTCCCCTTTACATAAAAGTCTTAAATACCAAATTTGAAAAGTTTTGGGATGTATCATGATGTATTTTTCACGAAAATCTGTTCAGAGCTTCAAGTAAAGTATTACTTCCGGTTTATCAATTTTACTCAAAATCTAATATGTTGTTTCCCTTTATATAAACGTCTTAAATACTAAATTTGAAAGGTTTTGGGATATATCATAATATATTTTTTACGAAAATATGTTCAGAGCTTCAAGTAAAGTATCACTTCCGGTTTATTAATTTTACTCAAAATCTAATATGTTGTTCCCCTTTACATAAAAGTCTTAAATACCAAATTTGAAAAGTTTTGGGATGTATCATGATGTATTTTTCACAAAAATCTGTTCAGAGCTTCAAGTAAAGTATTACTTCCGGTTTATCAATTTTACTCAAAATCTAATATGTTGTTTCCCTTTATATAAACGTCTTAAATACTAAATTTGAAAGGTTTTGGGATATATCATAATATATTTTTTACGAAAATATGTTCAGAGCTTCAAGTAAAGTATCACTTCCGGTTTATTAATTTTACTCAAAATCTAATATGTTGTTCCCCTTTACATAAAAGTCTTAAATACCAAATTTGAAAAGTTTTGGAATATATCATAATATATTTTTTACGAAAATATGTTCAGAGCTTCAAGTAAAGTATCACTTCCGGTTTATCAATTTTACTCAAAATGTAATATGTTGTTCTCCTTCTTATAAAATTCTTAAATACTAAAATTGAAAAGTATTTGGTTATATTGAGTATAGTTTTTCATTAAAAACTTATGTGACGATTTTTGCATCCACTATAACTTTTATGTCAAACTTCCAAAAATTTCTATTTTCCGTATTTAAGCTTTCTGCATTCATATATAGAGTTGATTAGATTTTGGGTAAAATTGGACAACCGGAAGTGGTACTTTACTTGAAGACCATGACAGTTTTTAATGAAAAACTATATTAAAATATAATCCAAAACTTTCAAATTTGGAAATTTAATACTATTAGTGTCATCTGTTAAACATTAGTTTAACTAAAGACGACGTCATTTTCAGTGCATCAAATTCAAATAGTTGGTTTACCTTTTTTTTCATAGATGGCCATACATGTATTGTTTTAACAAAAATTGAACATTTTCAACAAATAGTAAAAAACAATACATACTTAATAAGTTTAAAATTTTTGTCTCTATAATAATCGGGGCATTATATGAGAGCATAATCGTTCATTGTGCCCTCAATATAATCCGATCATCGTTTATGAACTTCAAATTTGAAATAATATGAACGGTATATAATGAAAATTATTTTCTTTTTAATTATAATTCATTACAATAATAACAAGTATTGATTACAACAATTGATACATTAATTGATTACAACAATTAATATAATAAGAAAACAGCTTTGAAAGCACAACACAGAAATCATTTTTATTTAATTATAATACTTAAAATTGATTATAAAGGGCCTTAAAAAGCAATTTACTTTCACCACACATGTAAATAGTATGTACGTCGAATTGCAGACTTGATATTATTTACCGTCACATGTGACACATCCAAAGCAGTACAAACTCTCTAAAATGTAATAATATTCAGAAATAAGTGCATAAGAAATAAAGAACTGAGATCTGTCATGTGAAAACGAACATCAAAATATAATACTTACATCTTCTATAGACGAGAATGGAATAATTAGGGGAACATATATGCGTTTGTCTTCCTCAAAGTATGCAGAAGCATTCAAAATAATTTCTTTACATCGTTTCGATAAAATCTTCCGAAATTCACCCATTCCATCATCTCCAACGATTATAGAACGTTGATGTTTTAAAAATAAATAAATGTTGATAATAAACAAAACAATTAAACAACATCCCTAGCAACGCCAAAGCTTAAGCATTGTTGTAATCAAAATTATTATAAATGAAAACTTATTTCACATATTCTAGTGAGACATACAATCTTGTATGCACCACGAGCGTTACTAGATAATAATGCCCATTGGACGACATATATCCCAGGGGCCAGAGGCCCTCGGGCTAGATCCTCGTCGCCCTCCTGGCATTATCATCATCGTAATGCCCTTGGTACATAAAATACTATTTTATGTTCGTAGAAATTTTGTTTGTGTAATTTTACTGACATTTGAGACCAAAAACTCTTTAATGTCCTTGTTTGAGATGACCATAATAAGCGTAGCATAATTCTATAAAGTTGGTCATGAAATTAAATACTGGTACTGACACCTGTTGAACATTAATCAGAAACAAAGATGACGTCATTTTCATTTGATAATTTTCATGATAGATGGCAAGACCTGTATAGAAATGAACATTTTAAATAAATAAAATACAAATTAATAAGTGTAATATTTTTTATTTTATATATGTACATTATCATAAAATATTTGTTACAATAATATAATAATTTTCTTGAACATACATATTTGAGTCTATAAATAATTATTAATTTCTATATAAAGCTGTTCATTAAAAGTTGTATACAAACTGTTTTTATATTTTTTTATGTTTCTATACTCTATAGTAAAAACGTATAGAGTTTAGTTTTTAGGACTGCTATAACATCTAGTTGTGCACCTCCCTTTTTGGTCATTACATAATTTCCAGAAATGGTACTTTATTTGAAGCCTATAATAGATTTTAATGAAAAACTGTTTTAAAATATAATCCAAAACTTTTCAAATTTGGTATATAAGACTTTTATGTCAATTGAAATAACATAGTAGATTTTGGTTAAAACAGGCTAATCGGAATTGATATATTACCTGAAGTTGTTAATAGTTTTTCTTGAATAAAATGGTTTCATTTTGATTTTAGAAATAAATGCTTCAAATAAGAGTTTTAGAGAATTAAATTCTGCGTATAGCACATCAAGTAATAATTAGCCCTTTGTATAAGCGAGATATGTAAATTTAAAACTTATATACTTTTTGGTTTTTGTAATGAAGCTTGCTATAGAATAGGACAAAAAATAACAAAAAAATATCAAAAATAGATGTTAATGTCAATTAAGTCAAATACGTGCAATTTTATAATTGGGTCTATACTTCATATTGGTCTTGCGTACAAGGAAGTCGTGTGGTGTCCACATCAGATTTTTTGTCCTAATCCATAGCAAGCTTTATTACAAAAACCAAAATGTATATAATTTTTAAATTTATATATCTCGGTTATACAAAGGGCTAATTTAATAATATTATTAATTTAATTCTTTAAAACTACTATTTGAAGCATTTATTTCTAAAATCAAGATGAAACCATTTTATTCAAGAAAAACTGTTAACAACTTCAGGTACCTAATATATCACTTCCGGTTAGCCTGTTTTAACCAAATTCTGCTGTTATTCCAATTGATATAAAAGTCCTATATACTAAATTTGAAAAGTTTTGGATTATATTTTAAAATAGTTTTTCATTAAAATCAATTATAGGCTTCAAATAAAGTACCATTTCTGGAATTTATGAAATGACCAAAAAGGGAGGTGCACAACTAGATGTTATAGAAGTCCCAAATACAAAATTTTAACTTTCTACGGCTTACCGTTTTTGAGTTATGCGAGATACGTACAAGGGCGCCTATTTTGCTACTAGACTAGAAAGCGATAACCAATTCAGATGGAATACGAACCCCCCACCACTGTAAAGGTAGCCATTTTGCACTGAATAAGCAATTCGAGAGGTCTGGAGCACTCGAATAGCGTATTCCATTGTAGAACATGATTTTCAGTGACATTTATTAGAAATTTCATTCGATTATCGTCTTTCTGGACGAAGATTATAAATAATACTTTTAGCAGGATGGCTCGTTTATTTATTTCCTTTTATTGTGAGGAAATTATGAAAAGAAATATTGCTCAAAATTTAAAGATGAAGAGAAGAAGATTAAAGACACGATACATACATACATACATACATAAACCCGAAAGAATAAAAAAAACATCATCCAAAATAAAAATCAGTCTCTCTTTCAACAACATTCTTACTAACCTGACATCATAGGTACAACATGTATTCCTCACTCTTAGCATATTAAAGTGACCGATTTTCGGTAGCGAAATCCGCAACCGGACCACAATAATAGTTACGAAACAATCATCCTTCGCCACACATTCCTGTCTAAGCACACTTCTTTCGCCTCGGACACATTGATAATAGCATTCATACACGCTCTTCTTCTCTTCCCACTCGGAAACTTTCTCTCTTTTAGTACCTTATCAATCACTTCCATCCACTTACACACTGGTCGGCCACGCAATCGAACACCCTCAATTTTACCAATATATATATATATATATATATATATATATATATATATATATATATATATATATATATATATATATATATATATATACCGTGTGTCTGTCTTAAAGGTGTACATATGAGATTAACATGGGAAATCAGTTTTTTGCAATTTCCTGCTCGCCTAATTATTTTACACAAAAACGCGTCAAATAAAAGTTTTAGAACATAACATTCTGCATCTAAATCAATAAACGGAATTACCTTCACATGCTTTGTAACGACAGAAATTAATTATGAAAATGACAAAAATTACGTTGAAAATATCGACAGCCATGGAGTTGAACAAAAAATAAATAAATGCTTGACGTTTTATCTGTCACAACGAAAGTTAATTTATTTGACGTTTCTGACAATTTGATAAAACGTCAAGCATTTATTTATTTTTTGTTCAATTCCATGGCTGTCGATATTTTCAACGTAATTTTCGCCATTTTCATAATTAATTTCTGTCGCTACAAAGCATGTAAAGGTAATTCTGTTTATTGATTTAGATGCAGAATTTTATGCCCTAAAACTTTTATTTGACACGTTTTTGCTTAAAATAATGAGGCGAGCAGGAAATTGTAAAAAACTGATTTCCCATGTTAATCTCCTATGTACACCTTTAAGACAGACATACGGTATACGCTTTACAAGACGTTCACTCTTCATTCTCTCCACATGACCAAACCATACTCTCTTAACAACACGATGATCCTTTTAAACTACCATCGGAAGAATTTGAGAGCAAATATTGGTAAATTTATAAATAAAACTGCGTAGTAATGTTAAAATTTCAAGACCAACAGATTATTTTACACAATTCGATAGAATGCGTGAATCTGAATAGAAAATTAAGATGGCGCGCGTGCCATATTGAATTCATATTCGTTATCGCTTTCTAGTTACAAAATAGTGGCCCTGACGTCACAACGAAATTAGTCAAAATGGATTCAGGGATAGTCAAAATGGATATTTCCGTTGAAATCTGAAAACCGAAATTTATCGTGATTACAATACTTCCTTTACTTTGTACAAGGAAGTAAAAATGTAAAAACAGTTTTATATGTAACTTGGAATTTCGCAAATTTTGAAGTATTTTGGTATATCGGTTGTATGTTCTTCCTCTTCGTGATGTGCTGCTGGGTACTTCGGCGCCATTTTGTCCGTGTGGTTAGGTTGCTATAGATGATATCTCAAATGCCATATTGCCCTTCATAAGGCAGCTTGCAATAATTATAAGCAAAATGCCTTAGGATGAGCCGTATTGCAATTTGATTTTCGAGTTCTATTCCAAGATTGACCCCTGTGTGCACTCTCCACGCCAGCCATGAGTGCCCGTGAGGTGACGCCTGGTAAACGCCCGCACGGTGCAAATATGTCATCATCATTACCGAAATCTGTGTACAAAGCAGATTGGCACATCCAGCAATGGGTATAGGGATCGTGCTAAAAATCGCATATCGAGATTTTGGTAAATGGCCACGTTTTAAGGTCCCTAGAATCCAATTTTAACATTTTCACGATGATTTTTGTGTGCATGTTGTATGTGTGGGTGATTTAGCATAAGTGTGCCAAAATAAAACCACATATTGGGGGAGTCTTTTTGAGAAAAAAATGTTATTTGAAGGTATGCCCGGAAACTATTCGGTACAGAGTTACAGCTCTTTGAAAGTGTATCTCATCAAACAAATTTTTATTAATAACTCTAGTACTAGTTGCACTAAAATTTTGAAACTTGGTATGAGGATACTATTTATTTAAATGCATATTTATACTTTAGTTTTGTTTCTGTATATCAACCAAAGGAGTCTCTTATGGGGGAGTCATGAACGTTTTTTACCGTTATTTTTGACCTATTAACATTTTTTTCATTTTTACTTATAAAACAGATATTTTAGTTTTTAGAAAAAATCAATTATTCGAAATATTTAGATGAAAATCAAAATACAGTGAAGTTACCATAGGAAAAAGAATAAAATATAAAAAATCTGATGTGGCCAGCACCATTACCTTCCGTCAGTTCTATATATTTTGTACATATTTCAAGTACATTAGCTTCTATCAGTTCTATGTATTTTGTACAAATTCCATACAGAAAGTTTCATGTACCTAAGAGATTCTATATTTCCAGTAAAATTATAACACACACACATGTCAATTGCATTTGACACTGACATCTGTCAATCAGCATATTCAAGTAGCGGTTTCCATGGTTACAGCATAGCTGCTTTATGAAATTAAATTTCTTTGTAATTTTTACCTCTCGCTAAGAGAGGTATTGCATTCATGCTAAAAATCGCATATCCAGATTTTAGTGAATAAGCACGTTCTAAGGTCCCTAGAATCCGATTATAACATTTTTACGATGATGTCCGTATATGTGTGTGTGTGGATGTGTGGATGTTGGATCCACGATTTCTCAAATACTATAAGACTTAAGACATTTTTAACTACGGATTCCTCAATCTAACAATAATGGGAAGAGTTGATTAAGTTTTGGTAACAATTGGACAACCGGAAGTAGTAGTTACAAGAAAAAAATCATCTAAATATTATTTATCGAAAATTTATGTAAATACTTATATTAAAGAACGTTAAATTCTTTATTCGATAAATATAAATTTATTATTATATCTTCTATAGATTTAGAGATAAAGAAATGCATATAAAATCATTTGATGTAAAAATTCTTAGATCAAACTACTTCGAGGCAAGAAATTCAAATGTTTGTAATTGACACATAAATGTCACTGTCAAAAATATTTGTACATCATTATGAAAATAAATAAAAGTCAACAACGCAAAAGAATATACGTAAAAAAGAATATAAAAGGAATTTGCGAAAAAATGACGAATATAAAGAAAAAGAAAAGGAAAGTAGAAAAAGAAAATTTCAGGATATTGAATATAAAGAAAATGTATGTATTGTACATAATTTATATTAAAATATCCCATAGATTTTGCAAATATATGTGAGAATTATTTTGTAGTGAGACATGAATATATGTATTTGTATTTAAAAATATTTTTCGTTTTATGCGTACAACCAGGTAAAATATCTGGCGAGAGGTTATGTGCTGGCCACGTCAGATATTTAGCTCTATATCCACTGAATATGAAGTATAAAATGTAGTCAAATCGTATAGAGAATAAAACAATCTTTAATATTTATAATAACAGTAAATATGGAAAAATGATATTTAACAGTGTTTTTCAAGAAAAACTGCTAAAATCTTAAAATGAGGGTACTTCCGGTTGACCAATTATAACCAAAATCTAATCATCTCGTCATATGGATGTAAAGAAAAGGGATACGAAAGAATTATAATTTTTTGAATTGTAGTATTTGAGTTATCGGATCCGAAAAAATCGTTACACATACATACATACATACATACATACATACATACATACATACATACATACATACATACATACATCATCGTAAAAATAATAAAATCTTATTCCACGGTCTCTAAAACGTGCTTATTCATCAAAAACTCACCATCGAATTTTTTGACCAAAGACAAAACCTTCCTTACCTAAAGGTGACGGAAGGTAAAAATCATTAAGAAATTAAATATCATAAAGCAGCTAGCTATGCTATATAATCATGGAAACCGCTACTATATTAAGAAAATGTTGATTGACAGATGTCAGTGTCAAGTGCAATTGACATGTTTGTGTTATAATTATACTGGAAATATAGAATCTCTTAGGCACATGAAACTTTCTGTATGTACAAAATATATGGAACTGACGGAAGGTAATGTGCTGGCCACATCATATTTTTTTACTCAAATCATCTTAGGAATACGCTTTAATTTTTTTTATTATAGTCCTGATACACTTTAAAAAAATCTTTGTAGATAATTAAAATAAAGTCAATTAAACAATTATAACAAAAAAAAAAAAAAATAAATGAATGGTATACACTTACCTAGTGGTACGAAACGAAGTATGTAGCAGGCGTTGACAACAAAAGACGGTTGGCAGTTGACTAGTAACAACTGAATGTCGACTGAACGTTTTATATGAAATCTCTAACCACAATGGTTTCGTTTCCTTTTGTAAAGATAACAATATCACCCAAATACGAAGGCTACTGCGGACATTATTTTGCACTAACATAAAGAATAATAGTTATTTAATTAATAATGCAATATGGTTATTTAAGGGCAATAAGTGCTATCTACCGGTTGAGCATCTCCAATACATCCGATACCGGTAACCAGTAAAATAGCACTTACTGACCACAATGCTTTATTACGTTTTTGGCACCATCAACGCATAAAGTTTTAAAAAAAATCTGGTGTGGCCAACACAATACCTCCCGCCATTTGCAGCCCGAGTCACAAAAAAGATTAAGTTAATCCTTATTTTTGGATTAGCGAATTTTACTCTAATTTTGACAGTTTATTTCTTAAAAATTAAAATATAGTCTAATCTAATCCAAGTAACTACCCTTTTTTTAAACCCCTCAACAGGATTAAATCCCAATTACAGAGTGGGTTCACACACACACACACACACACACATCCATGCTTTAGTGGGATTCGAACCCAGAGCCCCGAGGGCATTCATGACATAAGGTGTTGCTCTAACCATTGAGCCACCGGAGCTATAATAAAATGAAGATTAAATTTTAAATACCGGGATAGAATAGAATTCACTAATCCAAAAATGAGGATTAGCTTAAACATTTTTGTGAATCGTTAATTTTTATTAATCTAAATACATACCTACATATTTATTTATGCTGGAAACTGTATTGAATTCCTTTTCTATTGTTCTATTTACTTTTTTCTTTTTAAAACGTTACTAATATTATTTTGAAATGATTAGTGCTTTGATAGTGACATTTATGTCAGTTACATACATTTGAATAACTGCGTTTTGCTTGTTTAAAGCGTAGGCTCTGGGGTTTAAATTATAGATAATTTTATAAATTTATCCATAAAATATATAGAAAAAGTATTAATGCAAATCTAAAAAATAACATTTAAAGATATTTTTCGAAGAGAAACTATTTTGAGCTTCTAGTAAAGTGCCATTTCGGGTTATCCGATTTTCACCAAAATCTAATGGGCTCTTTCCATTACAGAAAAAGTTCGAAATACAAGGTTTCAAAATTTTCTGAATGATAGTATTTGAGTTAGAGTGGAGGATCCACATATACACACATACACTCAAACATCATCGTGAAAATGTTAAAATTGGATTCAAGGGACCTTAAAACGTGGTCATTTACCAAAATCTCGATATGCGATTTTTAGCATGATCCCTATACCTCCCTTACCAAGGGTAGTGGGAGGTAAAAATCTACTGTGACCAATACATGACCTTCCGTCAATTCCATGTTTGAAATAGTAATGAGCTTTCAGTAAAGTATCACTTCCAGTTGATCGTTTGTAAACAAAATCTAATTTGTTGTTCCAATAAATAGAAAAGTCTGTAATACCAAATTTTGGATTATATCTTATTATGTTTTCCTCGAAAATCTGTTAAGAGCTCCAAATTAAGTACCACTTCCGGTTTATCATGTAGGTATAGTCAAAATATAATGTTTCAAATTATACACGAGTTTTAAATACTAAATTTGAGAAGTTTTAGGTCATGTTTTAATATATTTTTTCAAGAAAATCTTTTTATAGCTTTCTGTAAAGTAGTACTTCCGGTTTATCGATTTTAGAAAACATTTAGTATGTCGTTCTCATTAATATAAAAGTCTTAAGTACCAAATTTGAAAAGTTTTGGATTGTATCAATTTATTTTTCACGAAAATCTGTTCAGAGCTTCAAATATAGTATCACTTCCGGCTTATCAATTTTAGCCAAAATCTAATATGTTGCTTCCCTTTATATAAAAGTCTTAAATACTAAATTCGGCAGGTTTTGGAGTATACCATAATATATTTTTCACGAAAATCTGTTCAGAGCTTCAAGTAAAGTATCACTTCTGGTTTATTAATTTTAGCCATAATCTAATATGTTATTCCCATTGATATGAAAGTCTTAAATACTAAAATTGAAAAGTTTTGGATTATATTTTAATAGAATATTTCATTAAAAACTGTTATGGGCTTCAAGTAAAGTATCACTTCCGGTTGTCCAATTTTACCCAAAATCTAATCAACTCTTTATATGAATGAAGGAAGCTTAAATACGGACAATAGAATTATTTGGAAGTTTTTTATAAGAGTTATCGTGAAGGAAAAAATCGTCGCGCGCACACACGCTTATATGCTTATTTACTGAAAACATCATCGATTTTTTGGACCGATAACATTACCTCCCTTACCTACGGTATGACGGGAGGTAAAAATTAAATGGTATATTGATCACAAGTCAAACATTTATTTCAAATTCTCAAAATTAAAGATTTGGTTCATAAAATTTATATTTTTAGGGCCACTGGTTGTTACGAATTTTTATTACCTTCCATCACCTTTAGGTAAGGAAGGTATTGTCCAAAAATTATAATTCTTTCGTATTCCTATTCGTTGCATCCATATGAAGAGCTGATTAGATTTTGGTTATAATTGGTCAACCGGAAGTACCCTCATTTGAAGATTTTAACAGTTTTTCTTGAAAAAACGATGTTAAATATAATTTTTTCACATTTAATATTATTATAAATATTAAAGAACATTGTATTCTCTATACGATTTGACTGCATTTTATACTTCATATTAAATGGATATAGAGTTATAAAATTATAAAAAAAATAAATTTCATAAATTAGCCAGCTATGCTAGAAACAGTTACTATATTAAGAAAATTCTGATTGATAGATGTCAGTGTCAAGTGCAATTGACATATTCGTAGTATATTTATGTTATAATTTTACTCGAAACTTTCTGTATGGAATTTGTATAAAATACATACAACTGTCGAAAGGTAATGTACATACAAGAAATTTAGAATCTTTTGCAAGGAACTTTCTGTATGGATTTTATAGAAAATACATACGCATTTACGAAAATTCTACCGGTAGATACCGCATCTACCGACTGTGTTCGAAAACACCAGTGATAAACGGTTACCGTGTTCGAAAATTGTTCGAGGATCTAATCTCAAAAAAGGTAGTGATGCAAAGCGAAGCACGCCCGTTAATAGTGTTCAAAATAGGACTCTGCTCAGTTTGTTAACTACGTCAAATTTCTAACCTGTTTCAAATTTTCAAATTTTTTCATAGATTATGGATCTACCCTGTTTACCACTTGCGTTCTTAAAATATCGACTCCGGTAGCTATAACCTGATAAAAAGCTGTTTACCGGTAACAGTTCACCGGTAGAATTTTCGTAAATACCTCACATAACTGACGGAAGGTAATGTGCTGGCCACATCAGATTTTTTTTTAATAACAATAATTTATTTGTTATTCTACATTAGTTAAGTGAATATATAATTCTTTATTATTTTTATTTAAATTTCGTGTCGACCCGTGAAACTACAGATTGATTCTAACAGACAAGTTCAAGCTAATATCAAGACCAGTGTTTGTTGCATATTATTGCTGTCTTTGGTCAGTACATTTGTTACCTGCAAATGAAAATGTATTCTACTTGTATTAAGTGCAATTCGCCTGAAAAACTTTTGTTGGGGACTTAAAATAGTGTATATTTGTTTCTTTTAGTGTCAGACTAACTTTCCTGATATGAATTTTTAATGTGTGATAGTTTTCAGTGGACTAAATAGTGAAATAACTGAAACTTTGTTCCAATATACGTTCCTGGTAGTAGTGGGAGCTGATTTGCTGAAATGCTGAGATTTGCGGTGCCTCTGTTGGCCAAATTGGACAGACAGTTGGCGAGGTTGGTCTAACATAAATCTCATTTTAATTTATAATTTTTCTATAGTTTATTAATATTAGTTAATTTGACAATAATAACAGATTGTCTCACCGAGAATAGATAATAATAAGAGCAATAATTTGACCCAGTTTATATGTCTCAAATAATTTGATAATGTTTATATACCGTGTGTCTGTCTTAAAGGTGTACATAGGAGATTAACATGGGAAATCAGTTTTTTGCAAATTCCTGCTCGCCTAATTATTTTAAGCAAAAACGCGCCAAATAAAAGTTTTAGGGCATAAAATTCTGCATCTAATTCAATAAACAGAATTAACATTTAATGTTTTGTAACGACAGTAATTTAATATGAAAATATCGAAAATTACGTTAAAATATCGACAGCCATGGAATCGAACAAAAAATAAATAAATGCTTGATGTTTTATCTGTCACAACGTAAGTTAACTTATTTGACGTTTCTGACAATTTGGTCATATTGGCTAATAAAATATAAAGTTAAAAATCTGATGTGGCCAGCACATAACCTCTCGCCAGATATTTTACCTGGTTGTACGCATAAAACGAAAAATATATTTAAATACAAATACATATATTCATGTCTCACTACAAAATAATTCTCACATATATTTGCAAAATCTATGGGATATTTTAATATAAATTATGTACAATACATACATTTTATTTATATTCAATATCCTGAAATTTTCTTTTTCTACTTTCCTTTTCTTTTTCTTTATATTCGTCATTATTTCGCAAATTCCTTTTACATTCTTTTTTACGTATATTCTTTTGAGTTGTTGACTTTTTTTTTATTTTCATAATCTTCATAATAATGTACAAATATTTTTGACAGTGACATTTATGTGTCAATTACAAACATTTGAATTTCTTGCCTTGAAGTAGTTTGATCTGAGAATTTTTACATCAAATTATTTTATAAGCATTTCTATATTTCTAAATCTATAGAAGATATAATAATGAGTTTATATTTATCGAATAAAGAATTTAACGTTCTTTAATATAAGTATTTACAAAAACTTTCGATAAATAATATTTAGATGATTTTTTCTTGTAACTACTACTTCCGGTTGTCCAATTGTTACCAAAACTTGATAACTCTTCCCATTATTGTTAGATTGAGGAATCCGTAGTTAAAAATGTCTTAAGTCTTATAGAATTTAAGAAATCGTGAATCCAACATCCACGCACACACACACACACACACACATACGGACATCATCGTAAAAATGTTATAATCGGATTCTAGGGACCTTAAAACGTGCTTATTCACTAAAATCTGGATATGCGATTTTTAGCATGAATTCAATACCTCTCTTAGCGAGAGGTAAAAATATTTTTTTGTTTTATTTGGATAAACGCATTATGTGGTGTGGTTGCTAAGGGATATGAAGCCACACGCCGGAAGTTCGTACGATAATAACCGGAAAATTACGAGATAATATACCGCTATCTTCTATACGCAGCCGGACACAATCGGGCAAATATATAAAAATAAATATTTAAAATTAAATTAAAATACGTATTGAACATATAGCTACTAGGATGACCTTTAAAGATGTCAAGTTCAATTTTAACCGGGCTGTCCCTAAAGTGGTTCCAAATAAATAAACAAAGAAATCTGATGTGGCCAGCACATTACCTTCCGTCAGTTATATGAGGTATTTACGAAAATTCTACCGGTGAACTGTTACCGGTAAACAGCTTTTATCAGTTTATAGCTACCGGAATCGATATTATAAGAACGCAAGTGTAAACAAGGTAGATCCATAACCTACGAAAAAATTTGAAAATTTAAAACAGGTTAGAAATTTAACGTAGTTAACAAAATGAGCAGAGTCCTACTTTGAACACATTTCCACTTTTACCGCGCATGCTTCGCTTTGCAGCACTACCTTTTTTTGAGATTAGATTCTTCATGAATCCAGTAGATGGATTTCGTAGATATTGAACAATTTTCGAACACGGTAACTTTTTACCACTCGTGTTTTCGTAAATGCGTATGTATTT
Source organism: Harpalus rubripes (assembly GCA_963082715.1). Lineage (NCBI taxonomy): Eukaryota > Metazoa > Arthropoda > Insecta > Coleoptera > Carabidae > Harpalus > Harpalus rubripes. The sequence goes on from OY720463.1 coordinate 4,411,300, forward strand.
TCTATAAAATCCATACATCAAGTTCCTTGCAAAAGTTTATAAATTTCTTGTATGTACATTACCTTTCGACAGTTGTATGTATTTTATACAAATTTCATACAAATAATTTCGAGCAAAAAGATCCTAACACAAATATACTACGAATATGTCATTGCACTTGACACTGACATCTTTCAATCAGAATTTTCTTAATATAGTAGCTGTTTCTAGCATAGCTGGCTAATTTATGCAATTTAATTTCTTTATAATTTTAACTATACATTTAATATGAAGTATAAAATGCAGTCAAATCGTATAAAGAATACAATGTTCTTTAATATTTATAATAATATTAAATGTGAAAAAATTATATTTAACATTGTTTTTTCAAGAAAAACTGTTAAAATCTTCAAATGATGGTACTTCCGGTTGACCAATTATAACCAAAATGTAATCAGCTCTTCATATGGATCTAAAGAAAAGGAATACGCAAAAATTATAATTTTTGGAAAGGTGGTATTGGAGTTACGCGATCCGAAAAAATCGTCACACACACATGCATACATCCATCCATACATACATACATACAGACATCGTAAAAATAGTAAAATTGTATTCTAGGGACCCTAAAACGTGCTTATTAATTAAAAGCTCATCATCGAATTCTTTGACCAAAGACAATACCTTCCTTACCTAAAGGTGACGGAAGGTAAAAATTGTGGTGTAACCAACACAATACTTCCCGCCATTTACAGCCCGAGTCACAAAAAAGATTAAGTTTTTTGGATTAGCGAATTTTACTCTAATTTTGGCAGTTTATTTCTTAAAATATAGTCTAATCCAATCCAAGTAACCACCTTTTTTAAACCCCTCAATACAGAGTGCGGGTTCACATTCACACACATCCATGCCTTAGTGGGATTCGAACCCAGAGCCCCGAGGGAACTCATGACGTTGCTCTAACCATTGAGCCACTGGAAGTATAATAAAATGAAGATTAAATTTTAAATATCGGGATAGAATAGAATTCACTAATCCAAAAATGAGGATTAGCTGAAATATTTTTGCGAATCGTTAATTTTTATTAATCTAAATACATACCTACATATTTACTTATGCTGAAAACTATTGAATTCCTTTCCTATTGTTCTATTTACTTTTTTCTTTTTAAAACGTTATTAATATTATTTTGAAATGATTAGTTCTTTGATAGTGACATTTATCTGTCAGTTACATACATTTGAATAACTGCATTTTGTTTGTTTAAACCGTAGGCACTGGGATTTAAATTGTAGATAATTTTATAAATTTATAGAAAATTTAATTTAATAGTCTTTAATCTCGATAAAATAACATTTAAAGGTATTTTTCGAAGAAAAACTATTTTGAGCTTCTAGTAAAGTGCCATTTTTGCCTATCCGATTTTCCCCAAAATCTAATGGGCTCTTTCCAATACAGAAAAAGTTCGAAATACAAGGTTTCAAAATTTTCTGAATGATCGATATGCGATTTTTAGCACAATCCCTATACCTGCCTTACCAAGGGTATAGCGGGAGGTTTACCGGTTTCAGGATATTATTCCATTGTTTATATGTACAAAAGTAGGCTGGTAACTAAGTAATAACTGTATCTGTATGGTAATATTATTACCATACTGACTTGTCAACAACGGTCTACAAAATGAAAATAAAATAAAATGATAATATAATGCTCTTCATTAATACATACAAATAACGTTAGCCTATCGTTCTAAATACGGTCTATTTTATTCTAAAGTAATAAATATGTGGAACAAAGCACATAATTTGAATATTTGTCATATTGACATATGTCAAAATAATTGTTCTGTTAACCACAGCAATCTGAAAGTAGCATTAATGAGAGAATTTCATAAATGGTATTTATCAATAATGTCTTAATTTTCTGAAACCGATAAACTATTGAACAAACCACGCATGTTATTAATCATAACAAGCCTTAGTTGTCTTAAAATCCTCGCTCTACGAGCTTGAATTTCAAACCGACATCTTCGGCAGTTATGATATACATAACTAAGGATCTTTTTGCTCGAAACTTTCTGTATGGAACTTGTATAAAATACATACAACTGTCGAAAGGTAATGTACATAAAGAAATTTAGAATCTTTTACGAAAATTCTACCGGGATCTATCGCATCTACCGACTGTGTTCGAAAACACGAATGGTAAAAAGTTACCGTGTTCGAAAATTGTACAATATCTACCAGATTCATCTACCGGATTCATGAAGACTCTAATCTCAAAAAAAGGTAGTGATGCAAAGTGAAGCGCGCGTGTTAAAATTGGAAATGTGTTCAAAATAAGACTCTGCTCAGTTTCTTAACTACGTCAAATTTCTAACCTGTTTTAAATTTTCAATTTTTTTTCGTAGGTTATGGATCTACCCTATTTATCACTTGCGTTCTTAAAATATCGATTCCGGTAGTTATAACCTGATAAAACCTAGGAATGTTATGTATATCATAACCGAATGAAATATTAACGCTTTTGGCTCATATGTATGATTTTTAATTTTAATTATTGTAAATGATTAAATTTGTAAAAATAAAAAATCTACTTACATTTTGTACGGAGATGAAGAGAATATCCTATAGATATCATAGTAGACACTAGAAGACTGAAACACATATGTTCAGTACATTTTCACATGCTTTTAACAGACACATGTTGAATAAAAAAACTTCACATGTGTTTAGAAAAAACACATACATATCTTAAGAATTTGACTTCATAATAATATATACGTGAACATATTTGTAGAATAAAAATGAAAAATCTGATGTGGCCAACACCAAACCTCCCGCTATTTAATTTTTATTAATTTAAATATACATACTTACATATTTAGTTATACTGGAAACTGTATTAAGATCCATTCCATATAACTAGGGTTCTATTTACTATTTTCTTTTTAAAACGTTACTATTATTAATTTGAAATGATTAGTTCTTTGACAATGACATTTATCTGTCAGTTACACTGGCTTGCAAAAAAATCGCGTACACCTGTTTTTTGCTGTATTGAGTCGGTCTCGATTATTAACTTGTCAATGTCATTAGTGTCAATTAAGATGCCAAAACTATCAGGAAACGAGAAAGTTGTAATAGTTTCTAAGTTAGAAGAGGGGTGGTTAATCAGAGCAATAGCAGAATATTTTAATACTAATAAAAGTACTGTTATGAGGGTGAAGAGTCGGTGGGAAAATGAAGAAAGTATAAGACGGAAAGAAGGTTCCGGATGTCCAAAAATTTCCACCAATGAGCAAGATGAAGCGCTTGTAAATCATGTATGAGAAAATCCTTTTGGAAAAGCAAGAGACGCTGCATTTGCAACAAATTTCCCAGCGTCATTGTCAACTGCATGTCGGAGGGTCAAAAATTCTGAATTGAAAAACTCAGCAAGTGCTAGAAAAGCTATTCTTATGGAAGAAGGAAAACAAGCGAGAATTCTGTTTAGTTTAAATTATATTTACCGGCCTCTAAATTTTTGGAATAATGTAGTTTTTTCTGACGGAAAAGTATATGTCTTGTCATAATGGTCGTTTACGTGTATATCGTCCAAGAAATCCTCGATATCATGAAAGATTTTTCTAGAATATATTTGTAATTTAGTAGTAAAGTAAGCACAATGAAGAACTTGCTCCACGATATATAAAATAGTGACATGACAGTGACAACTCCAATGACAGTTGATATATAACCTATTTTAAAAAATTCGTATTTACAGAGCTAAAAAAAGGTAAAAACTCGGTTACTTGATTTTTAAGGTGTACGCGATATTTTTGCAAGCCAGTGTACATACATTTGAGATATGAACTGTCTAATCAAGTAAACTATTATTAACGAAAGATGACTATTCAAGGTCATTTGTTCGAAGAAAGAATACACATCACTTTATAGCAGTAGCCTAGTAACATTTTATATTAGAAAGAAAAAGATTATTTGACCTGTGTCTATTTAATTCATGTGGTGTGACAGATATACGTAAATAGTGGCATTACTTTCTAACCCACTATAAATAATAATGACGTATGTCGTAGAATTACAGATACCTAATTATCTACTACACTGCCCTCTGTACTAATATTTACCCAATGGCGTTGTCGTTTAAATCAAATTATTCTTCCTTGGTTTATAGTTAAGTCTATGTTTTTGAATTTTACAAAAACATAAGTGAAGAACATAAATCTTTTAGAAAGGCATTATTTAGAAAGAAACATAATTTTCAAATAAATTACTCTCATTTTTTCAGTTAAACTGTGTCCATAAATATTTCATGTTGCACGCCTATGCATATGAAATGCAATGAAGTTACCTGCAAGTAATATTATATCAGACGGTTTACAAATGGCCTTGAATAGTCATCTTTCGTGAATAATAGTTTAGTTGTGTTTGTTTAAAGCGCAGCCTCTGTGATTTAAATCATAGATAATTTTATAAATTTATCCATAAAATGTATAGAAAAAATATTAATGCAAACCAATAGAAAATTTAATAATTTTTAATTTTTATAATAACATAAAAATAACATTTAAAGGTATTTTTCGGAGAAAAAATATTTTGAGCTTCAAGTAAAATGCCATTTCTGGTTATCTGATTTACACCAAAATCTAATGGCTTCTTTCCATATTAAAATAAGGCATAAATACAAGGTTTCAAAATTTTCTGACTGATAGTATTTAAGTTAGAGACATACACACAGACATCGTGAAAATGTTAAAATTGGATTCTAGGGACCTTAAAACGTGGTCATTTACCAAAATGTAGATAAGCGATTTTTAGCACGGTCCCTATACCTCCCTTACAAAGAGTAGCGGGAGGTAAAAATCTGATGTGACCAACACTAAACCTCCCGCTGTTTAATTTTTATTAAATTAAATAAACATACTTACGTATTTAGTTATTGCGGAAACTGTATTAAGATCCATTCCATATAACTATGGTTCTATTTACTATTTTCTTTTTAAAACGTTACTATTATTAATTTGAAATGATTAGTTCTTTGACAGTGACATTTATCTGTCAGTTACATACATTTGAGATATGAACTGTCTAATCAAGTAGTTGTGTTTGTTTAAAGCGCGGGAGCTGTGATTTAAATTATAGATAATTTTATAAATTTATCCATAAAATGTATTAAAAAAGTATTAATGCAAACCTTAATTTTTATAATAACATAAATGTCGATAAAATAACATTTAAAGGTATTTTTCGGAGAAAAACTATTTTGAGCTTCAAGTAAAGTGCCATTTCCGGTTATCTGATATACACCACAATCTAATGGATTCTTTCCATATTAAAATAAGGCATAAATACACGGTTTCAAAATTTTCTGACTGATAGTATTTGAGTTAGAGACATACACACAGACATCGTGAAAATGTTAAAATTGGATTCTAGGGACCTTAAAACGTGGTCATTTACCAAAATCTCGATAAGCAAATTTTAGCACGGTCCCTATACCTCCCTTACCATGAGTAGCGGGAGGTAAAAATCTGATGTGACCAACACTAAACCTCCCGCTATTTAATTTTTATTATTTTAAATATACATACTTACATATTTAGTTATTGCGGAAACTGTATTAAGATCCATTCCATATAACTATGGTTCTATTTACTATTTTCTTTTTTAAACGTTACTATTATTAATTTGAAATGATTAGTTCTTTGACAGTGACATTTATCTGTCAGTTACATACATTTGAGATATGAACTGTCTAATCAAGTAGTTGTGTTTGTTTAAAGCGCGGGAGCTGTGATTTAAATTATAGATAATTTTATAAATTTATCCATAAAATGTATTAAAAAAGTATTAATGCAAACCTTAATTTTTATAATAACATAAATGTCGATAAAATAACATTTAAAGGTATTTTTCGGAGAAAAACTATTTTGAGCTTCAAGTAAAGTGCCATTTCCGGTTATCTGATATACACCACAATCTAATGGATTCTTTCCATATTAAAATAAGGCATAAATACACGGTTTCAAAATTTTCTGACTGATAGTATTTGAGTTAGAGACATACACACAGACATCGTGAAAATGTTAAAATTGGATTCTAGGGACCTTAAAACGTGGTCATTTACCAAAATCTCGATAAGCAAATTTTAGCACGGTCCCTATACCTCCCTTACCATGAGTAGCGGGAGGTAAAAATCTGATGTGACCAACACTAAACCTCCCGCTATTTAATTTTTATTATTTTAAATATACATACTTACATATTTAGTTATTGCGGAAACTGTATTAAGATCCATTCCATATAACTATGGTTCTATTTACTATTTTCTTTTTTAAACGTTACTATTATTAATTTGAAATGATTAGTTCTTTGACAGTGACATTTATCTGTCAGTTACATACATTTGAGGTATGAACTGCCTAATCAAGGAGTTGTGTTTGTTTAAAGCGTAGTCTCTGTGATTTAAATTATAGTTAATTTTATAAATTTATCTATAAAATGTATAGAAAAAGTATTAATGCAATCCAATAGAAAATTTAATAATCTTTAATTTTTATAATAACATAATCTCGATAAAATAACATTTAAAGGTATTTTTCGGAGAAAAACTGTTTTGAGCTTCAAGTAAATGCGATTTCCGGTTATCTGATTTACACCAAAATCTAATGGCTTCTTTCCATATTAAAATAAGGTATAAATACAAGGTTTCAAAATTTTCTGAATGATAGAATCAGAATGGGATCTCGTGGCCGCGTGCTTTAAATGACACAAAATTGACCCCTGTGGTGTACTCTCCACGCCAGGCATGAGTGTCCGTGAGGTGACGCCTGGTAAACGCCCGCACGGTACAAATATGTCATCATCATTACCGACATCTGTGTACAAAGCAGATCGGCACACCCAGCAATGGGTAATACGCCGTGATGATATATTTATTTTTTGTTAAGGGAGGTATAGGGATCGTGCTAAAAATCGCATATCGAGATTTTGGTAAATGACCACGTTTTAAGGTCCCTAGAATCCAATTTTAACATTTTCACGATGATGTCTGTGTGTATGTGTATATGTATGTGTGTGTGTGTGTGTGTGTGTGGGTGTGTATGTATGTGTGGATCTTCCACTCTAACTCAAATAGTATCATTCAAAAAATTTCGAAACCTTGTATTTCGAACTTTTTCTATAATGGAAAGAGCCCATTAGATTTTGGTGAAAATCGGATAACCGGAAATGGCACTTTACTAGAAGCTCAAAATAGTTTTTCTTCGAAAAATACCTTTAAATGTTATTTTTTCGAGATTAATGTTATTATAAAAATTAAAGATTATTAAATTTTCTATAGATTTGCATTAATACTTTTTCTATATATTTTATGGATAAATTTATAGAATTATCTATAATTTAAATCCCAGAGCCTTCGCTTGAAACAAACAAAACGCAGTTATTCAAATGTATGTAACTGACAGATAAATGTCACTATCAAAGAACTAATCATTTCAAAATAATATTAGTAACGTTTTAAAAAGAAAAAGGTAAATAGAACAATAGAAGCAATTCAATACAGTTTCCAGCATAAGTAAATATGTAGGTATGTATTTAGATTAATAAATATTAACGATTCACAAAAATGTTTAAGCTAATCCTCATTTTTGGATTAGTGAATTCTATTCTATCCCGGTATTTAAAATTTAATCTTCATTTTATTATAGCTCCGGTGACTCAATGGTTAGAGCAACGCCTCATGTCATGAGTGCCCTCGGGGGCTCTGGGTTCGAATCCCACTAAGGCATGGATGTGTGAGAATGTGAACCCTCTCTGTAATTGGGATTTAATCCTGTTGAGGGGTTTACAAAAAAGGTAGTTACTTGGATTAGATTAGATTATATTTTATTAAATAAACTGTCAAAATTAGAGTAAAATTCGTTATCCAAAAATAAGGATTAACTTAATCTTTTTTGTGACTCGGGCTGTAAATGGCGGGAGATATTGTGTTGGCCACACCAGATTTTTTTTTATAAAGTAATGTGCCATTTCCGGTTATCTGATATTCACCAAAATCTAATGGTCTCTTCCCATATTAGAATAAGGTAGAAATACAAGGTTTCAAAATTTTCTGAATGATAGTATTTGAGTCAGAGTGGAGGATCCATACATACACACACACACACACACACACACACACGCACACGCACACGCACGTACACACACACACGCACGTACACACACAAACACACGCACACAGACACACACACACAGACACGTACACACACACACACACACACAAACACACACACACACAAACACACGCGCACACACACTCACACACTCACACGCACACACACACACACACACACACACACACACACACACACACACACACACACACACACACACACGTACACGCACACACACAACATCGTGAAAATGTTAAAATTGGATTCTAGGGACCTTAAAACGTAATCATTTACCAAAATCTCGATATGCGATTTTTAGCACGATCCCTATACCTCCCTTACCAAGGGTAGCGGGAAGAAAAAATAAATAATAAATATTCAATATTATAAATTATATTTCAAAATATACATACATCAAATTATAAAAGTATTACAAACAATTATTGTACATCTGATTTTTCTTTATATGTTACGACTCCTTTGTCGATTAAATCTGGAATTTCTACAGCAAGCCATGGCCCTAGCTGCAAAAAAAAAAAATCATCAACCTCTTAACTTACGTGATTTATACAATATATTATTCAATTTTGACGAAATAATAATAAAAATTATTATAATATTTAATTTTGATAAAATAAAAAATCCAAGAAGTAGTAGGCTGTGCATGACAATCGTCGTTTATTTATACATATATCATAAACAAGTTTGATTTTCTGTCATTTGTGTTGTCAAATTATTATTTTCGTGTTTCATGCTATTTTAAATGCATTATTTGTTATAGAGTGAGTTAATTTTTGTAATTCACTAGCAAATGATAATAATAACTGTTTAAGACATCAAAATTGAATAAAGTTATTTATTATTCCATATACGAACCCCTAAGGCCATTGCGTGGGCTATACCAAATTTGGGAACATTCCTGGCCCATAAAGGCTTAAAATGGTCTGTGAGACATATTTTACCCCCTCTGTACATTTTAGCAGTCTTACCATCCAACTCTGGTAAAGCGATCTCAGGAGCAGTCGATGGATACGTTACTGGAATCTGTAAAATAAAACTTTGCAGATTGTGCCCCGCACAACGGCGCCTGACCATGAGGGGCGTCATTTCAACCAAACCCATAGTTTGCTATCATTGTTATATTGAAATAATAATTGTGAAATTGTTGAGTACAACAATACATACATACATAAAATCACGCATTTCCCACTTAGTGGGTTAGCACAAACCCGAAAGAATTAAAAAAAAACATCATCCAAAAATCAACAACATTCTTACTAACCTGACATTATAGGTACAACATATATTCCTCACTCTCAACATATTAAAGTGACCGATTTTCGGTAGCGAAATACCGCAACCGGACCACAATAATAGTTACGAAACAATCATCCTTCGCCACACATTCCTGTCTAAGCACACTTCTTTCGCCTCGGCCACATTCATAATCGCATTCATACACGCTCTTCTTCTCTTCCCACTCGGAAACTTTCTCTCTTTTAGTACCTTATCAATCACATCCATCCACTTACACATTAGACGGCCTCGCAATCGAACACCCTCAATTTCACCAAGATATATACGCTTTACAAGCCGTTCACTCTTCATTCTTTCCACATGACCAAACCATCTCAACTGGCTCATTCCTCTTAACAACATTCTTCCTAACCATACATTCTTCATACACCAAATTATTCCTCATGCGATCCCGTCTTACATATCCACATACACCACGTAAATACCTCATTTCCACGGCAGTCACTCTCTTTTTACTTCCTTGTACGAAGTAAAGGAAGTATTGTAATCGCGAAAAATTTCGGTTTTGAGATTTCAACGGAAATATCCATTTTGACCATCCCTGAATCCATTTAGACTAATTTCGTCGTGACGTCTGTACGTACGTACGTGCGTATGTATCTCGCATAACTCAAAAACGGTAAGCCGTTGAAAGTTGAAATTTTGTATTTAGGACTGCTATAACATCTAGTTGTGCACCTCCCTTTTTGGTCATTACATAATTTCTAGAAATGGTACTTTATTTGAAGCCTATAATATATTTTAATGAAAAACTATATTAAAATATAATCTAACACTTTTCAAATTTGGTATATAAGAATTTTATGTCAATTGGAATAATATAGTGGATTTTGGTTAAAACAGGCTAACCGGAAGTGACATATTACCTGAAGTTGTTACCAGTTTTTCTTCAATAAAATGGTTTCATTTTAATTTTAGAAATAAATGCTTCAAATAAAAATTTTAGAGAATTAAATTCTGTGTCTAGCACATCAAGTATTATTAAATAAGCCCTTTGTATAAGCGAGATATGTATATTTAAAACATATAATTTTTGGATTTTGTAATGAAGCTTGCTATGGATTAGGACAAAAAATAACAAAAAAATAAAAAATAGATGCTAATGTCAAATTACGTCAAATACGTGAAATTATATACTTGGGTTTATACTTCATATTGGTCTTGTGTACAAGGAAGTCGTGTGGTGTCCACATCAGATTTTTATGCTTTCCCGTTCATGCCGAACATTCGCTTCCATACATCAAAGCACGCACTAGCACTCCATTATACACACTTAAACGAGCTTCTCTAGATACGTTTACGTTTCGAGCAAACGTACCCAGAGCACCCATTACCTTACACCCCGCACTCACTCTCCTTTCAATTTCTCTATCAATTCGACCATCTCTTGACATCATGCTACCCAAATATACAAACTCATTCACTTGCTTCAGTTTCACTCCATCCACCAACACATTGCACACAGTCACCAATTTACTCCTTTCAAATACTAACACCTTGGATTTATCAACATTCAACTCCAATTACATGTATTCTCTCTATCATTATTCTGAGTTGCTCTTCATTTTCACCTAAAACAACTACATCATCCGCATACGCTAACGCAGGCACAATACTTTCACCAATTTGTACACCATCCATTTCACTTAATGCTCTCCGCAACAACACATCCATATACAAGTTAAACAACCACGGAGAAATACCACAGCCCTGTTTCACACCAACATTTATACGAAACCAATCACTCAACCTACCATCTATTCTTACAACAATGATATTTTGATTATAGCTCAAGTATGTTGATTACAACAATGATAATTTTTATTTTCGAAAAATATTTTAAATAACATCAAATTCCACGTCGAATTCATATTTGACTAAATTGTGAACATACCAAACCCATATTTTTCTATCACTGTTATATGCAAATAATAATTGTGAAAGTGTTGATTACAACAATGATATTTTGATTATAGCTCAAGAATGTTGATTACAACAATGAAAGTGATGTATGTGATGCATTGGGGCGTGTAAGGAATGATAAGGCTGCGGGTCTGGATGGGATTACAAATGAGATGTTGAAACATGGAGGAGAGAAAGTATTTGAATGGTTAATTTATTTATTTAGATTTTGTTTGAAACGTAGCGTGGTTCCTGATGATTGGAAAAAAGCTGTCATTTGTCCATTATTCAAAGGCAGTTCGAGTGAATGTACGAATTTTCGCGCGATAAGTTTGTTGAGTGTAGTCGGGAAACTTTTTGGTAAGGTTTTAATTCATAAGGTGCGAACCGTAACAATTTCAAAAATTAGTGACGTTCAGAGTGGCTTTTTGCCTGAGAGGGGATGTGTCGATCAATTGTTTGCTCTTCGTATGATTGTTGATAAGTCACTTGACAAGAACAAGAAGGTGTTCTGTTGCTTTCTTGATCTAAAAAAGGCGTATGATAGTGTTCTTCGAGATACTTTGTGGGATGTACTCAGGGAGTACGGCGTGAATGGAAACTTGCTGGGAGCGATTCGTGCATTGTATGAGGGTAGTGAGGCTGTTGTAAGAATAGATGGCAGGTTGAGTGATTGGTTTCGTATAAATGTTGGTGTGAAACAGGGCTGTGGTATGTCGCCGTGGTTGTTTAATTTGTATATGGATGTGTTGTTGCGGAGAGCATTGAGTGAAATGGATGGTGTACAAATTGGTGAAAGTATTGTGCCTGCGTTAGCGTATGCGGATGATGTAGTTGTTTTAGGTAAAAATGAAGAGCAACTCAGAAGAATGATAGAGAGAATACATGTAATTGGAGTTGAATGTTGATAAATCCAAGGTGTTAGTATTTGAAAGGAGTAAATTGGTGACTGTGTGCAATGTGTTGGTGGATGGAGCAAGTGAATGAGTTTGTATATTTGGGTAGCATGATGTCAAGGGATGGTCGAATTTATAGAGAAATTGAAAGGAGAGTGAGTGCGGGGTGTAAGGTAATGGGTGCTCTGGGTACGTTTACTCGAAACGTAAACGTATCTAGAGAAGCTCGTTTAAGTGTGTATAATGGAGTGCTAGTGCCTGCTTTGATGCATGGAAGCGAATGTTGGGCATGGACGGGAAAGCATAAAAAGAGAGTGACTGCCGTGGAAATGAGGTATTTACGTGGAGTATGTGGATATGTAAGACGGGATCGCGTCAGGAATAATTTGATGTATGAAGAATGTATGGTTAGGAAGAATGTTGTTAAGAGGAATGATCCAGTTGAGATGGTTTGGTCATGTGGAGAGAATGAAGAGTGAACGGCTTGTAAAGCGTATATATCTTGGTGAAATTGAGGGTGTTCGATTGCGTGGCCGTCCAGTGTGTAAGTGGATGGATGTGATAGATAAGATACTAAAAGAGAGAAAGTTTCCGAGTGGGAAGAGAAGAAGAGCGTGTATGAATGCGATTATGAATGTGGCTGAGTCGAAAGAAGTGTGCTTAGACAGGAATGTATGGCGAAGGATGATTGTTTCGTAACTATTATTGTGGTCCGGTTGCGGTATTTCGCTACCGAAAATCGGTCACTTTAATATGTTAAGAGTGAGGAATATATGTTGCACCTACGATATCAGGTTAGTACGAATGTTGTTGAAAGAGAGACTGATTTTTTTTGGATGATGTTTTTTTTAATTCTTTCGGGTTTGTGCTAACCCACTAAGTGGGAAATGCGTGATTTTATGTATGTATGTCTGTATGAAAGTGTTGATGACAACAATGATATTTTGATTATAGCTCAAGAATGTTGATTACAACAATGATAATTTTTATTGTCGAAAAATATTTTAAATTGCATCAAATTCCACGTCGAATTCATATTTGAGTAAATTGTGAACATACCAAACCCATATTTTTCTATCATTGTTATATTGAAATAATAATTGTGAAAGTGTTGATTACAACAATGATATTTTGATTATAGCTCAAGAATGTTGATTACAACAATAACTTTATAAACTGATAATTTTCTGGCATTGATATGTTGCAAACTATAACTGTAAAATTGTTGATTACAACAATGATATTTTGATTATAGCTCAAAAATGTTGATTACAACAATAACTTTATAAACTGATAATTTTCTGGCATTGTTATGTTGCAAACTATAACTGTAAAATTGTTGATTACAACAATATTTTGATTATAGCTCAAGAATGTTGATTACAACAATGATAATTTTTATTTTCGAAAAATATTTTAAATTACTTACATCAAATTCCACGTCGAATTCATATTTGAGTAAATTGTGAACATACCAGCATTTTCCGAACCATTTTGTACCTTCTTTATTGGATTCTAATCTAAACCAATCATTGTCTGCCTCTTTATTATTTTGGACATACTGTAAATAATGGTATAACATTTATTTGAACTTTTGAATCATCCTGTATTTTAACATTTTCAAAATTATTTATTTTATTACATGTATGAAATTAAACATATAAAAATAAATATAACTATCTCTAAGGAATCTAGTTTACATAGAAATAATAAACAATTGATTCACGAACAAAACAAGTGAACAATCAATGACATATGGTAACATATTAAGGTTAAGTATGTAATATTTAAATATAACTAAATATATTTACCTTAATCAACGCTAAATATTCTTCCTTTAATCGTTGTACCCAAAGATCTTTTTCCCTGGGTCCAGCTTTTGTCTGTAAAAGCGGAATGCTACTTAAAGTTTTTCGTGTACTTTCGTCCACCATTTTGAAAGAAATGACAGTTTGTCTTTTGTTTTTTTATAGTAGGTACCACCCACGAAGTATAATATGTGAGGAGTGGATAAGATTTTAGATAAAACGTCGCCCATAATATAATAATCAAGAGAGAGACAGATATAGGTAGGCCGTGTTTAACACACAATATATACAATTATATAGCAAATCACAAATTATTATCCCCCGTCGTACCGTAGGTACGGGAGGTAATGTTATCGATCCAAAAATTCGATGGTGATTTTCAGTAAATAAGCACGAATTAGGGTCCCCACAAAACGTTTTTACTATTTTTACCATAATATTTGTGTATGTGTGCAACAAACATCCAAATATTTCTATTTTCCGTATTTAAGCTTTCTGCATTCATATAATAAGTTGATTAGATTTTGGGTAAAATTGGATAACCGGAAGTGACACTTTACTTGAAGCCCATAACAGTTTTTAATAACAAACTATATTAAAATATAATCCAAAACTTTTCAATTTTAATATTTAAGACTTTTATATCAAGAGGAACAACTTATTAGATTTTGTCTAAAATTGATAAACCGGAAGTGTTACTTTATTTGAAGCTCTGAACAGATTTTTGTGAAAAATATATTATGATATATTCCAAAACTTATCAAATTTAGTATTTAAGACTTCTTTATAAAGGGAAGTAACATATTAGATTTTGGCTAAAATTTATAAACCGGAAGTGATACTTTATTTGAAGCTCTGAACAGATTTTTGTGAAAAATATAATAGGATATATTTCAAAACTTGTCAAATTGAGTATTTAAGACTTTTAAATAAAGGGAAGCAATATATTAGATTTTGGCTAAAATTGATAAACCGGAAGTAATACTTTATTTGAAGCTCTGAACAGATTTTTGTGAAAAATATATTGATATATATGTCAAAACTTGTCAAATTGAGTATTTAAGACTTTTATATAAAGGGAAGCAACATATTATATTTTGGCTAAAATTTATAAACCGGAAGTGATACTTTATTTGAAGCTCTGAACAGATTTTTGTGAAAAATATATTGATATATTTCAAAACTTGTCAAATTGAGTATTTAAGAATTTTATATGAAGGGAAGCAACATATTAGATTTTGGCTAAAATTGATAAACCGGAAGTGACTTTATTTGAAGCTCTGAACAGATTTTTGTGAAAAATATATTATGATATATTCCAAAATTTATCAAATTGAGTATTTAAGGCTTTTATATAAAGGGGAGCAACATATTAGATTTTGGCTCAAATTGATAAACCGGAAGTGATACTTTATTTGAAGCTCTGAACAGATTTTTCTGAAAAATATATTGTAATATATTCCAAAACTTGTCAAATTTAGTATTTAAGACTTTTATATAACGGGAAGCAACATATTAGATTTTGGCTCAAATTGATAAACCGGAAGTGTTACTTTATTTGAAGCTCTGAACAGATTTTCGTGAAAAATATATTATGATATATTCCAAAACTTGTCAATTTGAGTATTTAAGACTTTTATATAAAGGGAAGCAACATATTAGATTTTGGCTAAAATTGATAAACCGGAAGTGATACTTTATTTGAAGCTTTGAAATGATTTTTGTGAAAAATAAATTGATACAATCTAAAAATTTGGTATTTAAGATTTTTATATTAATGAGAACGACATATTAGATGTTTTCTAAAGTTGATAAACCGGAAGTACTACTTTACAGGAAGCTATAAACAGATTTTCTTGAAAAAATATATTAAAACATGATTCAAAACTTCTCAAATTTGGTATTTAAAACTCGGGTATAATTTGAAACAATATTTTGACTATACCTATATGATAAACCGGAAGTGGTACTTAATTTGGAGCTCTTAACAGATTTTCGTGAAAAACATAATAAAATATAATCTAAAGTATTACAGACTTTTCTGGTTATTGGAACAACATTTTGTTTACTAAATTCATTTTTGTAATCAATAGTTTTGTGCTATAATTAAAGTATCATTGTTGTAATCAACAACTTTAAGGCTAAACTTTAAACAAGACATTTTGGTGGAGTTTTAAGACGCAATAAGATTAAAAGTCCTGAAAAGAACAATGTGGAACATCCCTCCTATTCTCCCAACTTAGCACCAGACGATTTTTACCTGTTCCCTCGGCTAAAAATAAAAATGAATGGACAATGTTTTGCTATCTTGTATCTAAATATATAAAAAATGTATTTTGAGGATTTTTGGGAAAATGGGTAAATTTTTCCTGTAAATATAATTCATGTTGAATAAAATTTTATTACATAAATCTGTAAATGACAATGTATGTGATTAAATTATCACTAACTTACACATATACCAAATGAAGTGAGAAATTGACAAAGTATATTTACATTAATAAATATAATACAAATGATTTTATAATATATATGTACATATATATACAAACTTAAAGCTAATATGAGTTGAACTGTTACTTAAAGAACAAATATCGCGCGACGACATTTATATTCTAAAACTAGCGATACACACTTGCGAAATCACACATTCAGACATACAGTCATAGCATTTTCAATGAACTGATTTTACATTTGTTAAAAATGTCCGATAAGATATGAAAATAGTATTAAGGTCTTAAGTTGGAAACAAAACAAAAATAAATAAAACACGTGTTTAATACTGAAATTAATTAAATGTACCAGTCATTTGTTCAATTATAACGTATTTATTTTATTGTGTTTTGTTTTTTGAAACAAGTGAATCGCCTATTGTACATTAATTGAGTACGTGCCATACCGTTTAAATGTCACAGCGCCAAAATTCCATAGCGTCTAATTTTCACAACGCCCGAACTTTACAGCATATAAATCTAAATTCGTCCTGGTTTATTTCGGTTGTTAATACAGCTGTAAATGCAACAAATGTTGACATATTTACAGTTTTCTGTATTACCGACACCACTTGTAATCGTTGAAATAAACCAGAACAAATTTAGACGCTGTGACAATTAATGGTGGGGCATCATTTAGACGCTGAAAGTTTGGGCGTTGTGAAATTTAGACGCTGTGAAATTGGGCCATATGGCATTTAGACGCTATGGAATGCTTTGCGTTAATTTATATACAGATTGATCAAAATGGCTCTATAGGTGATGTGCACATTTTGAGCATCAACGCCTCTAACGGCTACATTGGCATTTTTGGTTACTGAATCAATTTTGACATTTCGAGAAAGTGATACAATTTACAATTTTATTTTGAGTTGTTGCTATTGTGCATGAATATTATACATCATAGTATGTTGAAATGAATAAAGAAAATATTTAAAATGCTATATATGTGATGTGACAATCAAAAAAGTCAAAATACCAGCGAAAGTACTGCGGCAGAAAATATAATTTTTCTCATAATATGTGTGATTTCTATAAACCATTTTATCAAATAATTGCGTAAGCTTCCACAATGTGAGTCATGAGAAATATTCGTTTTCCGGGAATGGACTGTGTCATATTTATGTCAGAGCTCAACGTTTCGCCCGCAGTCGTATGGGGCATCTTCAGGAGCAAGGGGGATAGTACTGTCTTAAACAAGGTTACCCGACGTGTCAACCACGCTAGAGGCCGAGTTTAAGCAACAAGAGGGGGAGACTCAGTTTACAAGGTTACCCGACGTGTAAACCACGCTAGAGGCCAAATAAACCAAGTGACGAAAGGAAGGCCGAGGAGGCAGTTATATACTAATCTAAAGATACGGTAGATGAGCAAAGCTAATGAGGACCAATGGGAATCGAGTTCGTAATGGTAGATTGGGCGTGTCGTGTTCCGAGAATCACCGGTTTCCACATGTGGCTCAAGAAATAGCCATCATCCCGATTGATGTTATTAGGATGTTTCCATATTTCTAAAGTTTCCCTGTATTTACGTCTGTAAAACTCAGGGACAGGAGCTAAAATGCGGGAATTTTCAAATAGGATGTTATGTCCTGTCTCTCCCCTTTCACCCCTTCCTTGATGTTCTGGTTAATCGTAAACCCAACGGACAGTTAGGGCACGCTGTTTATAGGAAACCCACCCACGCTGATAGGTATCTCAATTTTAATTCTCACCACCGTCCCTCGCAGAAACTCTCAGTAGTCAACGCTCTCGTACACCGTGCCATCAAAATCTCTGAACCTGATATCCTACAGCAGGAACTTGACCACATCAGACATAGTTTCATCCAGAACAACTATGACGTAAAATTAATCAATAATGTAATTCATAGACAATTAAACCCTTTACCCAAAAAAACCCGTGGATACCTCGTTCGAAATATTTGCATCTATCCCTTACATTAAAGGATTCTCTGATAAAATAGGTAGAATTCTTAATAAAAACAATATTAAGGTCTTTTTTAAACCTCCACAAAAAATCTCAGAAATACTCCCCCAAACTAAAGATAAACGCGAACCCTTGTCGTCACCCGGTGTTTATAGTATTCCTTGTTCTTGCGGCACAGTATACATAGGTGAAACAGGTAGGAGTGTTCACACTAGATTGTCAGAACACAAACGCTGTCTGCGTAATGGTATGGTATTAACATCTGCGGTCGCAGAACACCAACACAACACAGGACATAACATCTTATTTGAAAATCTCCGCATTTTAGCGCCTGTCCCTGAGTTTTACGTAAATACAGGGAAACTTTAGAAATATGAAACATCCTAATAACATCAATCGGGATGATGGCTATTTCTTGAGCCACATGTGGAAACCGGTGACTCTCGATTCCCATTGGTCCTCATTAGCTTTGCTCATCTACCGTATCTTTAGATTAGTATATAACTGTCTTCTCGGCCTTCCTTTCGTCACTTATTTTATTTGGCTTCTAGCGTGGTTGACACGTCGGGTAACCTTGTTTAAGACAGTACTATCCCTCTTGCTCCTGAAGATGCCCCATACGACTGCGGGCGAAACGTTGACCTCTGACTCACAATATGACACAGTCCATTCCCGGAAAACGAATATTTCTCATTGAAATATAATTTCAGCCATTTTTGATCACTCTGTATACATAATGCAAGTGATAGACACACTGCTTTCATATTGTCTATAAATGACGTGCTGTATGTACTTTGACGTCACATGAAAGGGAAGTTATTATTTAATTATTAATTTTGAAATATGTAAAATCAATTCATTGACAAAAAAAAACATTTCCATGTATGTATTTAAATCATTTTCCCCGAAAGTGGATTTAAGGGTTTTTTATTTTACGTGTAAAGCGCAAAATGAACGAACATAGAGTATATAAAATGAACTGATGAATGAACTTATAAACAAATGAAATTTGAAGCAAACCGACGGCAATTGTTTGGGTTAGCTTTGTCTTGTGGCGGCTGAAGGGCTTGAAACTACTACTACTGGTTTCATTAGGTACTGTGCGTTCATCAGGGGCACCACCTAAACAACAACAAATAATACTATTTTATATATATATATATATATATATATATATATATATATATATATATATATATATATAAAATTTTCGTGTTTGGAGTAATTAGGTATTTTTTTAATGTAATCAAATTTTCATTGTTGTAATCAAACATTTCTTTGTTGTAATTAAAAATATTTACACCGAATGGGGCATTCCGGTGATATGGAAATAATGCAAAATAATAACTTTTTTCTATAGTTTACATCTTCATAAGGTAGGAAAATATAATAAAACATGTTTACTAAAAACTTTTAATTCATAATTTAATGTTAGAAAATTGGAATTTTTACAGCTCTAGAAACGTCCTTGAAATTTGTGACGTGAAATTGATAATTTGTTGCTCATTTCACGGTAGATATTTACGTTTAGAATCATAGATGGTGCTAGTAGTTAACACGCGCGTATATTTCTTGTTTGACATTTCGTCCACTTTATTTGCAGCAATTCTCGAACAAAACATACCTTCGGCATTTAACATTACGTATTTCTGCACTCACGTATTGTGAGTTATGGAGAAAATAATTATTTACCATGGCAGAACCCACAGTAGGTTATCAGAATCAGTCTTTGTATAATCAGGTTCCATAATTATGAAATATTACTCGTATTTTTACCACAAACAAACACTGTAATACACGCTGCTACTGAAACCATGTGTAAAAAAGCAAATGGCTGTCATGAACATGTGGATTTAGACGATGAAGTTTGTTGCAGATGTCACTATTGATTTGACGTCATACGCGCGCCAATGATAAGAAAATTTGAATTGCGATGAAATTTTTAAAAATTCATATCTCACGTGATATATTCATTTTCTTACTCAAAATTAGATATTCAGAGTCCTACTGGTATGTACTAATGAAAAAAAATATTTTAAAAAAATGTCGGAATACCCCATTGTGTATATATATACAATTCGGTGTAAATATTTTTAATTACAACAAAGAAATGTTTGATTACAACAAGGAAAACAGGGTGTAACAGTTAAACAAGCTACTTCAAATAATTTCTACATTATTAAAGGTACAGTATATATATATATATATATATATATATATATATATATATATATATATATATATATTTATTGGCGTCCGGCACCACGTATATTTTATTTTGAGAGATACAAAAAAATGTTAATAAGCAAAATTAAACTAGACAAAGGGGCTCATCAAATGATCATAGTAAGAATTTTGTATGACTTCCGGTTTTAGCGGAAATGGGTACAAGTTTAAATATAGCATATGGAATCGGTATTTTTATATTTTTTTCCAGAATGTAAATAAAATTAGCTTTACAACGATACCAAATTATCATAGTTTTCCTTTAACCATTTCAATATGGCGACCATTTATTTTCATTAAACATAGCAAGCTATGAAACAATTTTAATATCTTAAATTAAATCACTTGTTAAGAGCACATTTCATTTGTTTTCAGATAATAAAATTGTTTCATAGCTTGCTATGTTTAATTTTATTAATACATATTTTGAAAATAAATGGTCGCCATTTTGAAATGGATGAAGTAAAACTATGATATTTTGGTATCACTGTGAAGCTAATTTTATGTACATTATGAAAAAATATATAAAAATACAGACTTCCTATGTTAGATTTAAAGTTGTACCCATTTCCGCTAAAACCGGAAGTGATACAAAAATCTTGCTATGGTCATCTTATGAGCCTCTTTGTCTAGTTTAAGTTTGCTTATTAACATTTTGTTGTATCTCTCAAGATAAACGAAATATTGTTGATGCCGGACGCCAAATATATATATATATATATATATATATATATATATATATATATATACATACAGGGTGTAAATGAAATAAGTGCATTAAATTTAACCAGTAATGTAACTCGACGAGAGCAACAATATTTCTTAATAACTTTTTTTTCTAAGTCTTTTAGATTTTGAGTTAAAATTCTTTAAAGATTTGCTGCATATTTCGTTACCCGCCCATGGAGAACAAATGGCTGCTGCCGTATTCAAGTGCGATACAAACAGCTCAAAAATTGTCGGTTATCGGTTACACTTGCAGTCACAGTAATCAATAAACGAATCAACGGAAATAACATTTATTATTAATTTATTCGGAATAGTACAATTATTAAAATAAAGAAATTTAAATTTTGGATAACAAAATTATAAAGTTGTGTATTAAACCAGGCTTTTAATCATCTATGAATACAGGAAGACAAGGAGGAACGAGGTAACGAGGAAGAGCAAAAGCATAGTTATTAGGTTATGAGATGATTATTTATCGTCGACAAATCATAATAGTTTAAATACGTTATTCAAAAAATGTAAGTACAAACTTTTGTCCATCTAAAAGAGGTACTTGAGTACCAATAATTAGTCGTCCATTTATTGTTCCCGCTCAAATATGTTTTAATGAAAATTTTTACAGCATTTTCGTCTGTCGAGATGTGTATTGTGCATAATAAATACACCTTCCCAAGTAAATTCAGTCTCATTAATGAACATTATGAGCCATTCCCAAAATTGAAGTCTGTTATGTGCTGAAAACATAGAACTTTTTGCACATGTTATGGATATAACTGTTGCTTTTTTAAAAATTGTCATATGTGACACTCCGTATTGTGATGTGATAAAGATGTACAAGATTAACAAATGTGCGAATATTAAGAACAGAATGATTTGGTGATGATTTGGAAACGCTCCGTGTAAATGCGTTGGCAACTCCATGACACTGTCTTTATGTTAACCGTGATGTCAAGTAAAATGTAGTACAGATACGAGTAAAAAAATAAATAAATAAACCATAGGTAAGTAATTACGATGTCTGTGTACTCGCATTTTGACAGAATTTTATCTTATAAACAAGTTTATTACTAATATCAAAATTTAATTGGAACAAATGACAGGACTGTCAATTGCTAAAACAAAATTTTTCATAGCTATTGCTACTGCATTCAATTATTAGAAAAATACGTGGAATGACTCGTCAATTTACGGGGTGGTAAAAATGCTTAAAAATATGCGATTTCGAGAAAAAGTTATTAAGAAATATTGTTGCTCTCGTCGAGTTACTGGTTAAATTTAATGCACTTATTTCATTTACACATCTGTATATATATATATATATATATATATATATATATATATATATATATATATATATATATATATTCAGTATTTGAGAACCACTGGTCCAAAATAATGGCAATGATGTACCGCTTAAAATGAACACCTGTATATATACGGACGCCATGTATATTGAAATTACGTACCTTGGCGTTTAAATTGGGCGCCGTGGCAGCAATGATGTGGGTAACTGGCACAGAAGATGGCACCACTTTCGCCACATTGCCCACAAGTTGAAGTTTATGCAATCCCAGAACTGCTAAACCCGAAGCATATCCAGGTATTACTGGTACTCCGGTCTCTTCTTTGATTTCCTTGAGTTCTTCGGTCGTTGTACTAGGACTTGCTAAAAAATCAATAAAAAATATAAATAACTATTTTAAGTATACAATAATTTATTGTAACTTACGAAGCAAAATGTCGAGATTGTCCCAATGGGCCCCGAGTTCTTTTTTGAGGGCGGCTAGCCGTTGTTGCGCTGCGATTTTTTCACGGGCTAATCTTTCCATTTCGTGTTCGTTTTCACGTTCGCGTTTTTTCAAAGTCTGAAATATGAAATAGTTTAAAGAATTTGGGTATCAAAGCTAAATAGTTGTTTTAATTTTTGAATAAATAATTGTCTGAGTCATGAGAAATATTCGTTTTCCGGGAATGGACTGTGTCATATTTTGAGTCAGAGCTCAACGTTTCGCCCGCAGTCGTATGGGGCATCTTCAGGAGCAAGGGGGATAGTACTGTCTTAAACAAGGTTACCCGACGTGTCAACCTCGCTAGAGGCCGAGTTTAAGCAACAAGAGGGGGAGACTCAGTTTACAAGGTTACCCGACGTGTAAACCACGCTAGAGGCCAAATAAACCAAGTGACGAAAGGAAGGCCGAGAAGACAGTTATATACTAATCTAAAGATAGGGTAGATGAGCAGAGCTAATGAGGACCAATGGGAATCGAGTTCGTAATGGTAGATTGGGCGTGTCGTGTTCCGAGAATCACCGGTTTTCTCATGTGGCTCAAGAAATAGCCATCATCCCGATTGATGTTATTAGGATGTTTCCATATTTCTAAAGTTTCCCTGTATTTACGTCTGTAGAACTCAGGGACAGGAGCTAAAATGCGGGAATTTTCAAATAAGATGTTATGTCCTGTCTTTCCCCTCTCTCCCCTTCCTTGGTGTTCTAGTTAATCGTAAACCCAACGGACAGTTAGAGCACGCTGTTTATAAAAAACACACCCACACTGATAGGTATCTCAATTTTAATTCTCACCACCATCCCTCGCAGAAACTCTCAGTAGTCAACGCTCTCGTACACCGTGCCATCAAAATCTCTGAACCTGATATCCTACAGCAGGAGCTTGACCACATCAGACATAGTTTCATCCAGAACAACTATGACGTAAAATTAATCAATAATGTAATTCATAGACAATTAAACCCTTTACCCAAAAAACCCGTGGATACCTCGTTCGAAACATTTGCATCTATCCCTTACGTTAAAGGATTCTCGGATAAAATAAGTAGAATTCTTAATAAAAACATTATTAAGGTCTTTTTTAAACCTCCACAAAAAATCTCAGAAATACTCCCCCAAACTAAAGATAAACGCAAACCCTTGTCGTCACCCGGTGTTTATAGTATTCCTTGTTCTTGCGGCACAGTATACATAGGTGAAACAGGAAGGAGTGTTCACACTAGATTGTCAGAACACAAACGCTGTCTGCGTAATGGTATGGTATTAACATCTGCGGTCGCAGAACACCAACACAACACAGGACATAACATCTTATTTGAAAATTCCCGCATTTTTGCTCCTGTCCCTGAGTTTTACTGACGTAAATACAGGGAAACTAGAAATATGGAAACATCCTAACAACATCAATCGGGATGATGGCTATTTCTTGAGCCACATGTGAAAACCGGTGATTCTCGGAACACGACACGCCCAATCTACCATTACGAACTCGATTCCCATTGGTCCTCATTAGCTTTGCTCATCTACCGTATCTTTAGATTAGTATATAACTGTCTTCTCTGCCTTCCTTTCGTCACTTGGTTTATTTGGCCTCTACCGTGGTTTACACGTCGAGTAACCTTGTAAACTGAGTCTCCCCTTCTTGTTGCTTAAACTCGGCCTCTAGCGTGGTTAACACGTCGGGTAACCTTGTTTAAGACAGTTCTATCCCCCTTGCTCCTGAAGATGCCCCATACGACTGTGGGCGAAACGTTGAGCTCTGACTCAAAATATGACACAGTCCATTCCCAGAAAAAGAATATTTCTCATTAGTTATATATATTTTATATACTTTCGCATATTTTTAATGACAGATGGCGGAAACTCAATTGTATCACGTGAAGTTAGTTGTAGTTACAAACCAAACTAGTCCTAAAGTTGGAATTTATAATTCATCTAAACTATTATTCACGAAAGATGACTATTCTAGGTCATTTATTCGAAGAAAGAATACACATCACTTTATAGCAGTAGCTTAGCACCATTTTGTATTAGGAACAAAAAGATTATTTGACCTATGTCTATTTAATTTATGTTGTGACAGATATACGTAAATAGTCGCATTACTTTCTAACACACTATAAATAATAATGACATATGTCGTAGAATTACAGATACCTAATTATTTATTACACTGCCCTCTGTGCTAATATTTACCCAGTGGCGTTGACGTTTAAATCAAATTATTATTCCTTGGTTTATAAGTTAAGTTTATGTTTATGTATTTTGCAAAAACATAAGTGAAGAACATAAATCTTTCAGAAAGGCATAAAGAAACATAATTTTCAAATGAATTATTCTTATTTTTTCAGTTAAAATATGTGCATAAATATTTCATGTTGCACGCCTATGCATATGAAATGCAATGAAGTTATCTGCAAGTAATATTATATCAGACGGCTCACGCATGACCTTGAATAGTCATCTATCGTGAATAATAGTTTATTTTATATATTTTACGCAAAGGAATAGTCCATTAAAAAACCTAATTCGCACATAATTAATACCGTTTTTCTTTCGTGCCACGGACAAAATTTTGTTTAAATTTACCTGTATGTGCTTCAACGCCGAATGCAATATGGACAAATTACTTGATTTTTTCTCATCTTGTTGTAAAGGAAGTTGTTTTTTGAGCAGTTTAAAACATTCTTTGAGATGCGCACGCCGGTTTTTCTCAAGTTTGTTATGAACTTCCCTGGAACCCGCCCTCAGCCCTTGGCCAGGACCTGTTGATGCCTGCACGGTAATTGTAGTCCCATTTAATGGTTTGTGGACGACTTCTACAACTGTGAAATAAAACAGTTAATTGAGGTGTGATTTAAGAGTCTGTTTATTAAATACTGTTTGTGTAAACCGCGCATGACTACAGCGCATAGCAAACCACAGGAAAAGTTTGCAGTTTGTCAACTTTCCACTTAACAATTAATTGTCGTGTTACCTGATGGTTGAGGTTGGTGCTTGTTCAGTAAAAGTAATTCGGGTGCGGGAGGTGCTGTGGCCACTGCAGCGACCTGCGGCAAGGGTACTAAAGGCAGGGGTGCCAACAGTTTTACAGTTGGAGTTGGAGGGATCGAAGCAGCCGCCCTTAATTCTTGTTGTTCCACATATTTGGCTGCTTCAAGAAGTGTTTCGAGGCTCATCCTAAAATAAACGGTCCCCTCTATAATTTTAATCGTGTAAGTTAAGTGGGCATACAACCGTATGTACAAATGAAATCTTAAATTTGCTAAGTTTCACTTAAATTTTATTCGTTCTAAGTTAAAAAATCTTATGTGGCCAGCACATTACCTTCCGTCAGTTCTATGTATTTTGTACAAATTTCAAACAGAAAGTTCCTTGCTAAAGATTATATTTCTTGTACTTTACCTTCCGGCAGTTGCATGTATTTTATGCAAATTCCATACAAAAAATTTATAGCAAAAGATCCTATATTTCCAGTAAAATTATAAGACAAACACACTATGTCAATTTCACTTGACACTGACATCTTTCAATCAAAATTTTGTTAATATAGTAGCTGTTTCCATAGCTATGGCTACTTTATGAAATTTAATTTCTTTATAATTTTTTAACTATATCCATTTAATATTAAGTATAAAATGCAGTCAAATCGTATAGAGAATAAAATATTCTTTAATATTTATAATAACATTAAATGTGAAAAAATTATATTTAACATATTTTTTTCAAGAAAAACTGTTAAAATCTTTAAATGAGGGTACTTCCGGTTGTCTAATTCTAACCAAAATCTAATCAGCTCTTCACATGGATGTAACGAAGAGAAATACGAAAGAATTATAATTTTTAGAATTGTAGTATGGAAGTTATCGTAGACGAAAATTTTATTACACACACATGCACGCACACACATACAGACATCATCGTAAAAATAGTGAAATTGTATTCTAGGGACCCTAAAACGTGCTTATTCATCAAAAATTCACCATCGAATTTTTTGACCAAAGACAATACCTTCCTTACCTAAAGGTGACGGAAGGTAAAAATCAACGTTTTTGATTTTTACCTCCCGCTACCCTTGGTAAGGGAGGTATAGGGATCGTGCTAAAAATCGCATATCGAGATTTTGGTAAATGACCACGTTTTAAGGTACCTAGAATCCAATTTTAACATTTTCACGATGATGTCTGTGTGGATCTTCCACTCTAACTCAAATACTATCATTTTGAAAATATTGAAACCTTGTATTTTGAACTTTTTCTGTAATGGAAAGAGCCCATTAGATTTTGGTGTAAATCGGATAACCGAAAATGGCACTTTACTAGAAGTTCAAAATAGTTTTTCTTCGAAAAATACCTTCAAATGTTATTTTTTCGACATTAATGTTATTATAAAAATTAAAGATTATTAAATTTTCTATAGATTTACCTCGAGATTTACATTAATACTTTTTCTACATATTTTATGGATAAATTTATAAAATTATCTATAATTTAAATCCCAGAGCCTACGCTTGAAGCAAACAAAACGCAGTTATTCAAATGTATGTAACTGACAAATAAATGTCACTATCAAAGAACTAATCATTTCAAAATAATATTAGTAAATATGTAGATATGTATTTAGATTAATAAAAATTATCGATTCACAAAAATGTTTAAACTATTCCTCATTTTTAGATTAGTGAATTCTATTCTATCTCGGTATTTAAAATTTAATTTTCATTTTATTATAGCTCCTGTGGCTCGATGGTTAGAGCAACGCCTCATGTCGTGAGTGCCCTCGGAGCTCTGGGTTCGAATCCCACTAAGGCATGGATGTGTGTGAATGTGAACCCACTCTGTAATTGGGATTTAATCCTATTGAGGGGTATAAGTGAAGAACATAAATCTTTTAGAAAGGCATTATTTAGAAAGAAACATAATTTTCAAATGAATTCCTTAGTTTTTCAGTTAAAATGTGTTCATAAATATTTCATGTTGCACGCCTATGGGTTCAAAATGCAATGAAGTTATCTACAAGTAATATTGTATCAGACGGCTCACAAATGACCTTGAATAGTCATCTTTCGTGAATAATAGTTTACCTACATATACTTATGCTGAAAACTGTATTGAATTCCATTTCTATTGTTTTATTTACGTTTTCCTTTTTAAAACGTTACTAATATTATTTTGAAATGATTAGTTCCTTGATAGTGACATTTATCTGTCAGTTACATACATTTGAATAACTGCGTTGTGTTTGTTTAAAGCGCATGCCCTGGGATTTAAATTATAGATAATTTTATAAATTTATCCATAAAATAGATAGAAAAAGTATTAATGCAAATCTATAGAAAATTTAATAATCTTTAATTTTTATAATAACATTAATCTCGAAAAAATCTAATGTGGCCAACACCAAACCTCCCGCTATTTAATTTTTATTAATTTAAATATACATACTTACATATTTAGTTATTGCGGAAACTGTATTAAGATCCATTCCATATAACTTGGGTTCTATTTACTATTTTCTTTTTAAAACGTTACTGTTATTAATTTGAAATGATTAGTTCTTTGACAGTGACATTTATCTGTCAGTTACATACATTTAAGATATGAATTGTGTAACCAAGGAGTTTTGCTTGTTTAAAGCATAGGCTCCGGGATTAAATTTATAGATAATTTTATAAATTTATCCATAAAATATATAGAAAAAGAATTAGTGCAAATCTGTAGAAAATTTAATAATCTTTAATTTTTATAATAACATTAATCTTAAAAAATAACATTTAAAAGTATTTTTCGAAGAAAAACTATTTTGAGCTTCTAGTAAAGTGCCATTTCCGGTTATCCGATTTTCACCAAAATGGGCTCTTACCAATACAGAAAAAGTTTAAAATACAAGTTTTCAAAATTTTCTTAATGATAGTATTTGAGTTAGAGTGGAGGATCCACACACACACATACATACACATAGACATCATCGAGAAAATGTTAAAATTGGATTCTAGGGACCCTAAAACGTAGTCATTTACCACAATGTCGATATGCGATTTTTAGCACGATCCCTATACCTCCCTTACCAAGGGTAGGTAAAAATAAACTTTTCCCTGAATCCAGTCCTGAATTATTTGTGGCCGGGAACACGTGTGTCGGCGCATGCGCGTGCGCTAGCCACGCGGCTTGGGTGGGGTTCCCTTTGCACACACACACACACACACACAAACGCGCGCACACACACACACGCACACTACCACATACACACATACATACATATACCATAATCGTAAGGCAAGACAGGTTGTTTTAAAGTTTCATTGTCAATACATATATTTTTTCCATTTCTGACTTTATAAGTGTCAAATTGCTATTATTTATTTATTGCAGAACATGAGTGGTAGATAGAAATATTAAATAAGAAAGGTCAATAGATTTCTTATTAGAATAAATTATAAAAAAAAAAATGTTAAGTACGTACTATCAAGGAAGCCATGACGACAGATTTAAAAGAAATTCAAATATGTTATATTTATATTAGTCTGTCTTTTATTGGACAAAATTAAAATATTTCAAGAACAATGCTGTTAACAAAAATAAAAATAAAACATAGCCTATTTTCATTGCATCTGAGTGCACTTAATTTTTTTTTATATATATATGATATTTAAAACAATTTATTCTTTTATTACAGAGGCTTTTGTATGAATCTGGGTGTACGCTATAAGCATGTACATTATATACATTACGTTAGAAATTGCACGTGCATTATTCGGCTACGTTCGGTAAAATTCGTCAGCGTTCGGGCGATGAAACAACAACCTTTATATAAATCGGATATAAGGAACAATTTAGGTAAAAGCATGGCCCGGGGATCCAGATAGCCATGATAAAACAAATGACATATGCACGGGTACAAACGTCAAATTGTGGAAAAACAATAGAATTACGTGGATGTTTTAACTTATTTTTAATTTTTTAAATTATATTTCGACAAATATGATTGTTATTTATAATAAGTAATTAATATATTGCAAATATCTGACATGCAATTTTCATCCTTATATACTTTATATATAAAGAAAATCAGTCACAAAATCCAGTAATTTAATATATTATTTAAAAAGTACAGTATACATGTAATAAACAATTTATAAATGTGTATATAAAGTAAAAATAAATAACTTTAAACGTTCAGAAATTTCGATCTAGTAGGCTGTATTGCATTTGTCAAACAAAGGAACATCCACGCTACAGCAAATGTTTCAACCAATAAGCGTCAAGTTCACGCGATACGTCACACAAATCCAGCCATATGATTGGCGAGAAAGGTCAGACAGCCACGCAACCAAACCACTGATAAAACGAATGTATATTTTGGACAAAATAATAATTTGTATTCATGTACATCCATATATTAATAAAATATAAACTTACGTGTTCTTTAGATGTTGTTATAATATCAATGAAACATTTTTAACACAGTAATACAAGTTTATTTACGATTATTTTTCACAAAAAATCACAACTACACATAATGACACTACCCATTGATAATTTTATCAATGTATACTGTATATTTTGATGTCTGTAACTACTGTAAAGTATGTATTTGAATTTAAGACTTAGTATTCATTGAATAAATAGAGGTATTCTTCTCAGTTTGGCTTCTCCATCTAGACTGTATGACCGGTTCGAGTCACGTGCTCAGTGTAGCTCTATCGACCAATAGCAACACCGCATGGCGTGTGACGTCACAGCCGTGGTCTGGGCGTCAACACGAGGCCTGTGGTGATGTGTGGCTTGATATCGACACGATATAGGCCGACAAATCGCTCGGTAAATTCAACAACGGCGGTTTATCGAAGCAAAAAATAGCGATATCGTGTCGTTAGCGTTGCTTGCACCTAACGGCGCAGACGCGAGTGCGCGCGCATTTTTGGTCACATCAAACTTGTGACCACGTTGTGTTGTATGATGCATATACAAGCCCATGCGATAGACAGAGACAAACGTATTGTAACTTTGCTTGTGTTAGACGAAGACAACTACTACCCTATACGCTTACACACGGTCAAAGACCAAGGCATATATATACACTATTATTCACGAAAGATGACTATTCAAGGTCGTTTGTTCGAAGAAAGAATACACAACACTTTACAGCAGTAGCTTAGCAACTTTTTGTATTAGAAAGAGAAAGATTATTTGACCTATGTCTATTTAATTTATGTGGTGTGACAGATATACGTAAATACTGCCATTACTTTCTAACACACTATAAATAATAATGAAATATGTCGTAGAATTACAGATACCTAATTATCTACTGCACTGCCCTCTGTGTTAATATTTACCCAGTGGCGTTGACGTTTAAATCAAATTATTATTCATTGGTTTATAAGTTAGGTCTATGTTTTTGTATTTTGCAAAAACATAAGTGAAGAACATAAATCTTTCAGAAAGGCATTATTTAGAAAGAAACATAATTTTCAAATGAATTATTCTTATTTTTTCAGGTAAAATGTGTCCATAAATATTTCATGTTGCACGCCTATGCAAACGAAATGCAATGAAGTTATCTGCAATTAATATTATATCAGACGGCTCACAAATGACTTTGAATAGTCAACTTTCGTGAATAATAGTGTAGGTACCGTGTGTCTGTCTTAAAGGTGTACATAGGAGATTAACATGGGAAATCAATTTTTTGCAATTTCCTGCTCGCCTAATTATTTTAAACAAAAATGCCTCAAATAAAAGATTTAGGGCATAAAATTCTGCATCTAAATCAATAAACAGAATTACCTTTACATGCTTTGTAACGACAGAAATTAAATATGAAAATGTCGAAAATTACTTTGAAAATATCGACAGCCATGGAATTTAACAAAAAATAAATAAATGCTTGACACTTTATCAAATTGTCAGAAACGTCAAATAAGTTAACTTACGTTGTGACAGATAAAACGTCAAGCATTTATTTATTTTTTGTTCAATTCCATGGCTGACGATATTTTCAACGTAATTTTCGATATTTTCATATTAAATTACTGTCGTTACAAAACATTAATGTTAATTCTGTTTATTGAATTAGATGCAGAATTTTATGCCCTAAAACTTTTATTTGACACGTTTTTGCTTAAAATGTTTATGCGAGCAAGAAATTGTAAAATACTGATTTCCCATGTTAATCTCCAATGTACACCTTTAAGATAGATATATATAGCGTGTCTCACAACTCGCGCCCCAGACGAAACTGACACTTGCCGACGACAATAGGTTGCCAACAAATAGAAGAAAATAATTTGCGGCTGCTTGCATAACGGAGTTACAAGACTTTTTAATCCACCAATCCCGGAAGGATATCTTGAGGTGTGATGATATTATTACAAAATAAAACTGGTTGCTAGGTTTTAAAAATACTACTAGTGAGTTACAAAATTTGTTTGACTGTAATTTTGACACTTTAGAGTTAACTTTTAACTGTCAACAAATTTAGGTTAGCGAAGGTGTCATCCGAGATCATCATTTATATCGTACAGTGCAACGTGTTGTAGCAGCTGTGTAAAATGTGTTAAACGAAAATATTATTGTCATTTGAATTCTTTGAGATTAAAACAACAAATGGTGGTTCTAAAACAAACCGTTTTTATTATAATGCAATTTATACAATGGTAATAACACCCATGGAACGATTCAATCAGAGCAGATGCTCAAAATGTCGTCCGTTCATTTGTAAACATAATCGCGCCCTTCTTAACAGGCTCTATTTAGAGTCCATAATCATTTGTGGAGTAACTGTTGTAAAGGCCTCTTGAATTCGAACTCTGAGCTCCTCCTCTGTGTCAATGGGTTCTCTGTAAACGAAGTTTTTCATATGTCTTCAAAGAAAGAAATCCAAAGGATTTAAATCGGGAGACCGCGCGGGCCAATTTCGTGGACCACCACGTCCTATCCAACGGTCAGGATACTGTTGGTCTAAAATTTCCCGCACTTCTCGACTAAAATGAGATGGAACCATTCGTTAATACGAAAAGCGAGTGGTACGTCTTCATCTACCAAATCTGGAAGTTCTGTGTCTTAACATACCACACGATCCCCCAACAGACCAGTCCACAAATTTACCAAATATCGATGCTGCCCTCTGCCCAAATATGCCAATTATGAACGTTGTAACATCCTTGTCTGCCGAAAATCGATTCGTCCGAAAATAAAATCCGCGAAACAAAATTTAGTTCGAGTATCTCTTGATTTAGCAACCACGTACAGAACTCTCTTCTAGCAGGGTAATCTTCCGGCTGTAGATGCTGTACACGAGTGTAATGATATGGGTGTTACTGATATTTTTCAAAATTCGATGTACCGAAGCCCTGGAAATACCTAATTGGCCCGCAACTTCGCTGATACTTCTGGTACCATCTTCCTCATAGTTTCTATTCGATCTGGCATAACTTGACCGATCTCATGCGTCCTTGCGATGGCTCTCAATAGCTCTGTTCGTTGACATGCACTGTGTTACACTAGTGTTAACTTTTTTACACTAGCGTGTTCTTTGACAAATCGGGCAGTTTCGTGCAACGTGTTCGTTGATACCCATTTCAGAACTGGGACTAACTTACTTGCACTGACTACCGAGGTAGAGTAAATAGTACAGACTGCTGTAGTGGGGATGAAATACGTTAAATGCTCTTATTTACAGGGAAATAACCTAAAAACTAGTGTTGTTTATTAATTTAATACTTGATATGGACATGGAAAATATAGTAATATACAGACGAGAGAAAAAAGAATATTATGCAAGAAAATTAGAACTGCAAAAAGAAAAATTAAAGGTTTAGAAACGTACTGAAGTAATAAATGAATTCATTACTGAGAGAGTTAATAGGTATTTTATCTAAAAAAGATTAGTGTACCTATATATATATTTGAATATGTTAGAATGATTTTTATTTACTATTTTTATATATGATGCAGGTATTAAAGACTGATAATATTTTTAAGAAATTATATTTTATTCTTGTAGTTCTTTTGTATGTAAACAGAATGTGATTGTTTTTATTTTTTACAAATATACAAATTAATGATCAATATATATTTTGTTGCAACAATCTGCAAATCTCATGACAGAGCATGAACTGCCCTACACTTTCTTGTTTTTTGATACCGAAGTACCAGTGTACACTGGTGCTAACCAGAGAAATAGAGGTTTCTCTGGTGCTAACTACACTATTCTACACTGCACTGACACGATTTTCAACGAACAGAGCTAATATCACTTTATGATCCACAAGATTTCTATCCGGAAAACGTTCCGAATAGACTCGTGCTGCCTCTCTGGCATTACGTCCACATTCTCCGAAAATTATAATCATTTTGAAGTAATCAGCGGCTGAATACATGGTAAGAATTTGTCTTTTTTATTCACCTTGTCAAATTTGACACTGACATTTTTCGAAAACTACAGTCGCCCACACATTTTAAAGAAGATTTGATTTGTATAAAACCCTAGTAAAGTAAAATTACGGCAAACACACGTTAAAGGTGTAGGTCTCTGATTGGTCAATTTTAAGACCTCTTTTCTCGAATATCTTTTAAGCAAGATATTTTTTTCTTCGATATTACA
Organism: Harpalus rubripes; assembly: GCA_963082715.1. Lineage (NCBI taxonomy): Eukaryota > Metazoa > Arthropoda > Insecta > Coleoptera > Carabidae > Harpalus > Harpalus rubripes. Next base: position 4,446,146 of record OY720463.1, read on the forward strand.
CGCTCGATCAACTAAAAGTTTGTTACCGTTAGATACCTCATAATTTAAATGATGGTCAAAAGCAACATCGTGTGGAATGGTGCATTAAAACATTAGAAAAGTACAACGAAGGTAAATTTATAGGCGGTGTGCACAAAAGTAGTCAGCGCCGACAGCGGACAAAAATGACAAAAGTGGTTACTCATTGAAACACAGCAAGGTTATGTTTTATGTCAGAATAAATTTGCAATTTCTATTTTATAAAATATTTGCAATGAATGCGAATAATAGGACGTCAAATATTATGTAATGCAGTGGGGGATGTAATAATTCTTACAAATTTACCGATTGAAGTCTCAAATTTTATAAATTTCCTAGAAGATTATATAAGGAACAGATGTATAAGAAAATAACTTTTCATCAAATATCTTCTACTAATATGAAAAATTCTTTTAGGTACACATATTTTCTCATTGTAAAAGATATTTATCGAATGAATAAAATTCCAACAATGGTCGTCTGATTGCAATGATGAATTATATAAAAATGTGTTTCTTAAGTTACTATTTGAACAAGATATAATACAAGAAGCAGAAAATTGTATAATACTTGCAGTTGTATGAAATAGAAGTCTATTTTTGACATAATTCGTCTATTTATTATAGATTTTGTACATGTAATGTTAATGTTAAAGATAGAAATTCACATGGTTCGTATTTTTCGTGAATTTTCTTTTCCGAGCTTGTGCAACTGATTCCACTTACATTTTCAATGAAGAATCTTCTTCATTTATTGCGAATATAAAAGAAAGATGCTAACATCATACACCAATATCGTGATATGTAGAAATTTTCTTCTTTCCAATCATTCAAGTTTTCCAACTTTTTAATCTCAGTTTCCATGCATTGTGCATCTTGTAACATTTAACTAATATTATAAATTATAATATAAATTTAAATATGATAAAATGGTTTACAGAAATCACGCATATTATAAGAAAAATTATATTTTCTGCCACAGTACCTTCGCTGGTATTTTTAATTTTTTGATTGTCACATCACATATTTAGCATTTTAAATATTTTCTTTATTCATTTCAATATACTATGACGTATAATAATCATATACAACAGCAAAAACTCAAAATAAAATTGTAAATTGTATCACTTTCTCGAAATGTCAAAATTTATTAGGTACCCAAAAATGCCAATGTAGCCGTTAGAGGCGCTGACGCTCAAAATGTGCACATCGCCTATAGCAGACCCCAACCCTGTCAAAGTAAAACGAGTTCGAAGTGTTGGTACAAAAATGATTGCCTCATTTTTCTCAAAATCCGGTCCTACTGTCAATATTGCATTAGAAGATAGGAAAACAGTAACTTCTAATTGGTACATAACAATATGTTTGCCACGGGTGTTTGAAAAGTGAAAATAGGCCTCGAAGCAAACTAGTATTGCATCAGGACAATGCATCCTCACATACTGCTGCGCAAACTAAAGCCTATTTAAAAGAATCAAAGGTGGAATTACTTGAGCAACCACCATACAGTCCTGACCTTGAACCTTATGATTTCTTCCTATTTCCTAAATTAAAGGAAATAATGTGTGGTTTTTGATATACAAGTGCAAATGAAGCGGTTGTTCAAAACATAGTCGCTCAAGTGTCTCAAGAAGAATGAATTTCTTGCTTTCGCGACTGGTTTTATTGAATGCATAAATGTGTTGAGTTAAAAAGAGAAAAACAATAAAAAATATCTAATGTGGCCAGCACGTAACCTCTCGCCAGATATTTTACCTGGTTGTACGCATAAAACAAAAAATATTTTTAAATACAAATACATATATTCATGTCTCACTACAAACTAATTCTCACATGGGATACTTAAATATAAATTATGTACAATACATACATTTTCTTTATATTCAATATCCTGAAATTTTCTATTTCTACTTTCTTTTTCTTTATATTCGTCATTTTTTCGCAAATTCCTTTTATATTCTTTTCTACGTATATTCTTTTGCATTGTTGACTTTTTTACTTCCTTGTACAAAGTAAAGGAAGTATTGTATTCGCGAAAAATTTCGGTTTTCAGATTTCAACGGAAATATCCATTTTGGCCATCCCTGAATCCATTCTGACTAATTTCGTCGTGACGTCTGTACGTACTTACGTACGTACGTACGTATCTCGCATAACTCAAAAACGGTAAGCCGTAGAAAGTTGAAATTTTGTATTTAGGACTTCTATAACATCTAGTTGTGCACCTCCCTTTTTGGTCAGTACATAATTTCCAGAAATGGTACTTTATTTGAAGCCTATAATAGATTTTAATGAAAAACTATATTAAAATATAATCCAAAACTTTCCAAATTTGGTATATAAGACTTTTATATCAATTGGAATAACATAGCAGATTTTGGTTAGAACAGGCTAACCGGAAGTGATATATTACCTGAAGTTGTTAACAGTTTTCTTGAATAAAATGGTTTCATTTTGATTTAAGAAATAAATGCTTCTAATAAGAGTTTTAGAGAATTAAATTCTGCGTCTAGCACATCAAGTATTATTAAATTAGCCCTTTGTATAAGCGAGATTATGTAAATTTAAAACTTATATATTTTTTGGTTTTTGTAATGGAGCTTGCTATAGATTAGGACAAAAAATAACAAAAAAATAAAAAATAGATGTTAATGTCAAATTACGTCAAATACGTGCAATTTTATAATTGAGTCTATACTTCATATTAGTCTTGCGTACAAGGAAGTCGTGTGGTGTCCACATCAGATTTTTTACGTATATTCTTTTGCGTTGTTGGCTTTGTTTTATTTTCATAATCTTCATAATAATGTACAAATATTTTTGACAATTTCTTGCCTTGAAGTAGTTTGATCTGAGATTTTTATATCAAATTATTTTATATGCATTTCTTTATCTCTAAATCTATAGAAGATATAACAATGAATTTATATTTATCGAATAAAAAATTTAACGTTCTTTAATATAAGTATTTACATAAATTTTCGATAAATAATATTTAGATGATTTTTTTCTTGTAACTACTACTTCCGGTTGTCCAATTGTTACCAAAACTTAATCAACTCTTCCCATTATTGTTAGATTGAGGAATCCGTAGTTAAAAATGTCTTAAGTCTTATAGTATTTGAGAAATCGTGGATCCAACATCCACACACACATACGGACATCATAAAAATGTTATTAATCGGATTCTAGGGACCATAAAACGTGCTTATTCACTATTTTTAGCATGAATACAATACCTCTCTTAGCGAGAGGTAATAAATATGTGTGTCGATATTTTTATTTGTCGATTTAATGACATGTTAATTGTCTGCTGTTTCTCAGACCACGCGCTTATGCGCTGTCATTTGTTTGTTGGTCTGATAGTATTGTATTTCTATAAGAATATTTACTGAGATATCTAAGTTATATACTTTTAATATTAGAGACATTTCTATAATGTGCTGGAAAAATGATTTTTGAAGAATATTTTAAAAATATATATATTGCATCAAAAATACACGTGTTGTAGCTATGTGTCACATGTATTCCCCTCTTTAGTCTGGCTGTCATAATACAGCAAGCAGTGGTTCTAAAACAGCGGAACGAGGCCATGTGTGAATCCAGGGTCGGACTAGCATATTAATCTATAGTTTTATAAAAATATCTGATGTGGCCAGCACATTACCTTCCGTCAGTTCTATGTATTTTGTACAAATTCTACATAGAAAGTTTCTTGCAAAAGATTCAATATTTCCAGTACATTACCTTAAGTCAGTTCTATAATAATTAATATAGTAGATGTGTCCATGTTTATAGCAAAGCTGGCTGTTTTATGAAATTTAATTTCTTTATAATTTTTACCTCTATATCTATTGAATATAAAATGTAATGAAATCGTATAGAGAATAAAATATTCTTTGATATTTATAATAACATTCAATATGAAAAAATCTGGTGTGGCCATTACAATACCTCCCGCCATTTACACCCCGAGTTACAAAAAAGATTAAGTAAATAAAATATATCTATAATTTAAATCCCAGAGCCTACGTTTTAAACAAACAAAACGCAGTTATTCAAATGTATGTAACTGGCAGATAAATGTCACTATCAAAGAACTAATCATTTCAAAATAATATTAGTAACGGTTTAAAAAGGAAAAAGTAAATAGAACAATAGAAAAGGAAGTCAATACAGTTTTCAGCATAAGTAAATATGTAGGTATGTATTTAGATTAATAAAAATTAACGATTCACAAAAATATTTAAGCTAATCCTCATTTTTGTATTAGTGAATTCTATTCTATCCCGAGTCATAAAAAATATTAAGTTAATCTTTATTTTTGGATTAGCGATTTTACTCTAATTTTGACAGTTTATTTCTTAAAATATAGTCTAATCTAATCCAAGTAACTACATTTTTTTAAACCCCTCAACATGATTAAATCCCAATTACAGAGTGGGTTCACATTCACACACATCCATGCCTTAGTGGGATTCGAACCCAGAGCCCCGAGGGCACTCATGACATGAGGCGTTGCTCTAATCATTGCGCCACCGGATCTATAATAAAATGAAGATTAAATTTTAAATACCGGGATAGAATAGACTTCACTAATCCAAAAATGAGGATTAGTTTAAACATTTTTGTGAATCGTTAATATTTATTAATCTAAATACATACCTACATATTTACTTATGCTGGAAACTGTATTGAATTCCTTTTCTATTGTTCTATTTAGTTTTTTCTTTTTAAAACGTTACTAATATTATTTTCAAATGATTAGTTCTTTGATAGTGACATTTATCTGTCAGTTACATACATTTGAATAACTGCGTAGTGTTTGTTTAAAGCGTGGGCTCTGGGATTTAAATTATAGATAATTTTATAAATTTATCCATAAAATATATAGAAAAAGTATTAATGCAAATCTATAGAAAATTTAATAATCTTTAATTTATATAATAACAATAATATAGAAAAAATAACATTTAAATGTATTTTTCGAAGAAATACTATTTTGAGCTTCTAGTAAAGTGCCAGTTCTGGTTATCCGATTTACACCAAAATCTAATGGGCTCTTTCTAATACAGAAAAAGTTCGAAATACAAGATTTCAAAATTTTCTGAATGATAGTATTTGAGTTAGAGCGGAGGATCCACACATACGTACATACAGACATCATCGTGAAAATGTTAAAATTGGATTCTAGGGACCTTAAAACGTAGTTATTTACTAAAATCTCGATATGCGATTTTTAGAACGATCCCTATACCTCCCTTACCAAGGGTAGCGGGAGGTAAAAACGTGTTGTGGGGACCCTAATTCGTGATTATTTATTGAAAACTCACCATCGAATTTTTGGCACGATTACATTATCTCCCTTATTTACGGTATGACGGGAGGTAATAATGGAAATTGGATAACTGGAAATGATACTTTAGCCCATAACCGTTTTTAATGAAAACCTATATAAAATTATAATCCAAAACTTTTAAATTTTAGTATTTAAGGCTAAAATTGATAAACCGGAAGTGCTATTATTTGAAGCTCTGAACAGATTTTCGTGAAAAAAAAATATATTAAAACATGATTCACAACTTCTCAAATTTAGTATTCAAAACTTGTGTATAATTTGAAACAACATTAGATTTTGACTATACCTATATGATAAACCGGAAGTGGTACTTAATTTGGAGCTGTTAACAGATGTTCAAGGAAAAATATAATAAACTGTAATCCAAAATTTGGTATTACAGACTTTTTACTTCGTACAAGCAAGTATTGTAATCGCGAAAAAATTTCGGTTTTCAGATTTCAACGGAAATATCCATTTTGACCATCTCTGAATCCATTTTGACTAATTTCGTCGGGACATCTATACGTACATACGTACGTGCGAACGTATCTCACATAACTCAAAAACGGTAAGCCGTAGAAAGTTGAAATTTTGTATTTAGGACTGCTATAACATCTAGTTGTGCATCTCCCTTTTTGGTCATTACATAATTTTCAGAAATGGTACTTTATTTGAAGCCTATAATAGATTTTAATGAAAAACTATTTTAAAATATAATCCAAAACTTTTCAAATTTGGTATATAAGACTTTTATGTCAATTGGAATAACATAGTTTATTTTTGGTTAAAACAGGCTAACCGGAAGTGATATATTACCTGAAGTTGTTAAATAAAATGGTTTCATTTTGATTTTAGAAATAAATGCTTCAAATAGGAGTTTTAGAGAATTAAATTCTGCGTCTAGTACATCAAGTATTATTAAATTAGCCCTTTGTATAAGCGAGATATGTAAATTTAAAACTCATATACTTTTTGGTTTTTGTAATGAAGCTTGCTATGGATTAGGCCAAAAAATAACAAAAAAATAAAAAAAATAGATGTTAATGTCAAATTACGTCAAATACGTGTAATTTTATAATTGGGTCTATACTTCATATTGGTCTTGCGTATACAAGGAAGTCGTGTGGTGAGATTGACGGGAGGTCATGTGCTGGCCACATCAGATTTTTTATGTTGAGTTACGGAACATAGTATTTACAACGATTTCACAAAATGGCCGGCGAGAAGCATTGTTAGAACTTATACAGTGTATGACAAGGAAATAAATAAAGTTAATATATTTTTAAATGTAAATTGTAAAGTGTAGTATTGTTTAAAGGAAATTATGACGATCGTAAACACAACATTTGAATACTTTTGTGGCAAGTTCTTAATATTGCCACAAGATGGCTACGAGTTCATTCCTTCGCCAATACACAACTATCACGCCCTTTAATTCAATATATATCTGTGGGTTTTAACATCTGTCTAAAAACTCATAACACAAATGGTGTCAAATTGAAAGTTTTCTTTAGAAAATGTGACAAAATGTAGCTATTTATATATTACAGTTAGTTAATAATATATAAAACAATCTGTAAGTTGTTGTGTGTTAAGGTTGTATCTAAAATGGCGTCTACATTGAAACGAACATTAGATGATGACGAAGAAATCGAAATAAAGAGATTAAAAACAGATACTACAATAATATTACATTTCTCAGATTGTGTGCTATTAAATATATTATCATATTTAAAACCGTACGACTTGTATTGTTTAAGTAAGACATGTCAACGTTTTAAGTATTTGATAAAGGACAAGAAATTTTGGAAGAAACTAGATGTATTGGATCACCCAATGTGTGCTAGAAAATTTAATTTTTTTTTTGAAAACGCTAACAGTTCTACGGAATCAATTTTAGTGTGTGGTATAAGTAAAAAAGAAAAGACATTAACATTATCTCAGTTTCTTCAGTTGAACAAAGTCTGTGAAAACTTGACAGTGTTAGCGATTGAAAATCAGTATATAAATAGTGACGAAGTAAGTATTTCTAACCTTATTTTTATTTTTGAATCTGTTGTGTTTGTTATTTTTGGTCAGGGGTAAAATTTATACGTTTGTACATGGGCGCCCATAGGGGAGGGCAAGAGGCTTGCCCCCCTCCCCTGGCATTTCTCTAATTTTAAGAATTATAATCAAAGTTACCATTTTTAATTATTTTGCCACGGCTACTTATGTCGCATCCTAATGTCCTTACATCGCCCTGTTGTTTTCTTCTTTCTGTTTCCTAACGTTCAAATCTTCATCATGAAGTTAGCGTAAACTTCGCGCGCACATAATTTAAAAGATACATCCGCAGTACAAATTATAAATAAAAATGTTACCAATACCATAGCTGAAGTTAATCGTGCTACTAGATTAGGAGCACAACTATCAAGTGCTACTGTTGAGAGCTATTTTATTGTTTCCCTTAAAATAATTTCTAAATATTCGGCACTTCTGGAGCCCGTAAAAAATATTTTGCAGGGTATTTCTGTTGATATGCTAGCTGTACAGAAACATATTAATCACTTATTGGATATATTTAATAAACATAGGAACTCTGATTTAGAATAGTTATTTACATTATACGTGCGGTAGGTGTTATTTTACAACGCGAGGTTTTATATTGAAGCACGACGCGCAGCGGAGTGCTGCAATAAAACCGAGCGTTGTACAAATACCTAACGCACACATTATGTATTAAATTTTTTGGCCGAGATATCTACTAAAATATGTATTTTCTATAAATTTTGCTTGTTAACCTTAAACCATTGTTGTCATCAAGCGAGCTGCTATCAAAACAATTTATTGTAGGCTCAGCATCAAGGCGCTTTGAAAACCAACGAAACGTCAAAATAATCAAAAAATTGTATTTCTTGTTATATTTGTAATCATATCTATCTAAGAGAAAAATGTCAGACAGTGTCGAATCTATAACATCTACTCCGCCAGAGTTACGTGAACAAGCAAAAAATGTTTCATCGGAATTACTCCCTGAAAAATCAAATGCCCGTTACAAGAGATATTATCTAGTTTTCATACGGTGATGTGACGAAAAAAAGTCAACAATTGAGAGGTTGGGTTGGGACAAGACCAGGAATTTGCACTTTGATTATTTTATTTATTAGGGATGTCTATTGTCTATGCTGCTATTCTGGAAGGAAATTAAGGTTAGGTAGATTAGTTCCTACATACGTAGTTCCTACAGACTACATGAATGATTCTAATGTTACCTACCCTTTTCGACATTCTTCATTAAAATTAATTTCAAACATTTGAAATAAAATAAATAATTCTCATCAATCATTCCACTTATTTTATCATTTGACAATTTTGACATTGCCGACTGAGACTTATGCCAAAAGATGGCGCTGGCGGATTAAATTAAAAGAAATTCAGTTTTATTTATTTATTTATTTACTATTATTGTAGGAAAATTGCGGTTGCTAGCGTTTTTGTAGGCACTCTTTATTATTACAAAGTAGATTTCTTTATTAGTGGCCTATTAAAACTTAAAAATATGGGTGTGTATTACTTTATTCGGTGCGGTAAAATCATGGCATGTGTAAAATCGCAACTACCATGGACGCCAACGATGTGTGATTGTTATGTTTACACTTTAGGAGGCCAAAAATTATTTTTACTGAACTATTTAATAGCGCTGAAGAAGTTGCACAAAATTTTGATCTTGAATTAAAAATGCCGAGAGTCGCTAGTGGTGGAAGACAAATTCACCGTGCAAACTACGAAGCTAATTCTGTGCGAGAATATTTTAAAAAAGCAATTTTTATAAATTAGATTTCTTAATTAGTTCTTTAAATTCTCGGTTTTCGAAAGATGATAATGTTGCCTTTTTCCTCTATAATTTGCATCCGATTAATTTAAAACAAATAAACTATAATAATTTTACTAAACTAGTTCAAGAGATTCATTCATATTATAAAATAAACAATTTTTTTGAAGAAACTTTAGCATGGCACGAATATTGGGTTTCAAATAAAGAAATGATTATTACTAAAGAAACTCCTGTAACAGAACTTTTACAACATTGTACATTTTAACCAGCAATCTCCAAAGCTTTAGAAATTTTAATTTGTCTTCCTCCAACTACATGCACTGTGGAAAGATCTTTTAGCACTCTAAGAAGAGTGAAAACATGGATTAGATCTACTATTAGCGAAGATCGGCTAGACGGTTTATGTATGATGAGCCTCCATCGCGAATACATAAGCGAAAATAAACAAAAATATATAGACGAAGTTCTAAATGAATTTGCCAAAGATCCAATGAATTTTAAATTAGCATTTTCGGAAAAAGAATAAGTAGGTAATGTTGTTTATTCACAATCAGTTGATAATATAACGATTTCTGACTTTTAAAAAGTTGGGAAGTTAGTTATTGTTATCCTTCGCGCCTTGGTCAGCTATCTTCGCTCTCGACAGTAATGAAACACTTTCCACCTCGGTTAGTAATGTACTATTACTGTATTGTAATTTTTTTCCATAAATATTTATGTTGTTTAATATTTTTAAGAACATACTTATTTTTAGTATACAGGGTGTAAATGAAATAAGTGCATTAAATTTAACCAGTAATGTAACTCGATGAGAGGAACAATATTTCTTAATAACTTTTTTTTCTAAGTCTTTTAGATTTTGAGTTAAAATTCTTTAAAGATTTGCTGCATATTTCGTTACCCGCTCATGGAGAACAAATGCTGCCGTATTCAAGTCGGATACAAACAGCTTAAAAATTGTCGGTTATCGGTTACACTTACAGTCACAGTAATTAATAAACGAATCAAGGGAAATAACATTATTATTAATTAATTAATACGTAATAGTACAGTTTTTAAATAAAGAAATTTAAATTTTGGATAAAATTATAAAGTTGTGTATTAAACCAGGGTTTTTAATCACCTGTGAATAGTGTGAATAGAGGAAGACAAGGAGGGGCGAGGAAGAGCAAAAGCATAGTTGTTTGGTTATGAGTTGATTATTTATCGTCGACAAATCATAATAGTTTAAATGCGTTATTCAAAAAATGTAAGTACAAACTTTTGTCCATTTAAAAGAGGTACATGAGTACCAATAATAGTCGTCCATTTATTGTTCCTGGCCAAACATTTTTTAATGAAAATTTTTACTGCATTTTCGTCTGTCGAGATGTGTATTGTGCATAATAAATACACCTTCCCAAGTAAATTCAGTCTCATTAATGAACATTATGAGCCATTCCCAAAATTGAAGTCTGTTATGTGCTGAAAACATAGAACTTTTTGCACATGTTATGGATATAACTGTTGCTTTTTTTAAAATTGTCATATGTGACACTCCGTATTGTGATGTGATAAAGATGTACAAGATTAACAAATGTGTGAATATTAAGAACTGAATGATTTGGTGATGATTTGGAAACGCTCCGTGTAAATGCGTTGGCAACTCCATGACACTGTCTTTATGTCAACCGTGATGTCAAGTAAAATGTAGTACAGATACGAGTAAAAAAATAAATAAATAAACCATAGGTAAGTAATTACAATGTCTGTGTACTCGCATTTTGACAGAATTTTACCTGATAAACAAGTTTATTACTAATGTCATTTAATTGCAACGATTGACAGGACTGTCAATTGCTAAAACAAAATTCTTCTTAGCTATTGCTACTGCATTCAATTATCACAAAAATATTTGGAACGACTCGTCAATTTACGGGGTGGTAAAAATGCTAAAAAAATATGCGATTTCGAGAAAAAGTTATTAAGAAATATTGTTGCTCTCGACGAGTTATATTACTGGTTAAATTTAATGCACTTATTTCATTTACACCCTGTATTATATTTTTGTATTCTTGACTTTGCCCCCCCCCCCCCTGAACAACATTGTATGGGCGCCCATGCGTTTGTAAACTTCGGAAAACATGAGTTTTGTATTACAGATAGGTTTAAAAGATTTTCCGTGCACTTTGAAAGAACTGTCTTTAAGGGGCACTCATATTTACGGATGGCGTTCATTTTTGCAATGGGCCTATTTTAAACTCATTAAATTACATGTAAGTACAAATTATTATAAAAATATAATACTTTGTTCCATTTAAGCCATTCTTTAAGTAGATAAAAATACATTTGGTAAATTTGTCACCCTGAGTCATTACATAACTACTGCTGTTCTTCAGACAGTTCAAAACTATTACCTATTTTCTGAAATACTAAATGGCTTAAATGCAACAGTATAATTTCCGCTTTAATATCTAATGTTTCCTTTTGAACAACCAGAGCTTTTTTGGGGCGAACTAATGACTAGAAAAAAATGTTATATGCATATAACCTGAAAAAATGAACATATATTTTTACCGGTTTTGCATTGCAAGTTTAAATATAATTACTTACATTTGAGCTTAAATTGCGTAAATATTTTATATTTATTGAAAATATACAAACATTAGTTATTATATGTTATATACTTTCGCATATTTTTAATGACAGATGGCGGAAACTCAATGGGCCCGTCCAAGTCTTCGATTTTTTAGAAATTACATGTATGTGAATTTTTGAATATAAATAAATGAAAACGAAATAAAAATTGTTATATATTTTATGTCTCACTAAAGTATTATGAACTGTTTATTGCTAGGATACGGTGTATATAAACATCTATAACAACCGGGGCATAATGGGAGGGCATAATATTTCATTATGCCCTCATTATAATCCGATCATCGTTTATGGACCTTAAATTAAAAATAATATGAACGGTATATAATGAATTTATTTTCGTTTTAATTATAATTCATTACAATAATAATAAGAATTGATTACAACAATTAATACATTAATTGATTACATTAATATAAGAAAACAGCTTTGAAAGCACAACACAGAAATCAAATTTAATTTAATTGTAATACTTAAAATTGATTATCAAAAAAACCTTAAAAAGCCATTTACTTTCACCACACATGAAATAAGTCCGTCGAATTGCAGACTGTAATGTTTCGCATTCATTTTTGACAGATGACGCATCACTAATTTTTTGGGGACGATATTTATCCACGTTTGAATTAATTTTTGATATTACTTACCGTCACATGTGACACATCCAAAGCCGTACAAGCTCTCTAAATTGTAATAATATTCACAAATAAGTGCATAAGAAATAAAGAACTGAGATCTGTCATGTGATAACGAACCTCAAAATATAATACTTACATCTTCTACAGACGAGAATGGAATAATTAGGAGATCATTTATACGTTTGTCTTCCTCAAAGTGTACAGAAACATTCAAAATAAATTCTTAACACCGTTTCGACAAAATATCTTCCAAAACAACAAATTCACCCATTCCACCATCTCCAACGATTTAAAACGTTGGTGTTTTAAAAATAAATAAATAAATGTTGATAATAAATAAAACAATTAAACAACATCCTTAGCAACGTCAAAGCTTAAGCATTATTGTAATCAAAATTATTATAAATGAAAACTTATTTCACATAATCTAGTGAGACATAAAATCTTGTATACACCACGAGCGTTACTAGATGATAATGCCCATCGGGCTAGATCCTTGTCGCCCTCTTGGCATTATTATCATAGTAACGCCCTTGGTACATAAAATACTATAATGTCTTTAAATGTAGAATAAATGGTAAAACGGCGTTCCATATGCCTTTCTGGACGATTTTGAGTTCTGTAAACGTAACCATTAACGAGTTATTGTTGTTTCATAATTTATGTGACGAAAAAGCTTTTTTGGGGACTCATAACTCCTGAACTGTCTGAAAATCGTGTTGTACGGGGTTAAAGTACAGGGTGGGGCAGAAAAACCTATCCGATTTCAAAACGTTATAAAATTAAAACCACTCAACTTGTCAAATTTTTTTTTTATTAACATATCGCAAATTTTATGCCATTTTTAAATTTAAGTTTTGAAAAGCACATCACTCAAATGTCGTCCTTGGGAGCGGATACACTGATTTAGGCGCTCGCGGTAGCTTTCCATGACTTTCACCGTCATTTCCACAGGAATTTCTTCAATTGCCCGAGCAATTTCCCTTCGTAAAGCAAGAAGGGTCCTTGGTCGATGCTGGTAAACCTTCGATTTGAGGTAACCCCAAAGGAAGAAGTTACATGGAGTGAGATCCGGTGAGCGCGGCGGCCAGCCAAGATCACCTCTCAGGGAAATGAGGCGACCGGGAAACAGTTCCCTGAGAATGTTCATTGATCGTCGCGATGTGTGGGCGGTTGCACCATCCTGTTGAAACCACACATTTTCCACGCCATTTTCTTCCATTTTGGGTCTAAGAAAATTTTCCAGCATGAAACAATAGCGCTCGCTGTTGACCGTTACGGTTTGCCCATTTTCTTCAAAAAAGTAAGGCCCCCAGACGCCTAGGCGGGAAAGAGCACACCACACAGTGACTTTTGGGCTATGGAGGGGTTCCTGATGGATTTCTCGAGGATTTTCGTCACTCCAATATCGAAAATTCTGCCTGTTAACGGCACCACAAAGGTGAAAATGGGCTTCGTCCGTGAAGAGCACAACATCGTCGTTTGGGAGTTCTCGGAGATCGCGACACAGGTTCGTACGGGTTTCAAAATCCCTTTCACTTAATTCCTGTGCAACAATCATTTTGTAGGGATGCATTTTGAGGTCCCGGTGCAAAATGCGCCGAATACTGCGGTTGGAAATCGCCAAAGCGAGCGAATGTTTTCGCGCCGAACGACGCGGGGAACGTTCAATCGCGGCTCTCACATTGGCCACGTTTTCAGGTCCTGTTGCTGTCCTGGGACGTCCAGGCGACTTCTTTTTCAATGCTGAACTCGTCTGTCTAAAATTTGACACCCACACTTTAATCGTAGCGTGATGTGGAACAGGATCATGACGCCCGAGTCCGAAATGAATTCGAAAAGCACGTTGTGTAGCAATTATCGAACCGCCGCATTCGATAAACCGCTCAATAACAAAAGCACGATGTTCACCAGACCAAGGCATGTTGACTACTGACAAATGGCATAAAACCGGCTTTCTAACGGTTTTTACCCCACTACTCTACCTGCTCCCTCTTCTGGGAAAAAGGGATTTGAAATCGGATAGGTTTTTCTGCCCCAGCCTGTATAAATTGACTTTATGTACATTTTTCTTTTAAGTCATTAGTTCGCCCAAAAAAGCAATGGTTGTCTCCAAGAGAGAATACAATTTTTCCTTTGGTGTTTTTGTCTCGCGTCTTGCAATATTTCATATTTCTAGACATTAATTCTCGCGTCTTGCAAATGGCTAAGTGAACACAGCCTAATGGCCTTGAGCAAACTGCCATCTCTTGAGAATTTGTCTCTATATCAATGCACCAATTTGAGCGATTCAGTCGCTTATATGTCCATCACAGCTAAATTTGGTTTCCGGCGACTTTTACGAATTGATGTACGGCAGACAGGTATTGGAGACCAATTTTTAAAATGTTTCCATTCGATTCGGACTCTTAGGGAAATATATCTGGAAGCCCCAAAAGCCAGGGGCCGGAGAAAACGCAGTGTAAAAGTTGCTTTAGTTGAGTTGCAAAGGTTGTGTGCAGAGACTAGTACCCCACATGCTGTTGTGTTCAGTGCAAGACCAAGTTAGTAATAAATAGTAAAAATTGTTTCAATAAAGTGTTGGATTTAAATCTAGCGCTCTTATTGCGACACATTTTCGTATTTAGGGGATCCAGGATAACTTGTCATCAAGAACTATAAAAGATACGAACTCGGTTAAATTAGCGAATGGCGATGCTAAATTTTTTTATCACTTTTAATACACGGTGCGACAGAACCAATTGAGCAGTTTTGAAGAGTTATAAAAAAGAAATCAGTAGTACTTACCATTTTATACTCATTAATTTTTAAAAATAATGTCTTTAAAATGGCGGCCGTTAGCTGCAATACATTGCTGGAACCGATTTCTGAAGTTTTGAACAGCCCGTTGACACATTTCGCGGGGTATCGCGTTTACTTCTTCAACAATCTGCTCCCTTAGCTCTAGCAGGTTTTGGGGGCGACGTTTAAACACTTCTTCCTTTAGATATCCCCAAAGAAAGAAGTCGCATATGCTTAAATCGGGCGATCGCACAGGCCACCCCACGTCACCTCTCAAAGATACTAGACGTCCAGGAAACATTTCTCTTAAAGCGTTTAGAGAATTTCGGGCTGTGTGGGCTGTAGCTCCATCCTGTTGGAACCAAAAGTCCCCTAATCCCTCTTCTTCAACAACCACTTCCAATCGGGGCTGCAGAAAATTTTGCAACATTGAAACATAACGCCCGGAATTCACGGTCACGGTCACGCCTCCTTCTTCAAAAAAGTACGGGCCTATAACGCCAAATTGTGATACGGCACACCACACAGTTAGTTTCGGAGAATGTAGCGGTCTTTCGTGAACAATTTGAGGGTTGTTTTCAGCCCAGTAGTGAAAATTTTGTTTATTCACAATCCCGCTTAAGCGAAAATGTGCCTCGTCGCTGCTGAAGAATGCTGCCTCAGGAGGGATCGCTGCAAGAATTTCCTCACACAGATTTTGGCGGTTGGCGTAGTCTGCTGGGTTCAATTCTTGAACCATCATTATTTTGAAGGGATGGAAATTCAAATCTAAATGCAGAATCCTCCTCAAACTGCGGTCTGAAACCCCCAATGCAATAGAACGTCTTGGCGATTGTTCGACTGCTGCTCTCACTAGCTCCACATTTTCTGGTGTTCTGATGGATCTTCGTCGGCCATGTGTACCTATTCTTAGTGTGCTACCAGTTTCCTCCAGCTGCCGAACCCAGGACCGAATTGTGTTCGCAGTAGGAACAGCATTATTTTGCGGAATGTTGAACCGTCGCCGAAAAGCTCTTTGCGTCGCAATCATAGATCTGTTGTTTTCATAAAACGCACGCATGGCAAAGCCACGATGGAGGACACCTAGTGCAGCTGCCTACCCCCGCCACCTCCCGAAGACCTGCCTCCAAACTGCTCAATTGGTTCTGTATATACAAAATAAAATATAGTTTAGATGGTTTCGTCGCTTGCTAGTTATACAGAGTGCGGAAGAACCAATTGAGCAGTTTGGATGGGCAGGTGTTCGGGCCGTGGCGGGGGTAGGCAGCTGCACTAGGTCTCCTTTTGTTCTGTCGGCATCCCTATTTTAGTACCCAACATGGTTTGGACCGGAGTACATCGTGGCTTTGCCGTGCGTGCGTTTTATGAAAACAACCGATCTGTGATTGCGACGCAAAGAGCTTTTCGGCGACGGTTCAACATTCCGCGAAATAATGCTGTTCCTACTGCGAACACAATTCGGTCCTGGATTCGGCAGTTGGAGGAAACTAAGAATAGGTACACATGGCTGACGAAGATCCATCAGAACACCAGAAAATGTGGAGCTAGTGAGAGCAGCAGTCGAACAATCGCCAAGACGTTCTATTGCATTGGGGGTTTCAGACCGCAGTTTAAGGAGGATTCTGCATATAGATTTGAATTTCCATCCCTTCAAAAAAATAATGGTTCAGGAATTGAACCCAGCAGACTACGCCAAACGCCAAAATCTGTGTGAGGAAATTCTTGCAGCGATCCCTCCTGAGGCAGAATTTTTCAGCAGCGACGAGACACATTTTCACCTAAGCGGGATTGTGAATAAACACAATTTTCGCTACTGGGCTGAAAACAACCCCCAAATTGTTCACGAAAGACCGCTACATTCTCCGAAACTAACGGTGTGGTGTGCCGTATCACAATTTGGCGTTATAGGCCCGTACTTTTTTTAAGAGGGAGGCGTGACTGTGATTTCCGGGCGTTATGTTTCAATGTTGCAAAATTTTCTGCAGCCCCGATTGGAAGTGGTTGTTGAAGAAGAGGGATTAGGGGACTTTTGGTTTCAACAGGATGGGGCTACAGCCCACACATTCTCTGAACGCTTTAAGAGAAATGTTTCCTGGACGTCTAGTGTCATTGAGAGGTGACGTGGTGGTGGCCTGCGCGATCGCCCGATTTAAGCATATGCGACTTCTTTCTTTGTGGATATCTAAAGGAAAAAGTGTTTAAACGTCGCCCCCAAAACCTGCTAGAGCTAAGGGAGCAGATTGTTGAAGAAGTAAACGCGATACCCCGCGAAATGTGCCAACGGGCTGTTCAAAACTTCAGAAATCGGCTCCAGCAATGTATTGCAGCTAACGGCCGCCATCTTAAAGACATAATTTTTAAAAATTAATGAGTATAAAATGGTAAGTCTTACTGATTTCAAAAATAAAAACATTTTTTTCATATATACCCTGGTTTCTTTTTTATAACTCTTTAAAACTGCTCAATTGGTTCTGCCGCATCCTGTATTATGGCGGACGTCGAGTGTGCTGACGTCAACAGTGATATGGCTCGAGCATATGCGTTGATCTGCGTCAGTACGAGCGACGAGCTCCACGGCACCTGTGTGTTTGCTATGGCAATAACCGATCGATAATCGCAACGTGGCCTGAGCTGGCATAAGGCGCCCGCGCTATCTCTGTGTTTACTGCGGATTTACGGGTTGATTGGCTTGACGTGGCTTGCAAAGGGCCTTGAGCCTCGCCATTCGAAAGAATTTAAAAATAAAAACATTTAACCGACTTCGTATCTCTTATAGTTCGAGATCCCCATCTTTGAAATTTATCCTGGACACCCTGTATAATTTCAAGAACAATAAACATCAAGTTATATATTCCAGAAAACGGCTTAAAATCTCCAAAAAAGCACAAAAGACCTCCAGTCTCACAAGTTTTACCACGTACAGCAACATTTAACTGTGTTCACAACTGTCAAACGTGTTCACTAGACAACTGTAGCGTTATCCCCAATCAAACAAACGACAGCCAATCCCAATGCTCCACGCAAATGTCTGTCCCAGTCGCTAGTCAATCACCGCAAGCCACGTTTGAAATACGCGCTAATGGGCAAGATTTTGAATGTTCAAATTCAAATACGCTTCAGTTGCCGCCCAATTCTCAAATATGTGAGATTAGGTTATTCAGCGCATGCGCAAATTCACAGAATGTTGAGGATGGGTTTCCTGGACAGTCCAATGGTCGGGCAGAGGAAAAAACAGAGGAGAAATCAACGGATGATGACGGGGAAACTGCAAAAAATAAAGTAAGTGTTTTAGTTGTTAGATTTGCTCAGATTTTTTAAAATAATGGTATAGGCGGAACTCCTTTACTGCGATGATGTGTCAGACACGGAAGATGAAGATTCGCCGGTAGATGATAATGAACCCGGGACCGCTGCTTTACTAGATCACGAGGCACTTCAGGTATTACGAACATGAAACATGTGTATTTTGTACTCTAGAACTCAAAAATTCATATTTCCTTTATTCATTCCTTTGGTTGTTGTATAATGTCAACCGATTTACGTCATGGACAAGCGAAAAATATGGTAAACTAAAACTCCCCACACGTTTGAAATGTTTTCAGAAAATATATCTACCTAGCTATGAAAACAACGAGTTAGAGAACAAATAAAATTTTATTTTTCAACGTAAGAACGGTTAACATTAACATTTTTATTCCAACCTAGTAAAGTTATGCCTTAAAAAAATCTTTTGGTAATTCTACAAAATACGACTCCACGGCGTTTTCCAAGTCATCATTCGGTAAAAGCGACGCCCTCTCAACTGTTTTTTGAGTTTTGGGAAAAGATAATAGTCACAGGGGGCGAGGTCACGACTCTAAGATAGTTGTTGTAAATCCTCAAAGCCGCATTCATTGACTACTGCTTGAACAATTCGTGCTTTATGCAACCTGCAGTTGTCGTGCAGAAGCAGAGTTTTCTGAGCATAATTGTGGGGTCTTTTTTTGCGTATAGCCGCTTTCAAGTTCTTAATTGTGTCTTTGCAGATATTCCCCGTTATTGTAGTCCCTTTTGACATATACTCAATTAAAAGAATGCCCTCAGCTTCCAGTGCCGGATCAAGCCAGCGCGGGGCCCGTAGCAAATGTGAACAGGGGGCCCTTGAATTGCATTACGTATTATAATTTAGGATGTAAATAAAACAAAACATTTACAAAAAGGGTTTTCGTGATTTAATGTGGGCAAACTTAGAAATTACACTCGACAAATCAATATTTTTAAGATCATTTACTATATTCATAATAGTGAGGTCATTCAAACGGTCTTGTCCCATCGTGTTCCTTAACACATTTTTAATTCTCTTTAATGTTGAGAAAGAACGTTCTCCGCTGCAGTTTGTGATCATCAAACTCAATTTTTTTTATCTCTGTCAATCGTTTAGAGATTATTTAACAGAAAAATTCTTCAAATAAAAGTTGCGGGCAATTAATTTTTCTATAACTATTATTTGAAGTATTTTCCTCTAAAAGAATCCATAAACGAATGACAGAGATAAAACAATGCTAGTCAAATGCTCGATAATCACCCTTAATCAGTTGTTCATACTAACGGTCAATAAGCCCAAACAAAAAACTGGATGATTAAAATTTAGTACCTAATGTGTACTCAAAAAAGTACTTCTCAAATCGCTGGTGTTTTGGTATGATAAGAGAAAAATGTTAAGCAACTTCGGAAAATAATTCTATCGAGAAATTTTATTAAATCCTGTTTTGACAACTACCAAAATCTAGTAAATATTATCTAAAAATCATATATAAAAAATCAGATTTTTATCTTATCTACAAATGAAAGCAAATTGAGTTAAGAAGAACCTATTTTCATCAATGCAGCCCCATAAGCAATTTCGCGTCACATCGCCCCCATTAATGTTCGGCTCTAAAACCTACATGTCTTGTTTTTTGAACTTTGTACAGTAGGTTGGTATATGCACACAAAAGTTAGCTACTTACCAAAAACTTCAGAGCTTATCGTTCTCGTCATTTTCACTGTTTTGATATTATATAGAATTTTAATATTATAAAAAGTGGTATTGTACTGATTTTGTACTAGTCCACAGCGATCAGCAAAACAGAAGTAATAACACAAAAGCACGTAAAAACTAAGACACTATAACACGACGTAAATAGTCCAATAACAACAAATAACAAATTTCACTCTTAAAAAAAATAAACTTATGTAATTGTGGTAGGAACGAACGACTGAGTCGACATGGTCGGGTTATACAAACAGCTCGAATCGAAAACAATATTAGGGGATTCCACCTGTAAGTAATGTGGTGTTGCCAACTTGTAGCATAATAATGTACCAATACTATTATAGTATGGCCTACGCTCACTTTGAGAATAGCTACTAGGCGTGTGGCTTAGTGGGTGGCTTATAATTTTTTGATTTGTGGTTTTTTGGGCACAGGCTCGGGGCCCTCCAAGGCGCGGGGCCCGTAGCATTTGCTGCCTCCTGCTACATGGCTAATCCAGCACTGTCAGCATCCCAGAAAACTGTGGCCATCATTTTCCCTGTAGAACATTGTGTCTTCGCCTTCTTGGGTGGTGGAGAGCCCTTAAGAATCCATTGCATGGACTCTTGTTTCGTGGGAGGTTCAAAATGGTGTATCCAGGTCTCATACCCGGTTATAATTTTGTAGAAAAACTCATCATCTTGGGATAAAGCAGTCAAATCCTCCTCGCATGTTTGTCGTTTATACAGTTTTTGTTCGGGACTGAGCACTCTGGGCATCCATTGTGCCGACACTTTGCTCATTCCCAAATCTTCGTGTAGAATTTTAAAAACAATCATTTCTGATATTTCTATATCTCTAGCAATAACTGAAACTTTTACTCGGCGGTCAGTCAACACCAAATCTTCAACTTTGTTGATGATTTCTTCAGTTCTTCCAGAGGTCTTCCACACTTTGGGTCATCATGAATGTTGCCACCAATCTCTCATGGATATCCTTCGGTCTACTACCTTCTTTCGATAAAAATTTTATGATGCTTCTATGTTCAAGTTTCAAATCACTCATTTTCGTTTCTTTAAACTGATATAAAAATGACAATAATGTTAAGCGATTGGAGCCAAATTTGGAGATGACATTATAGAATGTCACAGAAACTTGACATAAGAAAATTATCGCGATAGCATATTGTTTTCATAGCTAGGTAGATAACATAGAAAACTCTTCTCGTGAAATTCGAAATAGGTAAGAAATGAAGATGTCTTTAAACTAATTGCGTAGGCTTCCACAGTCTGAGTCATGAGAAATATTCGTTTTCCGGGAATGGTCTGTGTCATATTTTGAGTCAGAGCTCAATGTTTCGCCCGTAGTCGTATGGAGCATCTTCAGGAGCAAGGGGGATAGTACTGTCTTAAACAAGGTTACCCGACGTATCAACCACGATAGAGGCCGAGTTTAAGCAACAAGAGAGGGAGACTCAGTTTACAAGGTTATCCGACGTGTAAACCACGCTAGAGGCCAAATAAACCAAGTGACGATAGGAAGGCCGAGAAGACAGTTATATACTAATCTAAAGATACGGTAGATGAGCAAAGCTAATGAGGACCAATGGGAATCGAGTTCGTAATGGTAGATTGGCCGTGTCGTGTTCCGAGAATCACCGGTTTCCACATGTGGCTCAAGAAATAGCAATCATCCCGATTGATGTTATTAGGATGTTTCCATATTTCTAAAGTTTCCCTGTATTTACCTCTGTAAAACTCAAGGACAGGAGCTAAAATGCGGGAATTTTCAAATAAGATGTTATGTCCTGTGTTGTGTTGGTGTTCTGCGACCGCAGATGTTAATACCATACCATTACGCAGACAGCGTTTGTGTTCTGACAATCTAGTGTGAACACTCCTTCCTGTTTCACCTATGTATACTGTGCCGCAAGAACAAGGAATACTATAAACACCGGGTGACGACAAGGGTTTGCGTTTATCTTTAGTTTTTTTCTGGAGGTTTAAAAAGACCTTAATATTGTTTTTATTAAGAATTCTACCTATTTTATCCGAGAATCCTTTAATGTAAGGGAAAGATGCAAATGTTTCGAACGAGGTATCCACGGGTTTTTTGGGTAAAGGGTTTAATTGTCTATGAATTACATTATTGATTAATTTCACGTCATAGTTGTTCTGGATTAAACTATGTCTGATGTGGTCAAGCTCCTGCTGTAGGATATCAGGTTCAGAGATTTTGATGGCACGGTGTACGAGAGCGTTGACTACTGAGAGTTTCTGCGAGGGATGGTGGTGAGAATTAAAATTGAGATACCTATCAGAGTGGGTGGGTTTTCTATAAACAGCGTGCCCTAACTTTCCGTTGGGTTTACGATTAACCAGAACATCAAGGAAGGGGAGAGACAAGACATTACATTTGAAAATTTCCGCATTTTAGCTCCTGTCCCTGAGTTTTACAGACGTAAATACAGGGAAACTTTAGAAATATGGAAACATCCTAATAACATCAATCAGGATGATGGCTATTTCTTGAGCCACATGTGGAAACCGGTGATTCTCGGAACACGACACGCCCAATCTACCATTACGAACTCGATTCCCATTGGTCCTTATTAGCTTTGCTCATCTACCGTATCTTTAGATTAGTATATAACTGTCTTCTCGGACTTCCTTTCGTCACTTGGTTTATTTGGCTTCTAGCGTGGTTTACATGTCGGGTAACCTTGTAAACTGTGTCTCCCCCTCTTGTTGCTTAAACTCGGCCTCTAGCGTGGTTGACACGTCGGGTAACCTTGTTTAAGACAGTACTATCCCCCTTGCTCCTAAAGATGCCCCATACGACTGCGGGCGTAACATTGAGCTCTTACTCAAAATATGACACAGTCCATTCCCGGAAAACGAATATTTCTCATTAAACTACCCCAAATTGAGTTCGCGACTGAACAGATGGCGTAAATTGATTGATGAACCTTAAGAGTTCTCAAGAGACTATACCAGAAAGAATGTTGAATTTCTCATAGGCCGATGTGACCGATGCAGGAGTACAATGGTTCCTAAGTGCGCGTCCGGACACCGAAGATCCTCTAGGACAACCCAGTATCCTATTTCAGCCGCCTTATTCGCCATTGACTCAAAAATATTCGGAACAGCAACCTCAACCAGGTATACCATTTATCAAACCGCAAATGATTCAATATTTATTACAGGGTTTCGTTCTTTAGGTCCATCTAGAGACATCCCCGCTCCTGAACCGGTGGAAGAGGGGCCCCATCTTCACCCAGCCCGCGATCTACGCGTAATTATCGAGCGCTTAGACCCCGGGGTACATATAGTCTACGAGGGTGTGGGGGACGTAGGGGGTACAACCCGACTGCGAGTTTTAGTCGCAAGAGGGTACCCCCGATTAACAGATGCTGCTCTGAGATCTCTCGCGCCTTTGAGGCTAGAATTGCTGGATGTTACCAGAACAGCAGTAACGCCTGAAGGGCTTGAACAGTTTCATACATTGAATCCTGATTGTAGATTGATTCATGACACGATGAATAAAGAAGAATAAAGATATGATTGAGAAGATGTGTTTTTTATTTATTTGTTTTTCTATTTTTGCATTGTATGGGGCGCAAGCAGTCATGTGACTTTGTTGACCTTGGAAAGCCGATATGGGAACCCGTTTGTGTGTATGTATGTATATATATATATATATATATATATATATATATATATATATATATATATACAGCGTGTAAATGAAATAAGTGCATTAAATTTAACCAGTAATATAACTCGTCGAGAGCAACAATATTTCTTAATAACTTTTTCTCGAAATCGCATATTTTTTAGAATTTTTACCACCCCGTAAATTGACGAGTCGTTCCAAATATTTTTGTGATAATTGAATGCAGTAGCAATAGCTATGAAAAATTTTGTTTTAGCAATTGACAGTCCTGTTAATTATTCCAATTAAATTTTGATATTAGTAATAAACTTGTTTATAAGGTAAAATTCTGGCAAAATGCGAGTACACAGACATTGTAATTACTTACCTATGGTTTATTATTTATTTTTTTATTCGTATCTGTACTTCATTTTACTTGACATCACGGTTGACATAAAGACAGTGTCATGGAGTTGCCAACGCATTTACACGGAGCGTTTCCAAATCATCACCAAATCATTCTGTTCTTAATATTAGCACATTTGTTAATCTTGTACATCTTTATCACATCACAATACGGAGTGTCACATATGACAATTTTTAAAAAAGCAACAGTTGTATCCATACCATGTGCAAAAAGTTCAATGTTTTCAGCACATAACAGACTTTAATTTTGGGAATGGCTCATAATGTTCATTAATGAGACTGAATTTACTTGGGAAGGTGTATTTATTATGCACAATACACATCTCGACAGACGAAAATGCTGTAATTATTTTCATTAAAAAATGTTTGGGCGAGAACAATAAATAGACGACTAATTATGGGTACTCATGTACCTCGTTTAATTGGACAAAAATTTGTATTTACATTTTTTAATAACGTATTTAAACTAATATGATTTGTCGACGATAAATTATCATCTCATAACCTCTTCCTCTCGTTACCTCGTCTTCCACTATTAGAGATTAAAAGCCTGGTTTAATACACAACTTTATAATTTTGTTATCCAAAATTTAAATTTATATATTTTAAAAATTGTACTATTACGTATTAATTAATAATAATGTTATTTCCCTTGATTCGTTTATTAATTACTGTGACTGTAAGTGTAACCGACAATTTTTGAGCTGTTTGTATCCCACTTGAATACGGCAGCAGCCATTTGTTCTGCATGGGCGGGTAACGAAATATATGTATAATGTGGTAAGTAAATGAAAACGCCCCTGGCTTATTTTCCTCTTGTTTCCAAAGTGTTTTCTTTCGTGCATTTTCAATACGTTTCATTATTCATTTTGTTAACCTTAAAGCGTTTTTACCTCTTGTCATCTATAGGTTTTAGGGTCCATAGAATATGATTTTACTATTTTCACGATGATGTCTGTATGTATATCTGCCAGTTAATCCCCACGTCATCAATTCCTGATGCAAAAATTATTATTATTAAATTATTATTAACATCTTTGTCGTACACACAAGACATATGAGACTTTTATTCGCTAAATCTTTATCATAGGAGTTTCAGAGGGGTATACGCTATCTCCGTCCAACCAACTTCAAAAAATCTGATGTGGCCAGCACATAACCTCTCGCCAGATATTTTACTTGGTTGTACGCAAAAACAAAAAATATTTTTAAATATAAATACATATATTCATGTCTCACTACAAAATAATTCTCACATATATTTGCAAAATCTATGGGATATTTTAATATAAATTATGTACAACACATACATTTTCTTTATATTCAATATCCTGAAATTTTCTTTTTCTACTTACTTTTTCTTTTTATTCGTCATTTTTTCGCAAATTCCTTTTATATTATTTTTTACGTATATTCTTTTGCGTTGTTAAGTTTTTTACCTTCCGTCACCTATAGGTAAGGAAGGTATTGTCTTTGGTCAAAATTGGTTATAATTGGTCAACCGGAAGTACCTTCATTTGAAGATTTTAACAGTTTTTCTCGAAAAAACGATGGTTAAATATCATTTTTTCACATTTAATGATATAAATATTAAAAAATCTGATGTGGCCAGCACATTACCTTCCGTCAGTTCTATGTATTTTGTACAAATTTCATACGGAAAGTTCCTTGCTAAATTAAATATTCTATTTCTTGTACATTACCTCCCCGCAGTTTCATGTATTTTATGCAAATTTCATACAGAAAATTATTATTTTGTGACGTTTTCTATATACAGTGTAATGTATCTGCAGAAATAAAAGATTTATTATTATTATTTCTTGTACATTACCTTATAGCAGTTGTATGTATTTTATACAAATTCCATACAGAAAGCAAAAGATCATATATTTCCCGTAAAATTATAAGACAAACACACTATGTCAATTTCACTTGACACTGACATCTTTCAATTAGAATTTTCTTAATATAGTAGCTGTTTTCATAGCTATAGGTACTTTATGAAATTTAATTTCTTTACAATTTTTTAACTCTATATCCATTTAATATTAAGTATAAAATGCAGTCAAATCGTGTAGAGAATAAAATATTCTTTAATATTTATAATAACAGTAAATGTGAAAAAATGATATTTAACATAGTTTTTTCAAGAAAAACTGTTAAAATCTTCAAATGATGGTACTTCCGGTTGACCAATTGTAACCAAAATCTAATCAGCTCTTCATATGGATGTAACGAAGAAGTATACGAAAAAATTATAATTTTTGAAACTGTAGTATTGAGTTATCGCAGACGAAAATTTTGTTACACACACACATCCACACACACACACACATCCACACACACGCACACACACACACATACAGACATCATCGTAAAAATAGTAAATTCGTATTCTAGGGACCCTAAAACGTATTTATTGATTAAAAACTCATCATCGAATTTTTTGACCAAAGACAATACCTTCCTTACCTTAAAGGTGACGGAAGGTAAAAACATTGTATTCTCTATACGAATTGACTGCATTTTATACTTCATATTAAATGGATATAGAGTTATAAAATTATAAAGAAATTAAATTTCATGAATTAGGTAGCTATGCTAGAAACAGCTACTATATTAAGAAAATGCAGATTGACATATTCGTAGTATATTTGTGGTATAATTTTACTCAAAATATAGGATCTTTTTGCTCGAAACTTTCTGTATGCAATTTGTATAAAATACATACAACTGTCGAAAGGTAATGTACATACAAGAAATTTAGAATCTTTTGCAAGGAACTTTCTGCGTGGATTTTATAGAAAATACATAGGCATTTACGAAAATTCTACCGCTAGATACCGCATCTAATGACTGTGTTCGAAAACACGAGTGGTAAAAAGTTACCGTGTTCGAAAATTATACATTATCTACCAGATTCATCTACCGTATTCATGAAGAATCTAATCTCAAAAAAATGTAGTGATGGAAAAGGAAGTGCGCGCGTTAAAAGTGGAAATGTGTTCAAAATGACTCTGCTCAGTCTGTTAACTACGTCAAATTTCTAACCTGTTTTAAATTTTCAAATTTTCTCATAGATTATGGATCTACCCTGTTTACCACTTGCGTTCTCAAAATATCGATTCCGGTAGCTATAACCTGATAAAACGCTGTTTACCGGTAACAGTTCACCGGTAGAATTTTCGTAAATACCTCATATAACTGACGGAAGGTAATGTGCTGGCCACATCAGATTTTTTTACCTAGGATGAACCGTTAAAGAGTTAAATTAGTATTTTTACCGAGACTTATTTTTTCTTTCCCTATACGAGTATACATGATTAGTCACGAAGAGTTATTTTGAAAGTCCGTTTGTTTGCAACCCAAAATATTAATGATAACTGTTCATATTTAATTGTTTAATGTCAAAATGACAGAACACTAGTCAGGCAAAGCAATCGTGAATTATATATTCTATTTTTGAAGAGAGGAAGTTATACGCTGTTGTAAATTGTATTTCGGGTTGCACACAAACTGACTTTGTAAGTAACTCTCCCGTGACTTTGGTATGGTGTATTATTATGGTATTAGACAAAAATAAAGCGACTCTGTAGAACCCAAAAGAAAAACATCTCTGTATTTTAAATATGCAAAATATTTTCAAAAAAATTTAATTCAGATTAAGATTCTGTGATTGTTTGCGAGTTATGTACACAAATCGCCCTTTTTCTAATTTTTGTACATATATAATATAAACAAAATTGTAATAAATGAGGGACGCAATTTACAATTTTCGCCTGGGGAGCTCTAGAGTCTCGGGGCGGCACTGACGGAATATGATCTAATAAGGAAATAAAACGACATATTAATAGAAGATGGTCTATATTAAAATGCACGTAATATATACATAGAATAAATCGATAAGGACGAGAGTACATTTTGGGCAACTGGGTCACGTTGGATCCTGCAGACTTTGAACAATGAGACTTAGACAGGCCAAACTGCATGCACTACCAGTAGCTGCCTCTGTACCTGAAAAAAAAAACATAATTATTGACAGGTTTACATTTTTATTACCTCCCGCCATACCATTGGTAATGGCGGACATTAAAAAGCAACGTATTCTGTTTTTGCATTCTTATCTAAGATTGTTAAAATTTGGCCATGGTACAGTACCCAAATAGGGGATTCCACCATTTTTACCTCCCGCTACCCTTGGTAAAGGAGGTATAGGGATCGTGCTAAAAATCGCATATCGAGATTTTGGTAAATGACCACGTTTTAAGGTCCCTAGAATCCAATTTGAACATTTTCACGATGATGTCTGTGTGTATACGTGGATCCTCCACTCTAACTCAAACACTATCATTCAAAAAATTTGGAACCTTATATTTCGAACTTTTTCTGTAATGGAAAGAGCCCATTAGATTTTGGTGAAAATTGGATAACCGGAAATGGCACTTTACTAGAAGCTCAAGCTAGTTTTTCTTCGAAAAATACCTTTAAATGTTATTTTTTCGACATTAATGTTATTATAAAAATTAAAGATTATTAAATTTTCTACAGATTTGCATTAATACTTTTTCTACATATCATATGGATAAATTTATAAAATTATCTATAATTTAAATCCCGAAGCCTACGCTTTAAACAAACAATACTCCTTGGCAGTTATTCAAATGTATGTAACTGACAGACAAATGTCACTGTCAAAGAACTAATCATTTCAAATTAATAATAGTAACGTTTTAAAAAGAAACATGCAAATAGAACAATAGGAAAGGAATTCAATACAGTTTCCAGCATAAGCAAATATGTAGGTAAACTATTATTCACGAAAGATGACTAGTCAAGGTCATTTGAGAGCCGTCTGATATAATATTACTTCCAGATAACTTCACTACATTTCGTATACATAGGCGTGCAACATGAAATATTTATGGACACATTTTAACTGAAAAAATAAGAGTAATTCATCTGAAAATTATGTTTCTTTCTAAATAATGCCTTTCTGAAAAATTTATGTTCTTCACTTATGTTTTTGCAAAATATAAAAACATAAACTTAACTTATAAACCAAGGAATAATAATTTGATTTAAACGTCAACGCCACTGGTTAAATATTAACACAGAGGGCAGTGTAGTAGATAATTAGGTATCTGTAATTCTACGACATATATCATTATTATTTATAGGGTGTTAGAAAGTAACGCCACTATTTACGTATATCTGTCCCACCACATAAATTAAATAAACATAGGTCAAATAATCTTTCTCTTTCTAATACAAAATGTTGCTAAGCTACTGCTATAAAATGCTGTGTATTCTTTCTTCGAAAAAATGACCTTGAATAGTCATCTTTCGTGAATAATAGTGTAAGTATTTAGATTAATAAAAAGTAACGATTTGCAAAAATATTTAAGCTAATCCTCATTTTTGGATTAATGAATTCTATTCTATCCCGGTATTTAAAATTTAATCTTCATTTTATTATAGTTCCGGTGGCTCAATGGTTAGAGCAATGCCTCATGTCATGAGTGCCCTCGGGGCTCTGGGTTTGAATCCCACTAAGGCATGAATGTGTGTGAATGAGAACCCACTCTGTAACTGGGATTTAATCCTGTTGAGGGGTTTAAAAAAAAGGTAGTTACTTGGATTAGATTAGACTATATTTTAAGAAATAAACTGTCAAAATTAGAGTAAAATTCGCTAATCCAAAAAACTTAATCTTTTTTGTGACTCGGGCTGTAAATGGCGGGAGGTATTGTGTTGCCCACACCAGATTTTTTTTTAGAATTTCGTCAGAAAGTATAAGTAATACTAAGAAAATCCGGTGAAAAAATTCCTATTAATAAACGTGTTACGGTCCCCCGAAATTTGAAAATATAGATGTGACGTCACGAATATAAGTTTTTATATAAAACTGTTTTCTTCGTGGATCTAAACTGTTCTTGAAATGTATGCTATTTTTAAATTATATTTATAAAAAAACAAATTAATATTATAAGACTATAGAAGTCTACATGCTTTATAATTGCAAGTGTATCATAATTATTAAGTTTAATGCAAGAAATTTATATTCAAATAAAAACAGTTTGAGAATTGCAGTACTGGACTGGTGGCCACGTGTCCGCTGTTTGAATTTGTCTACTTCGATTGGTAGTAGACTCCACCCCCTACCTCGGTATTCGTTATATATTTATAGGTGGTCTTTGAGTCGCCAATCAAAATAATATATATGGATTTCATATGAGTGACGAGCTGCTAAAACAAAAACCCCCTTATTTCCGAAGTATTTCAATTATATCATTTTATTTCTTTATTAATATTCATTATTAAGCATAAACTTTCACTATTTTTTACTAATTTCTCTTAATTCGATTGAGCTGTAATCCCCTATTGACAAAAAAATAGCTTGACTATCGTCGATAACCCTAAACTAAATTAGAATATACAGGGTGTCTTGGAAATAGTGGGACATGGCTTAACCACAGATTCCCGAGACCAAAATAAGACGATTTAAGTAAACTTACCTATATTCGACTGTGCACCGTTTAGCCAGTATTCTGCTTTAAAGTCTTTCTAAAAAAAATTAATATTGGTTATAATAACGAAACGCTGTTCGATTTGAATGAAATTTGATATGACAATCCATGTGGATATAATTCTTCTTTTAAGATAATATTTGTTATTGTTAGTGAACCACTAGTGTATGAAACTTGGGTGTCGCGACCATGATTAAACCATAACTTTTTAATGGCAACGCCAATAATGTAAATTTACTGTTTTTCAGAAAGATACATTCAGTGGTAAACTTTCGTGTCTCTGCGTAAGTTATGATATCTGTAACGATTTAATCAGAAGAAAATAAAATGTATTTAAAATAAATTTTATCTAGTAGTCTATCCAAATGTCAAACTACTAATTTTTAATGACAAACATTTTTTTAAGTCAATCTTCTAAAGTTGTTTAGGAGTAAGCTAACTTTATTTAATTGTCTTATTATAATAATAAAAGTAAAATACTATAAGGCCGAACAAACGGATGTTACTAGTTTTAAAATATGGCAAAGGAAATTTTTGACAACCCATAAACAATTGTTTCTGTCATTAAAACTTAATTGTTTGACATTTGGAAAGACTGCTAGATAGAATTTACTTTAAAAATTACACGGCGCAATCACTTACATTTTATTTTTTTCTGACTAAATCGTTACAGATATCATAACTTACGCAGAGACACGAAAGTTTACTATTTAATGTATCTTTCTAAAAAACAATAAATTTACATTATTGGCCGTTGCCTTTAAAAAGGTATGGTCTATTCATAGTCGCGGCACCCAAGTTTCATACACTAGTGGTTCACTAACAATAACAAATACCATCTTAAAAGATGAATTATATCCATATGGATTGTCATACCAAATTTCATTCAAATCGAACAAAGCGTTTCGTTATTATAAGCAATATTAATTTTTTTTTAGAAAGACTTTAAAGCAGAATACTGCCTAAACGGTGCACTGTCGGATATAGGTAAGTTTAATAATTGCGTAGATTTCCACAGTCTGAGTCATGAGAAATATTCGTTTTCCGGGAATGGACTGTGTCATATTTTGAGTCAGAGCTCAACGTTTCGCCCGCAGTCGTAACATCTGCGGTCGCAGAACACCAACACAACACAGGACATAACATCTTATTTGAAAATTCCCGCATTTTAGCTTCTGTCCCTGAGTTTTACAGACGTAAATAAAAAGAAACTAGAAATATGGAAACATCCTAATAACATCAATCGGGATGATGGCTATTTCTTGAGCCACATGTGGATACCGGTGATTCTCCGAACACGACACGCCCAATCTACCATTACGAACTCGATTCCCATTGGTCCTCATTAGCTTTGCTCGTCTACCGTATCTTTAGATTAGTATACGAGGTGTGTTCAAAAAATATCGCGAATTTTGTGTTTTTTCAAAAATTATTTATTTATTCATGAATATCTATTTTGTCCCCTTCAAAGTAATCCCCATGAGATATTATACACTTGTGCCAACGGTTTTTCCAATCTTCAAAGCACTTCAAAAAATCATTTTTTTTTATCTTGTTCAGCTCCTCCTTCGATGCCGTCTTTATCTCGTCAAGCGTAGCGTAACGTCGTCCTTTCATGGGCCTCTTCAGTTTAGGGAACAAGAAAAAGTCACAGGGGGCCAGATCTGGGGAATACGGTGGCTGCGGCATCATTAGTGTGTTGTTTTTGGCTAAAAAGTCGCGCACAAGCAACGATGTGTGAGCAGGGGCGTTATCGTGGTGCAAAAGCCAATTTTTGTTCTTCCACAAATCCGGGCGTTTCTGGCGGATTGCTTCGCGCAAATTGCGCATAACTTGCAGGTAATATTCCTTATTGACCGTTCTACCCTGTGGCAAGAACTCATGATGCACCACGCCCCTGCAATCGAAGAAAACTGTCAGCAAAACTTTCACATTCGACCGAACTTGGCGCGCTTTTTTCGGTCTTGGTTCGTGCGGCAGCTTCCATTGAGATGATTGAACTTTGGTTTCCACGTCATAACCATAAACCCACGATTCGTCACCAGTTATGACCCTCTGGAGCAAATTTGGGTCGTCGCGGACAGAGTCCAACATCTCATTAGCAATGTTCATGCGATGCTGTTTTTGGTCGCAATTGAGCAATTTTGGTACAAATTTCGCGGCGACCCGTCTCATGCCCAAATCATTGATAAAAATCGAATGGCACGAGCCAATCGATATGTTTAGGTCCTCAGCAACTTCTCTAACGGTGATTCGACGATTGGCCAATATCATTTTCTCCACTTCATTAATTTTTTCGTCTGTTGTTGAAGTGCTCGGGCGTCCGGCACGCTTTTCGTCGTTCACATCTTCTCGGCCTTCTGAGAACATTTTGTACCACCGATAAACGTTGCTTTGGTCCAAGGTAGCTTCTCCGTATGCCACAGTCAACATTCGGAATGCATCCGCGCACTTAATTTCGTTTTTCACACAAAATTTGATACAGGTTCTTTGTTCCATTTTTTTGAATAGGTAAAAATCGAAGACGATCCAAAACACGTGCAAGCAAAGCAGCTGTCAACAATTAAGTGAACATTCAAAATGGCCGAGCTTGTCGACATAAGTGAGAGACATGAGTACCAACATAAAGCCACAAAAAGATCGAAATTCGAATATACGTAACCCGCGAAAATTCAAAATTCGCGATAGTTTTTGAACACACCTCGTATAACTGTCTTCTCGGCCTTCCTTTCGTCACTTGGTTTATTTGGCCTCTAGCGTGGTTTACACGTCGGGTAACCTTGTAAACTGAGTCTCCCCCTCTTGTTGCTTAAACTCGGCCTCTAGCGTAGTTTACACTTCGGGTAACCTTGTTTAAGACAGTACTATCCCCCTTGCTCTTGAAGATGCCCCATACAACTGCGGGCGAAACGTTGAGCTCTGACTCAAAATATGACACAGTCCATTTCCGGAAAACGAATATTTCTCATAGGTAAGTTTAGTTAAATCGTCTTATTTTGAGCCCAGGAATCTGTGGTTAAGCCATGTCCCCCTATTTCCAAAACATCCTATATATTTTTATAAATTCTTTTTCGAAGTAAAACTATTGTATGAAACTAACATATGGTACTGAATGATTTTAACTTTTAATTTCTGCCTAATGCTAGAATCGTGTAAGAATTCAACATTCTTGCACGACCCCTATACAGGATGTATCTCATCCCTAGTTTCGTATTTTTATCTTTTAAACACGTGTTCGACAATGCTACTAAACGTAGCCAACACAAAAATTAAAGTTGACTATTAACCAAAAATATAAATAGTTAATATAAATCAAAAATTCCAAACTGCTAATTGACAATCTCGCATCGGGTAAAAATAAAACAAAACACGGCGATATCAAAGGAACATAGCTGCCATAGATCACTAGATCAGGGAATCTAAAACATTTTAAAACAACTTTTTACCTCTCGCTACCCTTGGTAAGGGAGGTATAGGGATCGTGCTAAAAATCGCATATCGAGATTTTGGTAAATGAAACACGTTTTAAGGTCCCTAGAATCCAATTTTAATATTTTCACGATGATGTCTGTGTGTATGTGTGTATGGATCCTCCACTCTAACTCAAATACTATCATTTAGAAAATTTTGAAACCTTGTATTTAAATTTTTTCTGTATTGGAAAGAGCCCATTAGATTTTGGTGACTATTTCACTCATAAATATATAAACCAATCCAAATTCAGGATTCTACCTAGTTACCAAATTTCATTTCGACAAAACAGCGTCAAAAAAGTTTTTTCGCACCCTTTAAGCCAATAAGATATCGTATTTTTACAAGTAAGTGAGTTTTGATAAGCGAAAATTTTTTGACATTTTAGAAACATATTGTTTACATACCTGTCAAAGTCTGTATATTTTCAGTGTTATCAGTTTTTATTAAAAACGAGTCGATTTGGACATGAATCTTTTTAAAACGTTGAAATAGCAAACTGAAACCTAATAACTCTAAACACAATACATATTTACAAGATTTTTGTCAAGGAAAAAATTATATAAATAATTACCTGATTTTTATTTTGGAAATAGTCATCCGAATACCATTCGTGGTTAAATTTTAGCCTGGAAAAATTTTCCGATTGCTTTACTCGAGCCTGTTGCCAATTTATTTCGTGACATTGATCAAAAATTACTCGTTTGACAACTCGTAATTTTTTTGTCAATGTCACTCAATAAATTGCTAGGCAACCGGCTTTCGTAACAATCTGAAAAATTTTCCGGCAAAAATTTACCACTTGTGATATTATATATGAAAATCGTATACCGTATAACCGAAAATGGCACTTTACTAGAAGCTCAAAATAGTTTTTCTTCGAAAATATCTTTAAATGTTATTTTTTCGAAAACAAAAAATATTTTTAAATACAAATACATATATTCATAATTCTCACATATATTTGTAAAATCTATGGGATATTTTAATACAAATTATGTACAATACATATATTTTCTTTATATTCAATATCCTGAAATTTTCTTTTTCTACTTTCCTTTTCTTTTTCTTTATATTCGTCATTTTTTCGCAAATTCCTTTTATATTCTTTTTTACGTATATTCTTTTGCGTTGTTGACTTTTTTTTATTTTCATAATCTTCATAATGATGTACAAATATTTTTGACAGTGGTATACAATTATTTTCGACAGTTACATTTATGTGTCAGTTACAAACATTTGAATTTCTTGCCTTGAAGTAGTTTGATCTGAGATTTTTTACATCAAATTATTTTATATGCATTTCTTTATCTCTAAATCTATAGAAGATATAATAATGAATTTATATTTAACGTTCTTTAATATAAGTATTTACATTTAGATGATTTTTTTTCTTGAAACTACTACTTCCGGTTGTCCAATTGTTACCAAAACTTAATCAACTCTTCCCATTATTGTTAGATTGAGCAATCCGTAGTTAAAAATGTCTTTAGTCTTATAGTATTTGAGAAATCGTGGATTTTTAGCATGAATCCAATATCTCTCTTAGCGAAAGGTAAAAATTAAAGATTATTAAATTTTTTATAGTTTTGCATTAATACTTTTTCTATATATTTTATGGATAAATTTATAAAATTATCTGTAATTAAATAAACAAACAAAACGCAGTTGTTCAAATGTATGTAACTGACAGATAAATGTCACTATCAAAGAACTAATCATTTCAAAATAATATTAGTAACGTTTTAAAAAGAAAAAAAGTAAATAGAACAATAGAAAAGGAATTCAATACAGTTTCCAGCATAAGTAAATATGTAGGTATGTATTTATTAATAAAAATTAACGATTCACAAAAATATTTAAGCTAATCCTCAATTTTGGATTAGTGAATTTTATTCTATCCCGGTATTTAAAATTTAATCTTCATTTTATTATAGCTCCGGTGGCTCAATGGTTAGAGCAACGCCTCATGTCATGAGTGCCCTCGGGGCTCTGGGTTCGAATCCCACTAAGGCATGGATGTGTGTGAATGTGAACCCACTCTGTAATTGGGATTTAATCCTGTTGAGGGGTTTAAAAAAGGTAGTTACTTGGATTAGATTAGACTATATTTTAAGAAATAAACTGTCAAAATTAGAGTAAAATTCGCTAATCTTTTTTGTGACTCGGGCTGTAAATGGCGGGAGGTATTGTGTTGGCCACACCAGATTTTTATTATTCGATTCCAAACCATATACAATATAATTAATAGAATATTGATCCGATATATGCTCATCTTTTCATAGCCTAGTCCTAGTTAGGAATTTTTTTTTAACACACTTTTAAATTGTATGGTATAACAATGTAACCAAATCAGTCGTAGATAGATACTTGTAAAGCTACTTTTAGCAACAGTCAACAGAGATATTCTTATGTTCTTGTTATGTTTCCTTGGATATATGTATAAGCTGTGATGTCTACGACTACTTAGCAGTTTATTTTTAAATACTTGAAGACCAATAAAAAATAAATTTATATCTGTTTATATCTCACTGCTATACTAATATGAATATCTCGCTATTTTGTATACACGGTGTCCCAAAATAAATATATCAACACAACTTTTAAGTATGGGCTGTGGTAACTTAATATACCATATTTTAGTTCGAAGTACCCAACGTATATATAACAAAAGTTTTGAGAAAAATTATACGTCCCAAATTTTTATTACTAAATAGGGTCTAATCTAGTTGTCACTGGAGTATAATAAATATATAATACCGTTTATTACTGGGATACGGTGTACATAAACATATCTATAACATCCGGGGCATTATATGAGGGCATTGCCGTTCATTATGCCCTCATTATAATCCGATCATCGTTTATGGACTTTAAATTAGAAATAATATGAACGGTATATAATGAAAATTATTTTCTTTTTAATTATAATTCATTACAATAATAATAAGGATTGATTACAACAATTAATATAATAAGAAAACAGCTGTGAAAGCACAACACAGAAATCATTTTTAATTTAATTATAATACTTAAAATAGATTATGAAAAGGGCCTTAAAAAGCAATTTACTTTCACCACACATGTAAATAGTAAGTACGTCGAATTGCAGACTGCAATGTATCGCATTGATTTTTGACGGATGACGAATCACTAATTTTTTTGGGGACGATATTTATCCACGTTTGAATTCTTTTTTGATATTATCTACCGTCATTTGTGACACATCCAAAACAGTACAAAGTCTCTAAAATGTAATAATATTCAGAAATAAGTGCATAAGAAATAAAGAACTGAGATCTGTCATGTGAAAACGAACATAAAATATAATACTTACATCTTCTACAAATGAGAATGGAATAATTAGGGGAACATTTATGCGTTTGTCTTCCTCAAAGTATGCAGAAACATTCAAAATAAATTCTTTACACCGTTTCGATAAAATAACTTCCGAAATTCACCCATTTTATCATCTCTAACGGTGTAGAACGTTGATGTTTTAAAAATAAATCAATGTTGATAATAAACAAAACAATTAAACAACATCCTTAGCAACGCCAAAGCTTAAGCATTATTGTAATCAAAATTATGGTATGACTAGCGAATGAAAGTTGACGTTTAAATTATTTTATAGATGTTTTTGAAACCCTAGAGAAGAATATAATTGTACGAAATATTCAAGTATGAAATTTTTGCATGAACCCGTTTAAATACTGGACTAGGAAAGCACAGAAATACATTACTATGTAATAACATTTAAAGGTATTTTTCGATGAAAAACTATTTTGAGCTTCTAGTAAAGCGCCATTTCCGGTTATCCGATTTTCACCGAAATGTAATGGGCTCTTTCCATTACAGAAAAACTTCGAAATACAAGATTTCAAAATTTTCTGAATGATAGTATTTGAGTTAGAGTGGAAGATCCACACACATATACACACAGACATCATCGTAAAAATGTTAAAATTGGATTCTAGGGACCTTAAAACGTGGTCATTTACCAAAATCTCGATATGCGATTTTTAGCATGATCCCTATACCTCCCTTACCAAGGGTAGCGAGAGGTAAAAAAGGAAATAATAAGTATGGCATTTCGTTGATATAACATTTAACGAAAAAATAAAATGCGTATTTAATAGTTGCCAACATATCAATAAATTTTACTAGTAATTTGTAGCGGCAGTTCTCACCAGTCGTTTAAAGACGAAAATACCCCAGAAACAAACAGTTGTACCAACATACAAACGACGTAAATCACTACTTGTGGTTATTCTTGTAATTCTACGTTGGAATAATAACGTTAATTGTTTGAGAAATAGCTTTACAGCAGTGAGGTATATTCATTTACCGGTTTCAGGATATTATTCCATTGTTTACATGTACAAAAGTAGGCTGGTAACTAAGTAATAACTATATCTGTATGGTAATATTATTACCATACTGACTTGTCAACAACGGTCTACAAAATGAAAATAAAATCAAATGAAAGTATAATACTCTTCATTAATACATACAGATAACGGGCCCTATTCTGTATCTCGGTGGTTAATTTTTAACCACTGGTTAATATTTTTATCCAATAGTTATTGATTTGACAACTAAAAATCCCTTTTTTTGTTAAATGTCAACATAATTGATTGGTTAAAATAATTAACCAGTGGTTAAATATTAACCACTGAGATACAGAATAGGCACCAACGTTGGTGTATCGTTCTAAATACGGTATACTTTATACTTTATTCTAAAATAATAAACATGAGGAATAAAGCAAATAATTTGAATATTTGTCATATTGACATTTGTCAAAAAAATTGTTCTCTTAACCATAGCATTCTAAAAGTAGCATTAACGAAAGAATTGCAAAAAAATAATTTTTATTAATATAGCCTTCATTTTCTGAAACCGATAAACTATTGAACAAACCACGGATGTTATGAATCATAACAAGCCTTAGATGTCTTAAAATCCTCGCTCTATGAGCTCGGATTTCAAAATGACATCTTCGGCAGTTATGATGTACATAACATTCCTAGGTATGTTAATAGCTATAACAGATTTATAGTACTCACTCATAATAGTACCTACACAAATTTCTTTTGGTTACTTTAAAAATATCTTAAAACTTTAAATGAAAATTTTTACATCTCGCTACCATTGGTAAGGGAGGTATAGGGATCGTGCTAAAAATCGCATATCGACATTTTGGTAAATGACCACGTTTTAAAGTCCCTAGAATCCAATTTTAACATTTTCACGATGCTGTCTGTGTGTATGTGTGTGTGGATCCTCCACTTTAACTCAAATCTCATTCAGAAAATTTTGGAATCTTGTATTTCCAACTTTTTCTGTAATGGAGAGAGCCCATTAGATGTTGGTGTAAATCGGATAACCGGAAATGGCACTTTACTGGAAGGTCAAAATAGTTTTTCTTCGAAAAATACCTTTAAATGTTATTTTTTCGAGATTAATGTTATTATAAAAATTAAAGATTATAATTTTCTGTAGATTTGCATTAATAGTTTTTCTATATATTTTATGGATAAATTTATAAAATTATCTATAATTTAAATCCCAGGGCCTACGCTTTAAACAAACAAAACGCAGTTATTCAAATGTATTTAACTGACAGATAAATGTCATTATCAAAGAATTAATCATTTCAAAATAATATTAGTAACGTTTGAAAAAGGAGAAGTAAATAGAACAATACAAAAGGAATTCAATACAGTTTCCAGCATAAGTAAATATGTATAGGTATGTATTTAGATTAATAAAAATTAACGATTCACAAAAATGTTTAAGCTAATCCTCATTTTTGGATTAGTGAATTCTATTCTATCCCGGTATTTAAAATTTAATCTTCATTTTAATACAGGGTGTTTCACAACTCGCGCCCCAGACGAAACTGACACTTGCCGACGACAATAGGTTGCCAACAAATAGAAGAAAATAATTTGCGGCTGCTTGCATAACGGAGTTACAAGACTTTTTAATCCACCAATCCCGGAAGGATATCTTGAGGTGTGATGATATTATTACAAAATAAAACTGGTTGCTAGGTTTTAACAATACTACTAGTGAGTTACAAAATTTGTTTGACTTACTGTAATTTTGACACTTAGAGTTGACTTTTCACTGTCAACAAATTTAGGTTAGCGAAGGTGTCATCCGAGATCATCATTTATATCGTACAGTGCAACATGTTGTAGCAGCTGTGTAAAATGTGTTAAACGAAAATATTATTGTCATTTGAATTCTTTGACACTGACATTTTTCGAAAACTACAGTCGCCCACATATTTTAAAGAAGATTTGATTTGTATAAAACCCTAGTAACGTAAAATTACGGCAAACACACGTTAAAGGTGTAGGTCTTTGATTAGTCAATTTTAAGACGTCTTTTCTCGAATATCTTTTAAGCTAGATTTTTTTTTCTTCGAAATTACACATCCGTGTGCAGTCTCGTGTTTCCTAATTCGCTCTGGGGCGCGAGTTGTGAGACAGACTGTATATCTCCGGTGGCTCAATGGTTAGAACAACACCGCGTGTCATGAGTGCCCTCGGGGCTGTGGGTTCGAATCCCACTAAGGCATGGATGTGTGTGAATGTGAACCCACTCTGTAATTGGGATTTAATCCTGTTGAGGGGTTTTAAAAAAAGGTAGTTACTTGAATTTGATTAGACTATATTTTAAGAAATAAACTGTCAAAATAAATAAATAAATAAATAAATATATCATCACGGCTTATTACCCATTCCTGGGTGTGCCAATCTGCTTCGTACACAGATATCGGTAAAGATGATATATTTGCACCGTGCGGGCGTTTACCAGGCGTCACCTCACGGGCACTCATTGCTGGCGTGGAGAGTGCACCACAGGGGTCAATTTTGTGCCATTTAAAATTGGAAATATTTGGCGTCGGTCGGGATCGAACCCGGTTCCCCAGATTCGCGACCTGACACTCAGGCACGCGGCCAAAATTAGAGTAAAATTCGCTAATCCAAAATCTTTTTTGTGACTCGGGCTGTAAATGGCGGGAGGTATTGTGTTGGCCACACCAGATTTTTGATTTATTACTCCAGCTGATTTCCCTACGTAATATAGCCAGTATAGCATTTGTTTGAATGCTGGTACTGGTCGTAACTTGTTAGTACGGTCAAAGGCGGTGCTAAGGTCGTAAGTGGGCGTGACTTCTTTGAGTAAACAAATATTCAACCAATGAAAACAGACGTTATTGCAAGGCGTGATCTATTGCTACAAATATTATAATCACTCGTCTTTGATTGGTTCAATATATTCTTTGGAATAATCAATATGTTATCAGAAACGTGTTCGTTTCCAAATGTCGTCCAACTTTCTGATACTGATATGTTCACGGAAAGATTTGTTATTACCGATGAGACATGCATGATAATTGAAAGCATAATAATAAATTGTTGAATAACTCAGTAAGAATTTAAGATCTAAATATATATCCCTGTTTGTAAAACAATTGCTCACATAAATAAATAAAACAAATGACATACAACGCGGTTTCCATGTTGAAACATTCTTCTGTTTCTATACGATATGTCTTCGCAAGAAGAAGTGTCCAAGTGTAATTTATCTACATCAGACGGAACAACCACACATATGTATGTTGCCGGCCAATTCTGTCCTATTTTAAGTTTGTCTTACATTATACGTTTTAAAGGATGAATACGTTATAACGCTAGTACACGGTAGGGCCTAGAAACTTCTTTTTTTTTGAAGGCGAATAAAGTAAAACGTATAGTTGATAGACAAAATGTATTTGTGGATAATGAAAGAACATAATTTAATGTTTTAAATCATACATACAGGGTGTCTCACAACTCGCG
Organism: Harpalus rubripes; assembly: GCA_963082715.1. Taxonomy (NCBI): domain Eukaryota; kingdom Metazoa; phylum Arthropoda; class Insecta; order Coleoptera; family Carabidae; genus Harpalus; species Harpalus rubripes. The sequence goes on from OY720463.1 coordinate 4,488,307, forward strand.
CCCCAGAGCGAATGAGGAAACACGAGACTGCACTCGGATGTGTAATTTCGAAGAAAAAAATCTAGCTTAAAAGATATTCGAGAAAAGACGCCTTAAAATTGACCAATCAGAGACCTACACCTTTAACGTGTGTTTGCCGTAATTTTACGTTACTAGGGTTTTATACAAATCAAATCTTCTTTAAAATGTATGGGCGACTGTAGTTTTCGAAAAATGTC
>OY720463.1:4491024-4561024 GCA_963082715.1 Harpalus rubripes
TTTTGTCTAATACCATATATAGAATTAGTCACGGGAGAGTTACTGTCAAAGTCCGTTTGTGTGCAATCCGAAATACAATTTACAACAGCGTCTAGCTTCCTCTCTTAAAAAATAAAATATTTAATTCACGATTGCTTTGCCTGTCTAGTGATGGTTCTGTCATTTTGATATTAAATATGGTCTGTTGTCATTAGTATTTAGGATTGCAAACAAACGGACTTTCAAAATAACTCTTCCGTGACTAACCTTGTATATAGAGAAAGAAAAAATATTTCTCAGTGTAGGTATACGTCTATACATACTTTTCGTTATTTTGCAATTCGGAAAATCTAATTTAACTCTTTAACGGTTCATCCTAGGTAAAAAATATAAGAATCTTGTTTTGTATAAAATTTCGATACGGATCACCGTTTTCAAGAAAAATATTAAAAACAAAAATATTGACAGTGACATTTATGTCTCAATTACAAACATTTGAATTTCTTGCCTTGAAGTAGTTTGATCTGAGATTTTTTACATCAAATTATTTTATATGCATTTCTTTATCTCTAAATCTATAGAAGACATAATAATGAATTTATATTTATCGAATAAAGAATTTAACGTTCTTTAATATAAGTATTTACATAAATTTTCGATAAATAATATTTAGATGATTTTTTTCTTGTAACTACTACTTCCGGTTGCCCAATTATTACCAAAACTTAATTAACTCTTCCCATTATTGTTAGATTGAGGAATCCGTAGTTAAAAATGTCTTAAGTCTTACAGTATTTGAGAAATCGTGGATCCAACATCCACACACACGTGGGCCATAGTTTGTTCTTGACTACAATGACATAAAGTGAGGCTTGGTACCCCCAGTTGAACATGTTTACTGCACATTTTCCTAGTTGACTTCATAGGTGTTTTAAAGATTTCCAAATGGGCCATTTCTGGTCATACCCATTGTTTTATCGTCTGGCTTTAATGACTCATCCCACATTAAGCGTCTTGTTGCAGTTTTGTTCTGTGTCCAGTACCAACTTAAGATATTTTGCCGCCCGGGGCTAATTTTTAAAAACCGCCATTCTCAACAAAGAAAAAATAGTTTTTCCAACATCAAACTGCCAAAAGCCAGGGAAAAAAAGATAAATGTTACAAATTTTGTTTTTTCATTACACGAATTTTAAAGTTTGAAACCCCATCTAATGCTAAAGTGTATTAATTTTATTTCGAAACTCAGATTGGTCATTTCTGAAAATTATTATACTCATAGATGGGTCAAGTTTGGTTCGAAGTCCTGGTTTAATGAAAGGTCTCGTGGAATAGACTATATGTAGAAATTATGAAAGTCCACGAACTCCCATATTTTCGAATTGGTTCTGAAACGTTGGTTAATAAAACATTTCAAATGTTCGCAGGAAAAATATTCACCAGTTTCACGACTTTACAGTCGGAGCTTTTCCGCTACATCATTCACTTGTCCAAACTTTTTGCATCGTTTGGTGGTTTTATTAAGTCAGTTCTTTAATTTTTAGCAAGTTGTTTCCAATTGTTTGTCATATTATGTCAACATAGGTACTTAATTGGTTAAATTTTTAACTAGTTGCTAAAAATTATCTACTGACACCGCTCTTAGCTTAACAAATTTCTGTTCGGCTGACCAAGTTATAATTTGCGCATATCGCTGTCGAACATTCATCTTTTTATACCCTGACACTTGGACCATCATCCTCTTTACCTCTCGCTAAGAGAGGTATTGTATTCATGCTAAAAATCGCATATCCAGAATGAGCACGTTTTAAGGTCCCTAGAATCCGATTATAACATTTTTACGATGATGTCCGTATGTGTGTGTGTGTGTGTGTATGTATGTGTGTGTGTGTGGATCTGTGTGTGGATGTTGGATTCACGATTTCTCAAATACTATAAGACTTAAGACATTTTTAACTACGGATTCCTCAATCTAACAATAATGGGAAGAGTTGATTATGTTTTGGTAACAATTGGACAACCGGAAGTAGTAGTTACAAGAAAAAATCATCTAAATATTATTTATCAAAAATTTTGTGTAAATACTTATATTAAAGAACGTTAAATTCTTTATTCGATAAATATAAATTCATTATTATATCTTCTATAGATTTAGAGATAAAGAAATGCATATAAAATAATTTGATGTAAAAATTCTGAGATTAAACTACTTCAAGGCAATAAATTCAAATGTTTGTAATTCACACATAAATGTCACTGTCAAAAATATTTGTATGCCACTGTCAAAAATATTTGTACATCATTATGAAGATTATGAAAATAAATAAAAAGTCAACAACGCAAAAGAATATACCTAAAAAGAATATAAAAGGAATTTGCGAAAAAATGATGAATAAAAGAAAAAGAAAGGGAAAGTAGAAAAAAAATTCAGGATATTGAATATAAAGAAAATGTATGTATTGTACATAATTTATATTAAAATAATTATTTTGTAGTGAGACATGAATATATGTATTTGTATTTAAAAATATTTTTCGTTTTATGCGTACAACCAGGTAAAATATCTGGCGAGAGGTTATGTGCTGGCCACATCAGATTTTTAGACTTGACTATTTAAAAGCGCCCACCTTCAATCTATAAGTACCAATCATCTCATTTAGCTAGAAAATGGAGATTCATACTTTTTCCCCTGGCTTGTAAATTTGCTTTAATTAATTTTTTTAATTAAAATAATTTAAGAACGTATGCTCTGCTCGGTGTACCGCCCTTTACGTATCTACCGCCGGGGGCTATAGACCCCAAAAGCCCCCCCCCCTTTAAGCCGGTACTGTCTCTGTCATTGAAGCATTTTGGTCTTTTTTAAATCCATCCACTTTCATTGGCGACCCGAAAAGCATGATTGGCCCGATTCGGCCCGAAAAAAACATCTTCGGCCTGACTTGATGATCGACTCGAAATCGAGCCAGGCTCGAGATCGTATGCATCCCTACTCACCAGATTTGCACACTCAGCAATGGGTAATATGCAGTGATGGTATATTTATTAAAGTTATGTTACTCTTTAGAGATAGTAAAAGGGTACTTTAACGTGCTCTTCATCTACATTTGAGAAGGCTCCTCTTCTCTACAGTGTGTATAGACTAAATACCGCGTACTAAAAGACACTCTAGGGAGAGATATATTGGTTTCTCTCCCTTTTAAAGCTTAAAAGTTACGACACACGATACTAATATTTCGAGAAACATTTCCTGCAAGTTAAGTGCTAAACGGTGTTAGTGTTCAAATAAATGACATGTTTTTACATATCGTAGTTTCAAATATAAACTTTAAATTCCTAGGAATGTAGGTGAAATTATTAATTATAAGCTATGAAAAATTTAGTAATTATGGATAACATATTTCAATACAAGTGCCGCGAAAATACAAATTGAGAGATAGGAACCAGTGTCTGTTTAAAAAAAAAAAAAAAAAAAAAAACATCTTACCGTGTACAGTAGTGAATCGGTTGAACGGTTGGCTAAACTGCTGCAGTTTGTCTGACGCATAACCAGGTTGTACAGGTGTCTAAACATAATAACACAAAAAACACATTAATACATTTATAAAAATTTGACGTGGCCAACACATGACCTCCTGTCAATTCCATGTTTGAAATAGCATTGAGCTTTAAGTAAAGTATCACTTCCGATTGATCGTTTGTAAACAAAATCTAATTTGTTGTTCCAATAAATAGAAAAGTCTGTAATACGAAATTTTGGATTATATTTTTTTTTTCGAAAATCTGTTGAGAGCTCCAAATTAAGTACCACTTCAGGTTTATCATATAGGTATAGTCAAAATCTAATATGTTGTTTCAAATTATACACGAGTTTTAAGTACCAAATTTCATAAGTTTTGAATCATGTTTTAATATATTTTTTCAAGAAAATCTGTTTATAGTTTTCTGTAAAGTATTACTTCCGGTTTATCAATCTTAGAAAAAATACAATATGTCATTCTTATTAATATAAAAGTCTTAAATACCAAATTTGAAAAGTTTTGGCTTGTATCAATTTATTTTTCACGGAAATCTGTTCAGAGCTTCAAATAAAGTATCACTTCCGGTTTATGAATTTTAGCCAAAATCTAATGTGTTGCTCCCCTTCATATAAAAGTCTTAAATACCAAATTTGACAAGTTTTGGAATATATCATAATATATATTTCACGAAAATCTGTTCAGAGCTTCAAATAAAGTATCACGTCCGGTTTATCACTTGTGTCCAAATCTGATATGTTGTTCCCCTTCATATAAGTCGTAAATACTAAATTTGACAAGTTTTGGAGTATATCATAATATATTTTTCACGAGAATCTGTTCAGAGCTTCAAGTAAAGTATCACTTCTGGTTGATTAATTGTAGCCAAAATCTAATATGTTGTTTCCCATGATATAGAAGTCTTAAATAGTAAAATTAAAAAGTTTGGATTATATTTTAATATAGTTTTTCATTAAAAACTGTTATGGGCTTCAAGTAAAGTATCACTTCCGGTTTTCCAATTTTACCCAAAATCTAATCAACTCGTTATATGAATGCAGGAAGCTTAAATACGGAAAATAGATATATTTGGAAGTTTGTTATAAGAGTTATCGTATTGTGGACGAAAAAATCGTCACACACACACGCACAGACACACACGCCCACACACACACACACACACTCGCACGCACGCACGCACGCACACATACATCATCGTAAAAATAGTAAAAACATGTAGGGACCCTGTTATACTGAAAAATCACCATAGAATTTTTGGCACGATTACATTACCTCCCTTACCTACGGTATGACGGGAGGTAAAAAAAACTATTTACATGCGTTTTCACTGATATCAGAAAACAAATGACTTGAGTCTAAATTTATTTGATAATAGAAACGAATTATCTTATCAAAAACGTATTAAGTTTTTAGGTTTAAAGGCAGATGAACACTGTGACGAAATCCATAAATGTTATAATTTCCATGGAAAATAAATGAATAAATAAAATAAAAAGTAGGTAATATTAGCCCAAGTATTAACTCAGAACCAGAACTGTTGTGTGGTCTATTAAAATACATCCTGCGTCTTTAACTAAAAGACAGGAAACAAATATCAAAACATTAACATCTACTACTACTTAAAGGTGGTACTATCTTAGAAACATTTACGATAGATTGAAATAAAATTTAAATATGGTACAAATATGCAAAATTCTAAAAAGGTTTACCACCTTTGGGCTTAAATATTCAATGCTAAAATAAAGCAAAACTACATTGGCATTACAATAATGGTTATATAATTATTTAAATTTATAATTCTGTATTGAACGAAAGTTGTTGTACATAGTTAATTAAATTTACTGTCGGTTGTAATCGTGTGGGTCCATTTTTTCTCGCACATGTATCATTTCTTTTATTTTTTCATTCGAAAGGCAAATGTTTTTGTCGTGTGTAAAAAATTATAACATATGGAAGAGAAATATTTTCATCTCAAGTTATGTAACTCTTAAATAGTTTTTTTTTATACTAGCGTATTATAACAATTTTTCGATTGTCATTTCCGTTGTTAAATGAAGTACTTTTAAGCACTAATGCTTAAAAATGACAATTTAATGCGTAAAAGTAAAATTACTAAATACCTATTATAACTGTTTATTTATGATAAATATTTACAACGCAATTACTTAAATTACTAAATTGAACATTTGATGTCGTTCTTAATACTTCTTCTTGGTTAAATTCAATGTGGGTAGAAACTGAAGTAGATGTGCTGCTGGATTCTGATTCTTTGTCAACAATTTTTATTTTTTTAATTGCTGTTTCTTTTTCTCCCAAAATTCTTCGTGAAATTTCTTTCTTATTTTCCAAAGAATTTTCAACGTAGCCTTCAGCAACAGAACTTGAACGCCACCCTCCATGTCGCTTGAGCACTGTAATGCCTGCTCCCGAATCAGCCAAAAATGTTGCAGAACACGCCGAAAGCAATGCCCGGTATATTCTTTAGCATTTGGGAGGCCGAGGAACTCTGCAATTTTTTTAGGTATACCACTTATGGTATTTATACCTACAGGAAGCGTGCAACACTTAAAATTTCTGTTGGTTAAAAAAAAACGTTGATGTTCAGTATGAGTAGGTCGAAGTTGTGCGTACTTGCGAAACATTGCATTCCATCGATAAACCCTTCAGTTATCATAAAAAATCGTGAAATATTCGTTTTATTATTTGGAATGTTAATTTTTATGAAAGAAGTAGAATCTTCAATATCTCCTACACGTAAAAACGTAAGTTCCTCCCGGCGGCATGCCCCATAGATTCCAACAATTAATACAACCTTTGCCAATAAATAATCCTTGTCATCAGCTTCCTTCATGAAACGAACTATCTCTTGCTTAGTGAATATTTTTGATTTTTTTGGGCTTATATCTACTAGCTTTTCTTTTTAAGAATGCAATAAGATTGGTAAATTTACTTATATCCACATTCTTATTAAGGTATATCATAGTTCGGAGCATAGAGTAATTACTCCATAAAGTGGATGGTTTATAAATGGATGATAATTTCGAAAAATAGGCTAAAGCTACCTTTTCTGTAATGTGTCCAACGTTTTTCTCCGCACACCAACTGTCAAATTTTTTCTAAGTTTCTTCCTACAATTTTTTTGATTTTCTTCGAACCAGTGTAGCCAATGCAACCTCTGCACCATTTTCAATATCAGAGTCAATCTCTGAGTCACTCATTTTAAGTAAATTTATTACCAAAAATTCTCAAGAAAAATTATACACCGAGCACGTTGACATCAATGTGTTTATTAAACAACATATTGAATCCCATAGCAACAAAAAGATGAAACTGATGCCTGCCTACTTTTAAATTTTGAAAAATTCAAAATGTTGACATTTGAGAATAAATATAAATAATCTGTTTTAAAACGCTAGTATAAAAAATCTTGTATGGAATACATTGCGAAATCGTGTTTTAAGCACTAGACGTGTTATCCAACTCGGCTACGCCTCGTAGGATAATTTTCACGTCGCGTGCTTAAAACATCTCTTTCGCAACTTATTACATAAATAGCTATTACTGTTACCAACTATCAAATAAGCTTCACTTAAGACCATTCGCAATGTACCTTGAAACGAATTGACAATTAACAATAATTTATTTGTTATTCTACATTAGTTAAGTGAAGAAATAATTCATTATTATTTTTATTTAAATTTCGTGTTGACCCGTGAAACTACAGATCGACTCTAACAGACAAGTTTGAGCTAATATCAAGACCAGTGTTTGTTGCATATTATTGCTGTCTTTGGTCAGTGTATTTGCAACTTGCAAATGAAAATGTGTTCTACTTTTAGTAAGTGCAATTCGCGTGAAAAACTTTTGTTGGGGACTTAAAATAGTGTATATTTGTTTCTTTTAGTGTCAAACTAACTTTCGTGATATGAATTTTTAATGTGTGATGGTTTTCAGTGGACTAAATAGTGAAATAACTGAAATTTTGTTCCAGTGCTCGTTCCTGGTAGCAGTGCTAGCCGATTTTCTGAGATGCTGAGATCTGCGATGCCTCTTCTGGCCAAATTGGACTGATAGTAGGCGAGGTTGGTCTAACATTTATCTTATTTTATTTTATAATTCTTCTACAGTTGCTAGTATTAGTTAATCTGTTAATATAACAGATTGTCTCACCGAAAATAGATAATAATTAAAAATTATTTCAACTAAGTTTAAATGTACAATGAGGTGTTGCAAAAAAAATTAACATGTCTTTTTACCTTCCGTCACCTTTAGGTAAGGAAGGTATTGTCTTTGGTCAAAAAATTCGATGATGAGTTTTTAATCAATAAGCACGTTTTAGGGTCCCTAGAATACGAATTTACTATTTTTACGATGATGTCTGTATGTGCGTGTGTGTGTATGTGTGGATGTGTGTGTGTGTGGATGTGTGTGTGTGTGTGTGTGTGTGTAACAAAATTTTCGTCTGCGATAACTCTAATACTACAGTTACAAAAATTATAATTTTTTCGTGTACTTCTTCGTTACATCCATATGAAGAGCTGATTAGATTTTGGTTACAATTGGTCAACCGGAAGTACCATCATTTGAAGATTTTAACAGTTTTTCTTGAAAAAACTATGTTAAATATGATTTTTCACATTTGATGTTATTATAAATATTAAAGAATATATTATTCTCTATACGATTTGACTGCATTTTATACTTAATATTAAATGGATATAGAGTTAAAAAATTATAAAGAAATTAAATTTCATAAAGTAGCCATACCTTTGGAAACAGCTACTATATTAAGAAAATTCTGATTGAAAGATGTCAGTGTCAAGTGAAATTGACATAGTGTGTTTGTCTTATAATTTTTACTGCAAATATAGGTTCTTTTGCTTTCTGTATGGAATTTGTATAAAATACATACAACTGCTTTAAGGTAATGTATGAGAAATAATAATAATAATAATAATAATAATAATAATAATAAATATTTTATTTCTGCAGATACATTACACTGTATATAGAAAACGTCACAAAATAATAATCTTCTGTATGAAATTTGCATAAAATACATGCAACTGCCGGAAGGTAATATACAAGAAATAGAATATTTAATTTAGCAAGGAACTTTCCGTATGAAATTTGTACAAAATACATAGAACTGACGGAAGGTAATGTGCTGGCCACATCAGATTTTTTCTTCTGAAATTCGAATAAGTATGTTCTACAGTATTATTAAATATGATTTTCTGTTCAAATTACTGTATATATTAAGCACAGTAGCAATTTAAAAATTTACTTTTTGAATTGGCGCCAAATTACACTGCCTGTGATGTCAGAATTACATTAGCCAATGACAAAACTGGAAAGATGATGAAAAAAAAAAACAAATGTATCACACACAGGGGCGCACACAGGGGGGCGGTCCAGTGGGTCCGGACCGCCCCTAAAATTGACAACTATTATACAGAATGTAAATGAAATAAGTACATTTAATTTAACCAGTCGAGGGCAAAAATATTTGTTAATAAGTTTTTCTTAAAATCGCATATTTTTTAGCATTTTTACAACCCCGTAAATTGACGAGTCGTTCCATATTTTTCTAATAATTTAATGCAGTAGCAACAGCTATGAAAAATTTTGTTTTAGCAATTGACAGTCCTGTCAGTTTTTGCAATTAAATTTTGACATTATTAATAAACTTGTTTATAAGGTAAAATTTTGTTAAAATGCTTACATTTACGAAAAGCGAGTACACAGACATTGTAATTACTTATATATGGTTTATTTATTTATTTATTTGTATCTTTATTACATTTTACTTTGTGATTAACATAAAGACACTGTCATGGCGTTGCCAACGCATTTAGACGGAGCCTTTTCCAAATCATTCTGTTCCTAATATTCGCACATTTGTAAATTTTGTACATTTTCGAGATTATCACAGTACGGAGTGACATATGACAATTAAAAAAAAACAGTTATATCCATTTTATGTGCAAAAAGTTCTATGTTTTCAGTGCATAGCAAACTTCAATTTTGCGAACGGCTTGTATTGTTCACTGATGAGGCTGGATTTACTAGAGAAGGTGTCTTTATTGTAACACAATACACATATCTGGACAGATAAAAATCCTCAAGCTGTAAAAAATTTCATTAAAAAATGTTTGGAGGGGAACAATAAATGGACGACTAATTGGTACTGATATATCTCGTTTCAATGGACAAGAGTGTGTATTTACATTTTTTAAGTAACTATTATGATTTGTCGACGATAACTCAATTCATAACTTCATAACTATACTAAGACTCTATTCACACATGTTTAGAAGCCCGTTTTAAGACAATTTTATAATTTTGTTACCCAAAATTTAAATTTCTTTATTTTAAAAATTGTACTATTACGAATTTATTAATAAAAATATCAGTGCGTTGATCGATTATTAATTACTGTGTCTACAAGAAAGCAGACACCAGCCGACAATTTTTGTGCTGCGTGTATTGAACTTGAATTCAGACAGCAGAGGGCAGCAGTGATGTTTTCCATAAGAACATAGGCGTGTAACTAAATATCTAACAACTATTTAAAGAATTTTAACTCAAAAACTTGAAGATTATGAAAAAAAAAATAATATTAAAAAATACTGTTGCTCTCGACGAGTTACATTACTGGTTGGTTAAATATAATGTACTTATTTCATTTACACCCTGTATAAAAACAACAAATACATATGGAAAACTGCTAAGCAGATTATAAATAAATAAATAAATAATAAAAATCCACTAAATCCTATTTTACGTTTCACAAAAAGGCCACAGTCACGAATTTAAAAAAATAGTACGAAAGCGGATTTTTATTTCTGGGAGGTCAGTTGGACCGCCCCCAAAAAAATATCCTGTGTGCGCCCCTGATCACACATCAACGTCAATGATTGCTTTAATGACAACTGTGTGACATAAGGTCTGACTTATAGTGCAGCGTAATATTAACGATATATATATACTCACCTTGACTGGGGGTTGTGGTCTTGGTTTGTCTTGAAGTAAAAGTGCTTGCAAAGCTTCAATGTAGTCAATGGCTGCTCGAAGAATTTCTACTTTGGCTAGGCGTTGTGCTGGGTTCGCGCAAGTGCGACGTTTCAGTAATTCAAATGCTTCATTCACCTGCACACACATTGACATACTAAAATATTTTCCTTGAATACAAAGAGTGATTCGGATAGGGAACCGGAATTTTAATATATTTTCCATTAACCACTTCGAAATAGGACCATTTATTTTCAAAATGTATATTAATAAAATTCTATGTAAAATATGAGGGACCGATGTATAAGAAAATAACTTTTCAACAGATATCTTCTACTAACATGAAAAATTCTTTTAGGTATACATATTTTCTCATTGTAAAAGATACTTATCGTATTAATAAAGTTTCAACAATGGTCGTCTGATTGCAATAATGAATTATATAAAAAAGTGTTTCAAAAGTTAATATTTGAACAAAATATAATACAAGTAGAAAATTGTCTTATAATTGTATAATACTTGCAGTTGTATGAAATAGAAGTCTATTTTTGACATAATTCGTCTATTTATTATAGATTTTGTATACTGGCTTGCAAAAAAATCGCGTACACCTTAAAAATAAAGTAACCGAGTGTTTGTAATTTTTTAGCTCTGTAGATAATGTAAAAGCTGACAACATTGGCACTATCATCACTATTTGATCTATTATAGAGCTAGTTCTTAATTATGTTTAATTTACCTACTGTTAAATTACAAATATATTCCAGAAAAATGAAAGAACAACCAAGTATATATTCGAATTTCTGTTAATTTTGACATCTTAATTGACAGTAGTGACATTGACAAGTTCAAAATCAAGATCGACTCAATACAGCAAAAAAGTCTGATGTGGCCAGCACATAACCTCTCGCCAGATATTTTACTTGGTTGTACACATACGAAAAATATTTTTAAATACAAATACATATATTCATGTCTCACTACAAAATAATTATTTTAATATAAATTATGTACAATACATACATTTTCTTTATATTCAATATCCTGAATTTTTTTCTACTTTCCTTTTCTTTTTCTTTTATTCTTCATTTTTTCGCAAATTCCTTTTATACTCTTTTTTAGGTATATTCTTTTGCGTTGTTGACTTTTTATTTATTTTCATAATCTTCATAATAATGTACAAATATTTTTGACAGTGGCATACAAATATTTTTCACAGTGACATTTATGTGTGAATTACAAACATTTGAATTTCTTGCCTTGAAGTAGTTTGATCTAAGAATTTTTACATCAAATTATTTTATATGCATTTCTTTATCTCTAAATCCATAGAAGATATAATAATGAATTTATATTTATTGAATAAAGAATTTAACGTTCTTTAATATAAGTATTTACATAAATTTTCGATAAATAATATTTAGATGATTTTTTTCTTGTAACTACTACTTCCGGTTGTCCCATTGTTACCAAAACTTAATCAACTCTTCCCATTATTGTTAGATTGAGGAATCCGTAGTTAAAAATGTCTTAAGGCTTATAGTATTTGAGAAATCATGGATCCAACATCCACACACACACACACATCCACACACACACACACACACACACACACACACACACACACACACACACATCCACACACACACACACACACACACACACAAACACACACACACACACACACACACACACACACACACACACACACACATCCACACACACACACACACATACGGAGATCTACGCAAAAATGTTATAATCGGATTCTAGGGACTTTAAAACGTGCTTATTCACTAAAATCTGGATATGCGATTTTTAGCATAAATCCAATACCTCTCTTAGCGAGAGGTAAAAAGGTGTACGCGATTTTTTTGCAAGCCAGTGTACATATAATGTTAATGTTAAAGGTAGAAATTCACATGGTTCGTATTTTTCGTGTATTTTCTTTTCCGAGCTTGTGCAACTGATTCCACATAGAGCCTGGTATATTTTCAATGAAGAATCTTCTTCATTTATTGCGAATATAAAAGAAAGATGCTAACATCATACACTGATATCGTGATATGTAGAAATTTTCTTCTTTCCAATCATTCAAGTTTTCCAACTTTTTAATCTCAATTTCCATGTATTGTGCATCTTGTAACATTTAAGTAATATTATAAATTGTAATATAAATTTAAATATGATAAAATGATTTACAGAAATCACACATATGATAAAAATTATATTTTCTGCCACAGTACCTTTGTTGGTATTTTGACTTTTTTTGATTATCACATCACATATATAGCATTTTAAATATTTTCTTTATTCATTTCAATATACTATAATGTATAATATTCATATACAATAGCAACAACTCAAAATAAAATTGTAAATTGTATCACTTTCTCGAAATGTCAAAATTGATTCGGTAACCAAAAATGCCAATGTAGCCGTTAGAGGCGCTGATGCTCAAAATGTGAACATCGCATATAGGGCCCGAGCAGACACGTGACTTGGGCGTCCTTGACGTACCTAAAATCAGCTGATTTGTGTGCGCATGTCGTTTTGACAAGAACAATGTCACTTTGACAAGACCAATGTTTTGACTTATTTTAATTTTGAGCTGTTAAGAAGTTATTATTTGTAATTTTATTGTTTTACTGCCTGAAAATTGTACATTAATAACATTTTAGCAGTTCAAAATCAAAATAAGTCAAAACATTGGTCTTGTCAAAGTGAAACTGTTCTTGTCAAAACGACATGCGCACACAAATCAGCTGATCCCAAGTACGTCAAGGACGCCCGAGTCACGTGTTTATCAAGGGTAGCGCGAGGTAAAAATTATAAAGAAATTAAATTTCATGAAGTATAGCCAGCTATGGAAACAGCTACTATATTAAGAAAATTTTGATTGAAAGTGTAAAGTGATATTGACATGGTATGTTTGTCTTATATTTTTACTGGAAATATAGGATCTTTTGCTAGAAACTTTCTGTATGAAATTTGTACAAAATACATAGAACTGACAACTGACGGAAGGTCGAGCGAAAGGTAATGTGCTGGCCACAACAATTTTTTTTATTAGAAATAAATTGTGGATCGAGCAAAAAAGAATAATTAATAGATTACTTTTCTTAAGCGACGTCTTTCTCTTAGCGTAGCTGCCTTCCGTCGATCTGAGTGTCTGGAGCGTCGTTTACATGCTCGGCAAGCCCACGCTAAACATCTTCGAAGTCTTCCCCCAGGTTCAAGAACATGTTCCAACTCTACATCTGTAACAAATTTACATTATGCTTAAACAAATAATAACGCCAATTCTTCTTGGAAATCAAATATTGTACAAACGACTAATATTTATTAATTTATTTTATTTATTGATATTAGGGAAACCAACAGTATAACCAATAATAGGTTTCCACTATAAATAATACAAATTAACAAAAATATTGTACAATATTATGATTCAATCATTAAATCTAATTATCTTAAGTTTATTAACAATTTAACGCATTTTTGAATTTATTTATAGACAAAGAAAACATATCTATGTGCTGGCAATCTTTGTTATATACTTCCATAATTCTGTTTAAAGGACTATTTTTATAATTATTTGTATTACATTTTGGTATGTAGAACAAACTTTTATTCCTTGTGTTGGATTGTGGAACTTGAAAATTTAATAAATTAATAATATTGAAATTATCCAAAAGATTATTAAGGACTTTATACAACAAGAGCATATCAGCAATAGTTCTTTTCTTTTCTAATGTTTGTAGATTTAATTCATTTAAGATTTCGAGATAATTTACATTATCAAAAGGGAATTTATATTTTAACATATTTATGAACCTTTTCTGAATTGATTCTAAATTTTTTATGCTTTTATTGTATGCCGGATTCCAAATTTGAGTTGCATATTCAACAATTGGTCTTATTAGAGATTTATAGAGCAATAAGAGTGATTCAATTTTAGTAAATTGCTTACAACATATATATATATATATATATATATATATATATATATATATATATATATATATATATATATATATATATATGAATCACATTATTCTGTAAGCTTTTCCAATAATTGAATCAATTTGTTCATTGAACAGTAATTTAGAATCAAACAGAACTCCCAAATCTTTGATAATGTTTTTACGTTCTAAGGTTAGATTATGTAATGTGTAATTAAAATACGTAATATTCTTATTTCTGGTAAAACTTACAGTGTAGCATTTAGAAATGTTTAAAGTTAAATCATTCTCAGCACAGTATTGTGTCAAATTTATAAGTTCTGCTTGTAGTGAGTAGCAATCATTTAAAGACTCTATCATTTTAAATATTTTCAAGTCATCTGCGTACAACAAGAAGTCACATTTATGAAAGCAATTTAAAATAGAATTAATATAAACATTAAACAATAATGGCCCTAAATGTGATCCTTGTGGCACACCGGAAGTGACGTTGATTGCACGCGATTTGAAACCATTGACAAATACTATCTGAGATCGATTCTTAATGTAAGTTTCAATCCATCGCAGAAGGGAACCATGAACTCCATAAGATGCTAAATTGTTAATTAGTAGTGTATGATTAACCCTGTCGAAAGCTTTACTGAAATCAGTGTACACAACATCTACCTGTTTTTTGTTATCTACACATTTTGCAACAAACTCTGTGAAAGGTACAAGATTATTCAGAACTGATTTTCCATTGCAAAAACCAGTTTGGTTTGGGATTATTATACTATTTAAATCTGCTTTTATTTTACTTACAATTAAGTGTTCAAATATTTTTCCAAAAGCAGATAATATTGATATAGGTCTGTAATTTTCAATATTCCGTTTATCACCAGATTTAAAAATAGGGGTAATGTGTGAAGTTTTCCATGCGTCCGGAAATGTACCCGTCTGCAAGGATTTGTTAAACAGTATAAATAGTGGGTATGAAAGATAGTAAGCTCAATTCTTTATGAATTCGGGATGTATTCTGTCTGGTCCGCAACCCTTCTTAGTATTTAAGTTTGTTAAACATTGTAGAATATCTGTCTCAAGGATAGATATTTGTCCTAAATATGCATGCATGGAATCCTTCAAATCCCTAATATTCAAAAAAAGAATCGTGCATCGCCAGAAAGCGCTACGCCCGAAACATTAGGTACGTGCTAGCGGGGGGCGGTCCACTTTTTATTACTTGAATAATTAGTTTTCAAAAACTATACTTAAAACTAAAAAATCTGGTATGGCCAACACAATACCTCCCGCCATTTACAGCCCGAGTCACAAAAAAGATTAAGTTAATCCTTATTTTTGGAGCGAATTGTCCTCTAATTTTGACAGTTTATTTCTTAAAATATAGTCTAATCTAATCCATGTAACTACCTTTTTTTAACCCCATCAACAGGATTAAATCCCAATTACAGAGTGGGTTCACATTCACGCACATCCATGCCTTAGTGGCATTCGAACCCAGAGCCCCGAGGGCACTCATGACATGAGGCGTTGCTCTAACCTTTGAGCCATCGGAGCTATAATAAAATGAAGATTAAATTTTAAATACCGGGATATAATAGAATTCGCTAATCCAAAAACGAGGATTAGCTTAAACATTTTTGTGAATCGTTAATTTTTATTAATCTAAATACATATCTATAATACATATTTACTTATGCTGGAAACTGTATTGAATTCCTGTTCTATTGTTCTATTTACTTTTTTCTTTTTAAAACGTTACTAATATTATTTTGAAATGATTAGTTCTTTGATAGTGACATTTATCTGTTAGTTACATAAATAAATAAATGAATAAATAAATAAAATAAATATATCATCACGGCTTATTACCCATTGCTGGGTGTGCCAATATTTGTTTAAAGCGTAGGCTCTGGGATTTAAATTATAGATAATTTTATAAATTTAGTTATAAAATATATAGAAAAAGTATTAATGCAAATCTATAGAAAATTTAATAATCTTTAATTTTTACCTCTGGCTAAGATTACAGTATTGAATTCATGCTAAAAATCGCATATCCAGATTTTGGTGAATAAGCACGTTTTAAGGTCCCTAGAATCCGATTATAACATTTTTACGATGATGTCCGTATGTGTGTGTGTGGATGTGTGGGTGTTGGATCCACGATTTCTCAAATACTATAAGACATTTTTAACTACGGATTCCTCAATCTAACAATAATGGGAAGAGTTGATTAAGTTTTGGTAACAATTGGACAACCGGAAGTAGTAGTTACAAGAAAAAAATCATCTAAATATTATTTATCGAAAATTTATGTAAATACTTATATTAAAGAACGTTAAATTTTTTATTCGATAAATATAAATTCATTATTATATCTTCTATAGATTTAGAGATAAAGAAATGCATATAAAATAATTTGATGTAAAAATTCTTAGATCAAACTACTTCAAGGCAAGAAATTCAAATGTTTGTAATTCACACATAAATGTCACTGTCAAAAATATTTGTATGCCACTGTCAAAAATATTAATAAAAAGTCAACAACGCAAAAGAATATACCTAAAAAAGAATATAAAAGGAATTTGCGAAAAAATGACGAATAAAAGAAAAAGAAAAGGAAAACAGAAAAAAAATTCAGGATATTGAATATAAAGAAAATGTATGTATTGTACATAATTTATATTAAAATAATTATTTTGTTATGAGACATGAATATATGTATTTGTATTTAAAAATATTTTTCGTTTTATGCGTACAACACTACAACCAGGTAAAATATTTGGCGAGAGGTTATGTGCTGGCCACATCAGATTTGTATAATAACATTAATCTCGAAAAAATAACGTTTAAAGGTAATTTTCGAATAAAAAGTATTTTGAGCTTCTAGTAAAGTGCCATTTCCGGTTATACGATTTTCAGCAAAATCTAATGGGTTCTTTCCATTACAGAAAAAGTTCGAAATACAAGGTTTCAAAATTTTCTGAATGATAGTATTTGAGTTATAGTGACATCATCGTAAAAATGTTAAAATTGGATTCTACGGTCCGTAGAATCCAATTTTAACATTTTAAGGTCCTTAAAACGTGGTCATTTACCAAAATCTCGATATGCGATTTTTAGCACGATCCCTATACCTCCCTTACCAAGAGTAGCGGGAGGTAAAAACGTGTTGTAGGGACCCTAATTCGTGCTTATTTACTGAAAACTCACCGTAGAATTTTTGGACCGATAACATTACCTCCCTTACTTACACAAGTTATGAAAGAAAAAAGTCTATACACTTACCGTCTTGTGGGTGTTCAGTTTTGCACCTTTCTTCTTCACTTAAAACAATTGATGGCCTGCTCAAACCCTGCCCACAATTTTGTTGAACATTTTGAATATTTATTTCGTTTTGATTGTCCTCATATCTTCGCTTTCTCACTTTGAAATTGCTGTGCAGGGCAGCGTAATTATTTTGGGCGCTAGGATTGCTAGATGTATATACACTCATTTTGGTCTATATCTATAAGATACAGAATACAGTCTCGACACATATGTAACACACACGGTCGCGACCACACTTAGAGGCGACACGGGTTAGACTGAAACATATGTGACAGTTTTAAGCGAGCTCTTTTCACGCCGAGAAAGATACCAAAATTAGAATCAAATATAATAATTTACAGAATGAGCGGAAAGCGACGAAAGATCCTGGGATTTTATCCCAAATATTGTTATTCTTATCAGGGTTCCCAAAAAATAATCAGAAGTAATATCGCAAACCTCCTGGGCCAACACAATACCTCCCGCCATTTACAGCCCGAGCAGGGGATATAATTTGGTGCAGCTCTGGCTTGTTTCTACAGTTCTACGTTTGAAAAATGCAGCTCTAAATTCAAATTTTGCAATTGCTTTCACTTCTCTCTATATTATTTATTATTCAAATGTATACATGAAATAAGAATTACAAAATATTTTTTTACTTATTAGAACAACTGGGAATAGGGGATTGCAGCACAATCGAATTAAGAAAAATTAGTAAAAAATAGTGAAAGTAGATGCTTAATAATGAATATTAATAAAGAAATAAAATGGTGTAATTGAAATACTTCGGAAATAAGGGGTTTTTTGTTTTAGCAGCTCGTCACTCATATGAATTCCATATACGTGTGTCTATTTTAAAGGTGTACATAGGAGATTAACATGGGAAATCAGTTTTTTGCAATTTCCTGCTCGCCTAATGGTTTTAAGCATAAATGCGTTAAATAATAGTTTTAGGGTATAAAATTTCTCATCTAAAACAATAAACAGAATTACCTTTACATACTTTATAACGACAGAAATTAAATATGAAAATGTCGAAAATTACGTTAAAAATATCGACAGCCATGGAATTAACAAAAAATAAATAAATGCTTGACGTTTTATCTGTCACAACGTAAGTTAACTTATTTGACGTTTCTGACAATTTGATTTGGACAAATATCGTTAATTATGGCAATAATAGAAATATAAAATTTATAAATATAGTTAAGAAAATATAATTTTTTTAAATAATATGAATATATTAAAAATTCAACATTGCGTAAAAAAATTATGTATGGTGCTGTTATGTACTCTCAACTCATTTCCAATACATCTATCTTAGTACTACAGAAGGGGTCTACACTTATCATTCCTAACACTCTTTCTTAGAGTAACGCATGTTCTGCTCGTCCTATATTCTGATTACGCGGCTCACGTGTATTTTTTGAAGACACGTTAGCAGTCTTTACAAATTATGTCACGAATTTAGCTCTTCATTCGAATAAATATTCATTTTTTAATCATTTCAGACAATAAAACTAGAGACAAAATCAAATTGTCAGAAATGTCAAATGAGTTAACTTACGTTGTGGGTTGTGATAGATAAAACGTCAAGCATTTATTTATTTTTTGTTAAATTCCAAAGTAATTTTCGATAATTTCATATTTAATTTCTGTCGTTACAATGCATGGAAAGCTAATTCTGTTTATTGATTTAGATGCAGAATTTTATGCTCTAAAACTTTTATTTGACGCATTTTTTCTTAAAATAATTAGGCGAGCAGGAAATTGTAAAAAACTGATTTCCCATGTTAATCTCTTATGTACACCTTTACGACAGACACACGGTATATTATTTTGATTGGCGACTCAAAGACCACCTATAAATATATAACGAATACCGAGTTAGGGGGTGGAGTCTACTACTGCAATTCTCAAACAGTTTTTATTTGAATATAAATTTCTTGCATTAAACTTAATAATTTTGATACACTTGCAATTATAAAGCATGTAGACTTGTACAGTGTTATAATATTAATTTGTTTTTTATAAATATAATTTAAAAATAGCATACATTTCAAGAACATTTTAGATCCACGAAGAAAACAGTTTGATATAAAAACTTATATTTGTGACGTCACATCTATATTTTCAAACTTCGGGGGACCATAACTTGCTTATTACTATAGGACTTTTTTCACCGGATTTTCACCAATAGTCTTAGTTTTACTTATACTTTCTGATGAAATTATATATAAAAAATGGTGGAATCCCCTATTGTAGTTGTCTTGAAGTTCATAGTTTTAAGATTTCTGCCTTTGCCGCCTATTGTATACCTATACTTTTTACGAGCATGTCAATATTGTGGTGAAATTATTTTAATCAAATTTATTTCTTTAGTTAAAAAGCTGTTAAATCTGCAATTGCTCATTTTATGAAAAAATGTAAGTTTCAATGTACAGGTTTTTGACCTTGAACTCAAAATCGTAGCCCCCCCCTCCTTATTCCTTCAACAAAAAAGTGCAGCTCTAAATATTTCAAATTATATCCCCTGCGTCACAAAAAATATTAAGTTAATCCGTATTTTTGGATTAGCGAATTTTATTCTAATTTTGACAGTTTATTTCTTAAAATATAGTCTAATCTAATACAAGTAACTACCTTTTTTAAACCCCTCAACAGGATTAAATCCCAATTAGAGAGTGGGTTTACATTTACACATATCCATGCCTTAGTGGGATTCGAACCCAGAGCCCCGAGGGCCCTCATGACATAAGGCGTAAGTAAGGGAGGTAATGTTACCGGCCAGATATTTTACCTGGTTGTACGCATAAAACGAAAAATATTTTTAGATACAAATACATATATTCATGTCTCACTACAAAATAATTATTTTAATATAAATTATGTACAATACGTACATTTTCTTTATATTCAATATCCTGATTTTTTCTTATTTTCCAAAGAATTTTCAACGTAGCTTTCAACAACAGAACTTGAACGCCACCCTCCATGTCGCTTGAGCACTGTAATGTCCGCTCCCGAATCAGCTAAAAATGTTGCAGAACACCGCCGAAAGCAATGCCCGGTATATTCTTTAGCATTTGGGAGGCCGAGGAACTCTGCAATTTTTTTAGGTATACCACCTATGGTATTTATACCTACAGGAAGCGTGCAACACTTAAAATTTCTGTTGGTTAGAAAAAACCGTTGATGTTCAGTATGAGTAGGTCGAAGTTGTGCGTACTTGCGAAACATTGCTAAACAGTTGATTCCATCGATAAACCTTTTAGTTATCATAAAAAATCGTGAAATATTCGTTTTAGTATTTGAAATATTAATTTTTATGGAAGAAGTAGAATCTTCAATATCTCCTACACGTAAAAACGTAAGTTCCTCCCGGCGACATGCCCCATAGATTTCAACAATTAACACAACCTTTGCCAATAAATAATCCTTGTTATCAGCTTCCTTCATGAAACGAACTATCTCTTGCTTAGTGAATATTTTTGATTTTTTAGGCTTATATCCACTAGCTTTTCTTTTTAAGAATGCAATTAGATTGGTAAATTTACTTATATCCACATTCTTATTAAGGTATATCATAGTTCGGAGCATAGAGTAATTACTCCATAAAGTGGATGGCTTATAAATGGATGATAATTTCGAAAAATAGACTAAAACTACCTTTTCTGTAATGTGCCCAACGTTTTTCTCCGCACACCAACTGTCAAATTTTTTCTAAGTTTCTTCATACAATTTTTTTGATTTTCCTGGAACCAGTGTAGCCAATGCAGCCTCTGCACCATTTTCAATATCAGAGTCAATCTCTGAGTCACTCATTTTAAGTAAATTTATTACTAAAAATTCTCAAGAAAAATTATACACCAAGCACGTTGACATCAATGTTTATTAAACAACATATTGAATCCCATAGCAACAAAAAGATGAAACTGATGCTTGCCTACTTTTAAATTTTGAAAAATTCAAAATGTTGACATTTGGGAATAAATATAAATAATCTGTTTTAAAACGCTAGTATAAAAAATCTCACATACACATAAACATTCAGACATCATCGTGAAAATGTTAAAATTGGATTCTAGGGACCTTAAAACGTGGTCATTACCAAAATCTCGATATGCGATTTTTGGCACGGTCCCTATACCTCCCTTACCAAGGGTAGCGGGAGGTAAAAATAAAATCAGCTCATAAGCTGAGTTTCACGTTTCTTTTTTTTTTTTTTTTTATAAACAGTCAGGAAAATGTTTCTATGCAACACTTTCTGGTACTGTAATATGCTATTTCCGAGACTCATATTAGCAACGTAAAGAGTACTCAGGAAGTTAGTGGTATACTCGGATAGCTGTGGAAGAGAATACTCGGTAATTTTGAGCGGTATTGGGAAGCTTGGATATACGGCGACAGTAACGGTAAGGGGCAAGGGGAGTGGATACTCGGCATTGGTATCGTTGTGGCATACGGACAGTTGTAAATCTGTTAGTTAGTGGAGAAGAAGAGAGCTTAGTAAGAGAGTTGAAAGGAGTTGATTCTGTCCGGGCAGTTAAGTATACAGACGGTGTGGAAGTCAGTTGATTATACAGACACTGTGGAGGGCGGAGATCAGGCAGTTGAATATTATATAAATAAATAGTGACGTAAATAATGATATAAATAAATAGTAATATAAATAGCATGAAAATAAATATTTGTGTTAATTATGATAGTCTTTAACACAAAGTTATAAGGTCTAGTTTTCTTATAAATGATCTATGTTTTAATTTGATACTACAGTGAAGGATCCTAGACAATTTAACTGCACAGATTTCAAGAGATATCGACGCTCAAAATATACGAACCACGTATGCTCTTATACCTAGAGCACAGCTCAAATTGTGTCTCTGCTTCTGGTATATTTTGGTCATACTTTGGACAGGAATTAATATGTTTTGCGTCAACTAAATTAATATCTCAGATAGCATAATTTTGAAGTTACAAAAAATTAACATTGCTACAAATAAATCTTAAACGGTCCATTAGGATAGCTGGCAAAGGCGAGTCCTATTTATATCTATAGCATAGCGCTCAGGTATAGCTAACTAAAACGCCGGCCAGCAAGTGTTCAACAAATAATTTATATACAGGGTGTCCCATTCAAATGTACCACTACGAATAGCTCTTTCCATTACAGAAAAAGTTCGAAATACACGGTTTCAAAATTTCAATGATAGTATTTAAGTTAGAGTGGAGGATCCACACATACATACACACACATATACACACACACATACACACACACACATACACACGCATACATACACATACACACAAACACTCAGACATCATCGTGAAAATGTTAAAATTGGATTGTAGGATTCTAGGGACCTTAAAACGTGCTCATTTACCAAATGTACCACTACGAATAGCTCGCCTTGAGAAATATGCGTCTAATTAGTGATGCACGCGAGGCGAGACGAGACGAGAAATATAAAATATCGATCTCGTCTCGCTTTCAGATCTGTAATATCGATCTTACTCTCGTTCTCGCACATTTTTTACCTTCCGTGACCTTCAGGTAAGGAAGGTATTGTCTTTGGTCAAAAAATTCGGTGGTGATTTTTTAATGAATAAGCACGTTTTTAGGTCCCTAAAATACGATATTACTATTTTTACGATGATGTCTGTATATATATATATATATATATATATATATATATATATATATATATATATATATATATATATATATATGTGTGTGTGTGTGTGTGTGTATGTGTGTGTGTGTGTGTATGTGTGCGTGTGTGTGTCTGTATGTGTGTATGCGTGTGCGTGGGCGTGTGGGTGTGTGTGTCTGTGTGTGTCAGTGTGTGTGTGTGTCAGTGTGTGTGTAACAAAATTTTCGTCTACGATAACTCTAATACTACAATTCCAAAAATTATAATTCTTTCGTAATCCTCTTCGTTGCATCCATATGAAGAGCTGATTAGATTTTGGTTACAATTGGTCAACCGGAAGTACCCTCATTTGAAGATTTTAACAGTTTTTCTTGAAATAGCGATGTTAAATATAATTTTTCACATTTAATGTTATTATAAATAATAAAGAACATTGTATTCTCTATACGATTTGAATGCATTTTATACTTCATATTAAATGGATAGAGAGTTATAAAATTATAAAGAAATTAAATTTCATAAATTAGCCAGCTATGATAGAAACATCTACTATTTTAAGAAATTTCTGATTGAAAGATGTCAGTGTCAAGTGCAATTGATATATTCGTAGTATATTTGTATTATAATTTTACTCGAAATATAGGATCTTTTTGCTCGAAACTTTCTGTATGGAATTTGTATAAAATACATACAACTGTAGAAAGGTAATGTACATACAAGACATTTAAAATCTTTTGCAAAGAACTTTCTGTATGGATTTTATAGTAAATACATACGCATTTACGAAAATTCTACACGTCGGGTAATCTTGTAAACTGAGTCTCCCCCTCTTGTTGCTTAAACTCGGCCTCTAGCGTGGTTGACACGTCGGGTAACCATGTTTCAGACAGTACTATCCCCCTTGCTCCTGAAGATGCCCCATACGACTGCGGGCGAAACGTTGAGCTCTGACTCAAAATATGACACAGTCCATTCCCGGAAAACGAATATTTCTCATGACTCAGACTGTGGAAGCCTACGCAATTATATCATAATATATTTTTCACGAATATCTGTTGAGAGCTTCAAGTAAAGTATCACTTCCGGTTTCTCAATTTTAGAAAAAATCTAACATGTCCTCATTAATATAAAAAATTTAAATACCAAATTTGAAAAGTTTTGGAATATATCATAATTTATTTTTCACGAAAATCTGTTGAGAGCTTCAAGTAAAGTACCATTTCCGGATTATCAATGGAAGGCAAAATTTAATTTGTTGTTCTTCATATAAAAGTCTTAAATACTAAATTTAACAAGTTTTGGAGTATATGATAATATATTTTTCACAAAAATCTATTCAGAGCTTCAAGTAAAGTATCACTTCTGGTTGATTAATTTTAGCCAAAATCTAATATGTTGTTTCCCATGACATAAAAGTCTTAAATACAAAAATTGAAAAGTTTTGGATTATATTTTAATATAGTTTTTCATTAAAAACTGTTATGGGCTTCAAGTAAAGTATCACTTCCATTTATCCAATTTTACCCAAAATCTAATCAACTCGTTATATGAATGCAACAAGCTTAAATACGGAAAATAGAAATATTTGGATGTTTGTTACACACATACACAAACATCATCGTAAAAATAATAAAAACGTGTTGTGGGGACCCTAATCCGTGCTTATTTACTGAAAACTCACCATCGAATTTTTGGCATGATTACATTACCTCCCTTACCTACGGTATGACGGGAGGTAAAAATAAAATTTCGAAAAGTTCCGCATTATGTGACAATAACGCACAGAAGCGTATTTGGTTGCCTATCTTTAGACGTATATACGAGAGTAAATTGTTCGGAGGTCTCCACGTTGCATTCCGTGCGCATATTTTTGCACATAACAAAGCAATAAGTGTATTTGTGCAGACAGAGATAAAATATTAGATATATGTATCGATCCATCACACTTTTTGGCGTGCAGGAAAATTTGCGACCTTAAATTACATTTGGTATTGAATAGACAAGTTTAGACACAAAATTTAATTATTAATTTTTGGTATGCTTGGTGGTTGAGCGGGTTAGCGCACATCTTGTAGCTCGAGAACAATGTTTCGTGCGTTCTATTATACATTTTAAATAAATGTAGCAATGGCTGAAATCCAACCGGCAATGGTATAACACTGCGGCTTCGGTATTCAACTGTACATAAGCCCTAAATAAATAGAGAGAGAGAGGCAACTATTTTGTTTTATTAAATTCAGAATCAGTAGCGATGTTTACTTACTTTTCATGACATAACACTTCCCCCTTTCCCCCCACACATATTAAAAAAGGGGTTAAAAATCAAATAACACAAATATAATACAAAAAAAATCATTTATTCTAAAGAAAACGGTAACAGACAAATCATCAATTATAAAAATGTTTTATTTAACGAATTAACAATAATTTCGATTAAATGTGAACGACATATGAATAAATATTATTAAAGACTAAGAGCATTCCATGGTAGCAAGAGAGTTTGAGTTTTCATTGAAGGCTTGAGGCTCTGTTGAGATTTCGGGAGCTGTTCCGGGCTCCACAATAGCGGCGCCCTCTTCCCACGAAATCTTGAACCTGGTGACGCGGGGTTCAGACCCCAAAATATTCCTCGTTACCTGCAAATATAATATACAAAGTATATACATACATACATACATACATAAAATCACGCATTTCCCACTTAGTGGATTAGCACAAACCCGAAAGAATAACAATAACATCATCCAAAAAATAATCAGTCTCTCTTTCAACAACATTCTTACTAACCTGACATCATAGGTACAACATATATTCCTCACTCTTAACATATTAAAGTGACCGATTTTCGGTAGCGAAATACCGCAACCGGACCACAATAATAGTTACGAAACAATCATCCTTCGCCACACATTCCTGTCTAAGCACACTTCTTTCGCCTCGGCCACATTCATAATCGCATTCATGCACGCTCTTCTTCTCTTCCCACTCGGAAACTTTCTCTCTTTTAGCACCTTATCAATCACATCCATCCACTTACACACTGGACGGCCACGCAATCGAACACCCTCAATTTCACCAAGATATATACGCTTTACAAGACGTTCACTCTTCATTCTCTCTAAATGACCAAACCATCTCAACTGGCTCATTCCTACTCTCTTAACAACATTCTTCCTAACCATACATTCTTCATACACCAAATTATTCCTCACGCGAGCCCGTCTTACATATCCACATACACCACGTAAATACCACAAAGTATATATATATATATATATATATATATATATATATATATATATATATATATATATATATATATATATATATATATACCGTGTGTCTATTTTAAAGGTGTACATAGGACATTAACATGGGAAATCAGTTTTTTGCAATTTCCTGCTCGCCTAATTATTTTAAGCAAAAATGCGTCAAATAAAAGTTTTAGGGTATAAAATTCTACATCTAAAACAATAAACAGAATTACCTTTACATGCTTTATAACGACAGAAATTAAATATGAAAATGTCGAAAATTACGTTAAAAATATCGACAGCCATGGAATTAAACAAAAAATAAATAAATGCTTGACGTTTTATCTGTCACAACGTAAATTAACTTATTTGACGTTTCTGACAATTTGATGAAACATCAAGCATTTATTTATTTTTTATATAGGGTGTAAATGAAATAAGTGCATTAAATTTAACCAGTAATGTAATTCGACGAGAGCAACAATATTTCTTAATAACTTTTTTTTCTAAGTCTTTTAGATTTTGAGTTATAATTCTTTAAAGATTTACTGCATATTTCGGCGCGCGCCCGTGGAGAACAAATGGCTGTTCCCGTAATCAAGTAGGATACAAACAGCTCAAAAATTGTCGGTTATCGGTTACACTTGCAGTCACAGTAATTAATAAACGAATCAATGAAAATAACATTTATTATTTATTAATTCGTAATAGTGCAATTTTTAAAATAAAGAAATATAATTTTGGATAACAAAATTATAAAGTTGTGTATTAAACCAGGCTTTTAATGACCTGTGAATAGTGGACGACAAGGAGGGGCGAGGTAACGAGAGGAAGATCAAAAGCATAGTTATTAGGTTATGAGATGATTATTTATCGTCGATAAATCATAATAGTTTAAATACGTTATTCAAAAAATGTAAGTACAAACTTTTGTCCATCTAAAAGAGGTACTTGAGTACCTATAATTAGTCGCCCATTTATTGTTCCCGCTCAAATATGTTTTAATGAAAATTTTTCAGTATTTTCGTCTGTCAAGATGTGTATTATGCGTAATAAATACATCTTACCAAGTAAATTCAGTCTCATTAATGAACATTATGAGCCATTCCCAAAATTGAAGTCTGTTATGTGCTGAAAACAGAACTTTTTGCACATGTTATAGATATAACTGTTGCTTTTTTTAAAATTGGGATATGCGACACTCCGTATTGTGATGTGATAAAGATGTACAAGATTAACAAATGTGCGAATATTAAGCACAGAATGATTTGGAAACGCTCCGTGTAAATGCGTTGGCAATTTCATGACACTGTCTTTATGTCAACCGTGATGTCAAGTAAAATATAGTACAGATACGAGTAAAAAAATAAATAAATAAACCATAGGTAAGTAATTACAATGTCTGTGTACTCGCATTTTGATAGAATTTTACCTTATAAACAAGTTTATTACTAATATCAAAATTTAATTGCAACAATTGACAGGACTGTCAAATGCTAAAACAAAATTTTTCATAGCTATTGTTACTGCATTCAATTATCACAAAAATATTTGGAACGACTCGTCAATTTACGGGGTGGTAAAAATGCTAAAAAAATATGCGATTTCGAGAAAAAGTTATTAAGAAATATTGTTGCTCTGGATGAGTTATACTACTGGTCAAATTTAATGCACTTATTTCATTTACACCCTGTATATATATATATATATATATATATATATATACCGTGTGTCTGTCTTAAAGGTGTACATAGGAGATTAACATGGGAAATCAGTTTTTTTGCAATTTCCGGCTCGCCTAATTATTTTAAGCAAAAAGGCGTCAAATAAAAGTTTTAGGGCATAAAATTCTGCATTTAAATCAATAAACAGAATTACCTTTACATGCTTTGAAACGACAGAAATTAAATATAAAAATGTCGAAAATTACGTTAAAAATATCGACAACCATGCAATTGAACAAAAAATAAATAAATGCTTGACGTTTTATCTGTCACAACGTAAATTAACTTATTTGACGTTTCTGACAATTTGATAAAACATCAAGCATTTATTTATTTTTTGTTCAATTCCATGGCTGTCGATATTTTCAACGTAATTTTCCAAATTTTCATAGTTAATTTCTGTCGTTACAAATCATGTAAAGGTAATTCTGTTTATTGATTTAGATGCAGAATTTTATGCCCTAGGCGAGCAGGAAATTGCAAAAAACTGATTTCCCATGTTAATCTCCTGTACACCTTTAAGACAGATACACGGTATGTATATATATATATATATATATATATATATATATATATATATATATATATATATATATATATATATGTATATATATATACGGGAGTCCAGGGACGAGCTTATGGTATCCTTATTTTAAAAACTATTTAATATTATTATACGAAATTTGGTATCTGGGGGTTTTCCGACATGGCCGTTTCAGCTAAAATATTTGAAAACAGTAGCACTTCCGGTTTTACTCGTCCTGGAACACATATACATATATATATATATATATATATATATATATATATATATATATATATATATATATATATATACACGGGAGTCCCGTGACGAGCTTACGTTATTGTTAATTTAAAAACTATTCAATATTATTTTACGAAATTTGGTATCTAGGGTTTTTTCGACATGGCCGTTTCAGCTAAAATATTTTCAAAACAGTAGCACTTCCGGTTTTACTCGTCCTAGATGTATATATATATATATATATATATATATATATATATATATATATATATATATATATGTATTCATGATAGAACACCCTTAAGTTCTGTAATTATTTAAAAATCAACGTTTCGGCAAAATCCACTGCAAGATTGAAAAAAAAACTAACCTTATCGAACTGAGGCGGGGAAGGAGGATTCTCTCGAAGTTCAGGGTCTGAATACTCATTGTTTATGAAATATCCGACACGAATGAACTCCTGCCCTGTACACACAAATATGAGGATTGTTCAACAGCAATAATTAAAAAACATTTTTTTCCTATTGACATTAAAAATGTAATTTTATTTATATATGAACTGAGCACCTGGCAACGTATACATATACATTTTGTTGTTGCCAGGTGCTCAGTTAAGTAAAGAGCATTTATTGTTATAGCAAGCATAACATCTTGAATAAAAGTTTTACTATCTAATTACGGTCCTTTTGGAGTAATATTTAGATCAAATTAAGCACGCGAATTGACGAATTAATGTTATTTGAAACCTTAAATAAATTAAAAGATTAACCTACCACGATATGAACATGTTAACAATACCACTGTTACTCCAATTGCGTCATTTTCTGGAATACGGGATACATTAGGGGGATCCGCCTGAAACAGAACACATAAAAAAATCTGATGTGGTCAGTATATGACCACTTCCACTCCGCATTTCATGATTAAAATAGCAATGAGCAAACAAAATCTAATTTGTTGTTCCAATAAATAAAAAAGCCTGTAATACGAAATTTTGGATTATATTTTATTGTTTTTCCTCGAAAATCTGTTAAGAGCTTCAAATTAAGTACCACTTCCGGTTTATTATACATAGTGAAAAAAATAATATACGAGTTTTACATATATTTGAGAAATTTTGAATCATTATTTAATATATTTTTCAAGGAAATTTTCAAGTAAAGTACCACTTCTGGTTTATCAATTTTCGAAAATATCTAATGTTGTTCCTATTAAAAAAGTCTTAAATACGAAATTTGAAAAGTTTAAGATTATATCATAATATATTTTTCCCGAAAATCTGTTCAGAGTTTCAAGTAAAGTATCATTTCCGGTTTATCAATTTTTGCAAAAATCTATTCCTATTAAAAAAGTCTAAATTTGAAAATTTTTAGATTATATCAATATATTTTTAACGAAAATATGTTCAGAGCTTCAAGTAAAGTACCACTTCCGGTTTATCAATTTTGCAAAAATCAAATGTTCCTTTTAAAAAATTATTAAATACCAAATTTGAAAAGTATTGGATTATATCATAATATATTTTTCCCGAAAATATGTTCAGAGCTTCAAGTAAAGTATCACTTCCGGTTTATCAATTTTTGCAAATATCTAATGTTGTTCCTATTAAAAAAGTTTTAAATACCAAATTTGAAAAGTTTTAGATTATATCAATATATTTTTCAAGTAAATATATTCAGAGATTCAAGTAAAGTACCACTTCCGGTTCATTAATTTTTGCAAAAATGTAATGTTATTCCTATTAAAAAAGTCTTAAAAACCAAATTTGAAATATTTTGGATTATATCATAATATATTTTTTCCGAAAATATGTTCAGAGCTTCAAGTAAAGTACCACTTCCGGTTTATCATTTTTTGCAAAAATCAATGTTGTTCCTTTTAAAAAATTATTAAATACCAAATTTGACAAGTTTTGGTTTATATCGCAATATATTTCTCACGAAAATCTGTTCAGAGCTTCAAGTAAAGTATCACTTCCGGTTTATCAATTTTTGCAAAAATCTTATCTTGTACCTATTAAAAAAGTCTTAAATACTAAATTTGAAATTTTTTAGTTTATATCAATATATTTTAAACGAAAATATGTTCAGAGCTTCAAGTAAAGTATCACTTCCGGTTTATAATTTTTTGTAAAAATCTAATGTTATTCCTATTAAAAAAGTTTTAAAAACCAAATTTGAAATGTTTTGTATTATATCTTAATATATTTTTTCTAAAAATATGTCCAGAGCTCCAAGTAAAGTACGACTTCCGGTTTATCAATTTTTGCAAAAATCTAATATTGTTCCTATTAAAAGTCTTAAAAACCAAATTTGGCAAGTTTTGGATTATATGATAATATATTTTTCCCGAAAATATGTCCAGAGCTTCAAGTAAAGTACCACTTCCGGTTTATCAATTTTTTCAAAAATCTAATGTCTTATTAAAAAAGTCTTAAATACGAAATTTGAAAAGTGTTGTATCATATCTTAATATATTTTTCCCGAAAATATGTCCAGAGCTTCAAGTAAAGTATCACTTCCGGTTTATCAATTTTTGCAAAAATCTAATGTTCCTATTAAAAAAGTATTAAATATCAAATCTGACAAGTTTTGGATTATATCATAATATATTTTTCACGAAAATCTGTTCAGAGCGTCAAGTAAAACATCACTTCCGGTGTGTCAATTTTAGCCAAAATTTAATATGTTCCCATTGATACAATTTTTTTAAAGATTTGGATTATATTTTAATCTAGTTTTTCATTAAAAACTGTTATAGGCGTCAAGTAAAGTACCACTTCCGGTTGTCCAATTTTACCCAAAATCAAATCATTATATGTATGCAGAAAGCTTAAAACGGAAAATATCCTCACACACACAAACAGAAAGACATGATTGCAAAAATAGTAAAACCGCGTCGTGGGCCCATAACCTAACGTTTGTATGTATATTGGCGGGAGGTAAAAATTTATACCTGAAAGACGAACATGTGTTTGCCCTCTGGAATGGGGCCTACATATACAGAGTCTAAAATTTGGTCATATTCTTCACTCTCAGCTGATCCGACATATATCATTTTCCACTCTAGATCTAAAATAAATTTGTAAATAATTCATGTTTTAAACTTGTGTATACTTTACCTTCTTTTAGTTCTTCTATGCACTCAAATGTGATTTCAAATTGAAATGGATTTGAAAATGGACTCGGATTGTCCATTACAACAATATTGCACAATTGGACTTTGGCCATGTTCTGAAATATTCACAAAAAGTGCCCCCCATAATTAGATTTCTTTTAAAACAGTTAAAATTTTGTAATAGATGATCTCAGGTTTTCAAACTTCCCGCGTAATATGTAGACCTTCAGATTTTTGTAAAATAAATAGCCTTATATTATTTTTCAAATAAACCATAATTCAATTATATATATATTCTCTCATTCAGTTATATTTGTCAGAAAATATATAAACATATTATAAAAATATTATATTATTATTATTGTTGTGCATACTTACTTAGGTTAGGGACAGAAAAATAAACTTATAAACAAAAGAAAAAAGGTACAGCCTGTCGTTAAGAACTGCTATTCTTCAAATAATATTAGTTCACAGTTTTCAATAAATATTTTTAATAAATACTCGTGTAAAATGAAATACGTCTTTCGACGTTTGTTTGCGAATTAGGCGGTAAAATAACTGCTAAATAGTGTTGCCAACTACTAGAAACAAAATTTCTCAAGAGCCTAGCTAAGCTAGCTATAACGCCGACAGAATTACCGAAGATACACGATGTATTCCGAGAGGAAAATGGACCTTTTCAATTTAAGGCTATCTCTTTCTATCGCTGCAAATAGTAAGAAAATGGCGCCAGTTGAGCTGTCAAACGAAACGTCAAAAATATTGCAGTCATTAATATAAACTATTATTCATGAAAGATGACTATTCAAGGTCATTTGTGAGCCGTCTGGTATAATATTACTTGCAGGTAACGTCATTGCTTTTCGTATGCATAGGCGTGCAAAATATTTATGGACACATTTTAACTGAAAAAATAAGAGTAATTTATTTGAAAATTATGTTTCTTTCTAAATAATGCCTTTCTGAAAGATTATTTTCTTCACTTAACTATAAACCAAGAAATAATAATTTGATTTAAACGTCAACGCCACTGGGTAAATATTAGCACAGAGGGCAGTGTAGTAGATAATTAGGTATCTGTAATTCTACGACATACGTCATTATTATTTATAGTGTGTTAGAAAGTAATGCCACTATTTACGTATATCTGTCACAACACACAAATTAAATAGACATAGGACAAATAATCTTTCTTTTTCTAATACAAAATGTTGCTAAGCTACTGCTGTAAAGTGATGTGTATTCTTTCTTCGAACAAATGACCTTGAATAGTCATCCTTCGTGAATAATAGTATATTTTTAAGTTTATATGTTTTAGTGTAAAATATTAACAATTTAACACTTCAAAATCAAAGTAAGTCAAAACATCGGTTTCGTCAAATTGACATTATTCTTGTCAAAATGACATGCGCACACACATCACCTGTTTCTAAACAAGTGTTCGAGGGATCTTGACGTGCTTAGAATCAGCTGATTTGTGTGCGCATGTCATTTTGACAAGAACAATGTCATGTTGACAAGACCAATGTTTTGACTTATTTTGATTTTTAACTGCTAAAATGTTATTATTTTTAATTTCACGTGCTTTACTGCCTAAAAATTATAAAATATTCACATTTTAACAATTCAAAATCAAAATAAGTCAAAACATTGGTCTTGCCAAATTGTCAATGTTCTTGTCAAAATGACATGCACACACAAATCAGCTGATCCCAATCAAGTCAAGGTCGCTCGAGTCACGTGTCTGCTCGCGCCCTATATCTGGTGACTAAATTAGAAACTAAAATAAATTGTATATTATAAAATTTTCGTGTTTGGCGTAATTAGTTATTTTTTTGTTGTAATCAAGCATTTCTTTGTTGTAATCAAAAATATTTACTCCGAATTGTATATTATAAAATTTTCGTGTTTGGCATAATTAGTTATTTTTTTATTGTAATCAAATTTTCATTGTTGTAATCAAGCATTTCTTTGTTGTAATCAAAAATATTTACACCGAATTGTATATTATAAAATTTTCGTGTTTGGCGTAATTAGTTATTTTTTTATTGTAATCAAGTTTTCATTGTTGTAATCATGCATTTCTTTGTTGTAATCAAAAATATTTACACCAAATTGTATATTACAAAATTTTCGTGTTTGGCGTAATTAGTTATTTTATATTGTAATCAAATTTTCATTGTTGTAATGAAGCATTTCTTTGTTGTAATCAAAAATATTTACACCGAATTGTATATTATAAAATTTTCGTGGTTGGCGTAATTAGTTATTTTTTATTGTAATCAAATTTTCATTGTTGTAATCAAGCATTTCTTTGTTGTAATCAAAATATTTACACCGAATTGTATTTTATAAAATTTTCGTGTTTGGCGTAAATAGATATTTTTTTTATTGTAATCTAATTTTCATTGTTGTAATCAAGCATTCCTTTGTTGTAATCAAAAATATTTACACCGAATTGTATATTATAAAATTTTCGTGTTTGGCGTAAATAGTTATTTTTTTATTGTAATCAAATTTTCATTGTTGTAATCAAGCATTTCTTTGTTGTAATCAAAAATATTTATACACCAAATTTATATAAAATCTTCGTATTTTGTCGTTTTCTTTATTGCATTCAATCATTTCTTTGTTGTAATCAAAAATATTTACACGAAACTGCGATACACACCAAGTGGCTAAATATTGAACTAAAAATATGACAATATATTATTTCCTTCCTTTCATTTTCTGAAGTTTGCAGGTCATTTAAATAATTTTAAATATCCTCTAATACAAGTTTCATGTTTTTAAATATATTGGTTCATGATTTTAAATATACAGATACAGACAAACAGATAAAAAATATAATATATAAATATTCCCGTTTTCAGAATTAATATCCATTTTCCCACAGAAGGAAATTTCTCTATTGTTGGCAACACTGATGCCAGGAAAAGGAGAAATCCGTCGTACCAACAGTTATGTGTAGAACTGAGTTTACATGCAGTTTTTAAAACCGTTTTTAAAACGTTATTAGTTTTTTACGCTATGTATACAATATCAAAATAGTTTTTACGGCGTTTTGAAAATTAAAAATGTTTGAAAACGATTTTAAAACCAAGGCATAGTATGTAATACTTACCATAGATGTCACTGTAGTGTTTTCGTGTGTGACAATTTAGTTTCAGACTATTGGCAACACTGAATTCTGTGATTGAATACTCGACTTCATTACACATTTTCTTTGACAGAATGTTTAAAATTGAGAAGATATCAAATGGCTAATACATTTTTTGGTTTTAATACCGCAATAAATGTAAGTAGATATTCTTTTTTCTATATATACTATAATTTTTTTTATGAAACGCAATAACAAACTTGTGTCAGATATTTTGCTGAAAGTAGCTGTCAAACTTTTTCATTTTTCAATGTGCTGTGTCGTATTCTAGCAATAATAGAAACAATAATAGTTCGTAGTTTTAACTAGTTTTAATTATTGAATAGATGTGTACATATTTGTAGCTTTTTAAGTACGTAGAAACTTATTTACGGATTTCGATGTCCTATCATATTCATATTATTAATACTACATAAAATGTTTATTTTATTCAATTTTAATAAAAATTTATGGTTTATATACATTGAAAATTTATTTAATAGTGAATTTTATATTTAAAATATATAAAAACGACAATATATGTGATATTTGACAGCTTAGATATACATAAATAATAACATTAACTAAGTTTAATGTCTCAATACACTATTATTCACGAAAGATGACTATTCAAGGTCATTTGCTCGAAGAAAGAATACACTTCACTTTATAGCAGTAGCTTAGCAACATTTTATATTAGAAAGAGAAAGATTATATGACCTATGTCTATTTAATTTATGTGATGTGACAGATATACGTAAATAGTGGCATTGCTTTCTAACACACTATAAATAATAATGACATGTGTCGTAGAATTACAGACACCTAATTATCTACTACACTGCCCTCTGTGCTAATATTTACCCAGTGGCGTTAACGTTTAAATCAAATTATTATTCCTTGATTTATAAGTTAAATCTATGTTTTTGTATTTTGCAAAAACATAAGTGAAGAACATAAATCTTTCAGAAAGGCAGTACTTAGAAAGATACATAGTTTTCAAATAAATTACTCTTAGTTTTTCTCTTAAAATGTATCCATAAATATTTCGTGTTGCACGCCTAGGTATACGAAATGCAATGAAGTTATCTACAAGTAATATATCAGACGGCTCACAAATGACTTTGAATAGTCATCTTTCGTGAATAATAGTTTAGGTTAAAATGTACACAAAAGTGTAAAATTACAGTTTATATTTCGTGTTTTGCTAAAACATAGGTGAATACCATAAATATTTGAGATATTATTTAAAATGAAACATAATTTTCATATTTCTTTCGGTTATACATCCATTAATTTTTGCAAATAATATTAGCTATGTTACACGGAACATCCTATAGATTAATTTATATAGGAACACGGGGACAGATTGGGTTCAAGCCCAGAAGACATTGAAGGTTTGTCAGCGGAAGAAGAATACGATGCTCTTAACGATGAAACATTTGGGGCACTTGAGGGCGACCCAGATTTGGATGATTGGGAGGCCCAACATGAACAGTTGGCTGAAATCGCGGAGAGCTCAAGGCACTCCAATCATATAGGTAAGATGCCCCCCCCCTCGTGTTTATATTGTGAGAAGAGAGGATGCATGGCAGGGGATTCCCCCGTTTTTAAAATATTTGAGCTGTCAGGCGCGCCATTTAAATTCATGTTGCATGCTACGAGGGTACCCTTTTATATTTCGGGATTAGAGAACAAAAACAAATATTAATCATCGAAAATAGCTTTATTGTTTTTCAAAATATTCCCCATTAAGATCTATACACTTTTGCATGCGTTTGAACCAATTGTCGAAGCACTTTTGCCACTCTGATTGAGGTATCTCCAAAACATGCATTCTGAACGCATCAACCGCTTCTTCAGGTGTCTAAAAACGTTGACCTCTCATTTTATTTTTTACGTACGGGAATAAAAAGAAGTCATTCGGTGCCAAGTCAGGACTATACGGCGGATGACTCATCAAATCGATGTTTTGAGTGCTCAAAAATGCAGTTGTTTGAGCCGATGTGTGAGAGCTCGCATTGTCGTGGTGAAGAGTGATCCGTCTTCGGCGGTTGGTTTTCCTGATTTCTTGGAAGACAACTGGCAAACAAATGGTTGTGTACCACTCAGAATTGACTGTTCTGCGTTCTAGTGGTACGGTTGCGACATGTCCAGTTTTTCCGAAAAAACAGGCGACCATTTGCTTGGAAGTGCTTCGTGCGCGAACAACTTTTGTGGGATTTGGCTCATCTTGACATACAGTCGACTGCTGTTTACTTTCGGGCTCATACGCGTAAATCCACGATTCATCACCTGTCACGATGTCATAGACGTGTTTCGAAGACCGCGATCGTATTTTTTGAGCATTTCTTTCGACCAATCAACACGAGCCTTTTTTTGAGCGATTGACAAATTGTGTGGGATCCAACGCGAACAATTTTTTTTGACAGTCAAATGTTCATGCAATATTGAATGTATGCTGGTCCCACTAATGCCTAAGGTTGCCTCAATCTCACGATAGGTCACATGACGATATTGCAATATCAGTTCGCGCACAGCATCAATGGTTTCCGGAACAACAACTGATTTTGGACGACCTTCACGAAATTCGTCTTGGAGTGAACTACGACCTCGGTTGAATTCACCATACCATCGATAAACACTGGTCCTTGATGGAGCTTCATCGCCAAAAATAAGTTCATCGATGCACTGTTGTTGACTTAATCCACGTCGAAAGTTGTAAAAAATAATCGCACGAAAATGTTCACGATTTAATTCCATTTTTTGGCCGAGATGAATCTTTTAAGTTACTGTAAACAACACAAATAGCGCTCGTATGTCAAAACGTTCTGAGTACGTATAACCTCAAAAATGTCAAACTTTACGATAGAGCTGTCAATTGCCAGATTGCAACACTAGGGTTGTCCAATCCCGAAATATAAAAGGCAACCCTCGTATTCTGCGGGTCCCATCTGACTGATCACGTGCTTCGTCAATTTGTTGTTACCTAGAATCGTTTTTGGACGGCTTAGTCTTAACCGACGAAGATACAATAACGCCCAAAGATCCAAACGTCTGGGCGTATAACGAAATAAAAAATGGGGATAAATTTATTTCCCCCGATCCCAAATTGTTGGTGGGTATGCCGGTCCCCCGTCTCCGAACTGTTGAAGAACTGGAACGCTCCTTACTTCAATCAGCGCCTCCAGTCCCCCGTTACCCCCCAGGATTGCTTCCCTGGCACCCCCACCCCCCTCAGCCACCTCCAGGGCTTGTGCGCATGCCCCCTCCCGGCTTTCCCCACCCTGCGCACCCCCTTCCCCTACCACAAAACCATCGACAACCCATCCCATATTCTCTTACCCCACATCATACCCACCCTTCGATCCATCCGCTTGCGCAACATTTTCCGTTTCCTGTGCCACGATTAGGTCCCAGACCTCCTAGGGGATACCCCGGGCCTCAACAGCAGATGCAGGGGCAAAGGGAACGGGGCCCACCAGTCCATCATATGCAGCATTTACAACAAATGCAACCGCATGATGAATATGCAGGACTGATGAACCATCGAGAGAAACAATGGTTGTTGAACATACAACTGTTGCAAGTTAATACAGGAACGCCGTATTTTGATGATTACTATTATACGGTTAGTTAAATATCACCCGACATTCCGACGAATAAATTTTTCTCAATTCGATAATTTCAGGTATTCAAAGAACGTCAATCAAAACAACAACACCACCGCTCCCCTATCCGTTACCCCCACCCCCCGACAACATCCACTGTTAAAAAACCCCCATACACCCCCTTACAGTTCGAAAACTCCCTAGGTAAACTCCAACTAGGGTCAGTTACGGCCCCAAGGAAAATAATCGACACTGATGTTATCAGTGGCGGTGCTGGCAATGCCTCTAGCGGAAGTAGCAGCAAAGCTGTTTTACTTGAGCTAGAACATATGTGGGCTTTGCTTTTAAGGGCGGAAGATATGCGCAATCCCCTCGCTCTTGCTAATAGAGACAAATTACTCGAATTGAGGCAGAAACAAAGGTAATATACACATTATACGAGGACTGGATTATAAGTAGTTAACGGACTTCCTTTTCACTTGAAAATCTTCTAAAATATCGTTTAAGTTAAGGAATAAATGGGAATTATAGGGTGCCAAGTCCGGCAAAACGCTGGATACGGAAACATTATAATTTAATTCTTTGATTTTTACAATCTAAACCTGTGCTTTCTTGAATATTTTGGGGCATTGCGGAACTGTAATCTTGTTGAAATGTCTTCTATATTTGATATTAAAACATCAAATTCAATGTCAAAATGAAAATTAAAAACTTGAAAATAAAATGAACACAGAAATTGTCAAGTGACAAATGTAAACATAAACAGGTGATCGTGTTTTGCTTCTGTCTAACGTATACCTTCAGGAATAAATGGAAATCATAGGGTGCCAAGTCCGACAAAACGCTGGATGCGGAAACAAATCATAATAATTTAGTTCTTTAATTTTTACACTCTAAACATGTTTTCTTGAATATTTTGGGGTATTGCGGGACTGTAATCGTGTTGAAATGTCTTCTATATTTGATATTAAAACATCAAATTCAATGTCAAAAAGAAAATTAAAAACTTACAACTAAGATGAACACATAAATTATCAAGTGACAAATGTAAACATAAACAGGTGGCCGTGTTTTGCATCTGTCTCTTTTCATGAAGCACGTTTTGGGCACGTATGTCGAGACTTAATCCGCACATAGTTGATGTTATGTACGCCATAATAGCGGGAAGAAAATATTGCTAAAGTTTCACATATATATATATATATATATATATATATATATATATATATATATATATATATATATATATATATATTTGATTACAACAATGAAAATTTGATTACAATAAAAAAATAACTAATTACGCTAAACACGAAAATATTGTATATATATACAATTCGGTGTAAATATTTGTGATTACAACAAAGAAATGCTTGATTACAACAATAAAAAATTGATTACAATAAAAAAAGTAATTACGCCAAACATATATATATATATACAGGGTGTAAATGAAATAAGTGCATTAAATTTAACCAATAATGTAACTCGACGAGAGCAACAATATTTCTTAATAACTTTTTCTCGAAATCGCATATTTTTTTAGCATTTTTACCACCCCGTAAATTGACGAGTCGTTCCAAATATTTTTGTGATAATTGAATGCAGTAGCAATAGCTATGAAAAATTTTGTTTTAGCAATTGACAGTCCTGTCAATTGTTGCAATTAAATTTTGACATTAGTAATAAACTTGTTTATAATGTAAAATTCTGTCAAAATGTGAGTACACAGACATTGTAATTACTTACCTATGGTTTATTTATTTATTTTTTTACTCGTATCTGTACTACATTTCACTTGACATCACAGTTGACATAAAGACAGTGTCATGGAGTTGCCAACGCATTTACACGGAGCGTTTCCAAATCATTCTGTTCTTAATATTCGCACATTTGTTAATCTTGTACATCTTTATCACATCACAATACGGAGTGTCACATATGACAATTTTAAAAAAAGCAACAGTTATATCCATAACATGTGCAAAAAGTTCTATGTTTTAAGCACATAACAAACTTCAATTTTGGGAATGGCTCATAATGTTCATTAATGAGACTGAATTTACTTGGGAAGGTGTATTTATTATGCACAATACATATCTCGACAGACGAAAATGCTGTAAAAATTTTCATTAAAAAATGTTTGAGCGGGAACAATAAATGGACGACTATTATTGGTACTCATGTACCTCTTTTAAATGGACAAAAGTTTGTACTTACATTTTTTGAATAACGTATTTAAACTATTATGATTTATCGACGATAAATAATCATCTCATAACCTAACAACTATGCTTTTGCTCTTCCTCGTCCCTCATTGTCTTCCTCTATTCACACTATTCACAGGTGATTAAAAACCCTGGTTTAATACACAACTTTATAATTTTGTTATCCAAAATTTAAATTTCTTTATTTTAAAAATTGTACTATTACGTATTAATTAATAATAATGTTATTTCCCTTGATTCGTTTATTAATTACTGTGACTGCAAGTGTAACCGATAACCGACAATTTTTAAGCTGTTTGTATCCGACTTGAATACGGCAGCATTTGTTTTCCATGAGCGGGTAACGAAATATGCAGCAAATCTTTAAAGAATTTTAACTCAAAATCTAAAAGACTTAGAAAAAAAAGTTATTAAGAAATATTGTTCCTCTCATTGAGTTACATTACTGGTTAAATTTAATGCACTTATTTCATTTACACCCCGTATATATATATATATATATATATATATATATATATATATATATATATATATATATATACGGGAGTCCCGGGACGAGTTTACGCTATCGTTATTTTAAATACTATTCAATATTATTTTACGAAATTTGGTATCCAGGGGTTTTCCGACATGGCCGTTTCAGAGAAAATATTTTCAAAACAGTAGCACTTCCGGTTTAACTCGTCCTATATATATGTACTGTAGTGACGTCACAACCAGGATGCGCGAGCTGTCAATTTGTCACGAACACTGCATTTTACACTTTTTGGAGAAAGTTAAAACCATGACACTTGTGTTAAAGGATATTTTAAATTATTTAAATGGCCGGCAAAACGCCATATATTAACTACTTATCCTCCAGCTCTCGTATGTTTATTCGTCGTAGAAACAAGTGAATACATCCATTATTCCATTCAAGGTTGCGAGAAAT
Organism: Harpalus rubripes; assembly: GCA_963082715.1. Taxonomy (NCBI): domain Eukaryota; kingdom Metazoa; phylum Arthropoda; class Insecta; order Coleoptera; family Carabidae; genus Harpalus; species Harpalus rubripes. The sequence goes on from OY720463.1 coordinate 4,533,252, forward strand.
CGAACAAGCGGGCACCCCGGAAGCCAAACAAGAAGTCTTAAGACTCTTACAGGCCGAAGCCACAGTCTTAGACTCCACATCATCATTTTCTCTCCTCTCTCGTTTACTTACCCTATTAACGCCTTCTGATCGTTTATCTGTTTATCTGTGCGTCCGAAAAGGCAAATCTCTCCTCCTCCGAGCTCTGCCTGCGCTCCACGCAGAGCCGGGGCTCCGTACCCGTCTCGCCCAACAATTATACCCACGAATCTTACAGAGCTTAGCTCAACCTGTAGTGGCAAGACGGGATCTTTTAGCGGGCGATAACTTACTTCCGGGTTTGCTGAAGCATATGCAACATGGAATTCAACATCAGGATCAAGATAGCTTGAATGAATTGGTGCATCGGTGTCAGAATATGCAAATGATTGTGCAGAATAAGGTAAGAGATACAATATCGGGTAATGGAAGTTTTTGGTCTCATAGGAGACCAGCAAGGATGTGATTTTGTTTTTACAGGAATTCGTGTAGGGCACTAGATGACGATGAAATTAATTTGGTCGGTTTATTCATTTCGAAATTACTTCTAAAGGGTTTTTCAATAAGGGCGGGTCGATGTTGAAATGGAATAAAACAAGATGTGTGTGAGGTATTAACGAAATTCTTTTTTTATTTGAAAGGCTCAAGTATGCCATTATGTATGGAATATAATATCCTTCAAATGTCCGCCGCGACTTCTCACGGTGGCACGGATCCGAGTGGTTCAATTTTCAATGACTCTGCCGCATAGATCCGGCTGAATTTGAGCGATGGCATTGGTAATGTTAACTTTAAGGGCATCCGTCGATTGCGGCTTATTGGCATAGACCTGCGACTTCAGGAAACCCCACAAGAAAAAGTCTAGTGGGGTCAAATCGCACGATCTTGGTGGCCAATTCACTTCACCTCTGCGAGAGATAACCGTACCCTCAAATCGTTCATGCAGAAGGTCCATTGTGGCGTCCGCTGTGTGGCAAGTAGCGCCGTCCTGCTGGAAAAACATGTCTACCTCCATATCATCCAATTTGGGAAAAAAGAAATCTGTTATCATCGTTCTGTAGCGCTCGCCATTGACGGTGATGGCCTCACCAACGTCGTTTTCAAAAAAGTACGGACCAATGACGCCGCCGGCCCAAAATCCGCACCAAACGGTAACTTTTTGTGGATGCATTCCGACCTGGTGAACCTCGTGTGGGTTGGTGTCGTCCCATATACGGCAATTGTGTTTATTAACATAGCCATTCATCCAAAAATGCGCCTCATCGCTAAAGATGATTTTTCGGCCAAAATTGGGGTCCTCTTCCAAACGCTCCGAAGCCCAGTCAGCGAACAAACGGCGTTGTCTATTGTCATTAACTTTGAGCTCCTGGGTCAGTTGGATCTTGTACGGGTGTAGGCCCAAGTCCCGACGCAAAATTCGCCAAGTTGAAGTCTGCGACAGGCCGAGTTCTTGTGCACGGCGAGGAATTGATTGCCTCGGGTTCTCCTGCACACTTTCTCGGACCGCGGCAATGTTCTCGGCCGATCTGGCGTTCCTTTGACCTACGGGTGTTGGCTGATTATTTACCGAACCGGTCGTCTCGAATTTGGCCACCAAACGTTGGAGAGGCGACTTTGAAGGCCCACCGCGTCTGCCGTAAAATGGGCGCAACGCGCGCAACGTTTTCACTAACGAGCATAACAACAGATTTGACAGACGCCACCAAAACAACATCGCCGCCACAGCCTGCCAACATCGACCCGCCCTTATTGAAAAACCCTTTATAAGTAATCGATATATATATATATATATATATATATATATATATATATATATATATATATATATATATATATATATATACGGGAGTTCGGGACGAGCTTACGCGATCGTTATTTTAAAAACTATTCAATATTATTTTACGAAATTTGGTATCTAGGGGTTTTTCGACATGGCCGTTTCAGCTAAAATATTTTCAAAACAGTAGCACTTCCGGTTTTACTCGTCCTGGAACACCTATATATATTTGCCACTAATGCTGCATTTTACACTTTTTGGAGAAATTTAAAAACATGAAACTTGTGTTAGAGGATATTTTAAATTATTTAAATGGTCGGCAAACTCCAGAAAATAAAATATTTTTAGTTCAATATTTAGCCACTTGGTGCGTATCGCAATTTAATCTAAATATTTTTGATTACAACAAAGAAATGATTGATTGCAATAAGGAAAACAACTAATTACGCAAAATACGAAGATTTTATATAAATTTGGTGTATAAATATTTTTGATTTCAACAAAGAAATGCTTGATTACAATAATGAAAATTTGATTACGATAAAAAAATATCTACGCCAAACAAAAAAATTATATATATATATATATATATATATATATATATATATATATATATATATATATATATATATATATATATATATATATATATACAATTTGATGTAAATATTTTTTATTACAACAAAGAAATGTTTGATTACAACAATGAAAATTTGATTACAATAAAAAATATCTAATTACGCCAAACACGAAACTTTTATAATATACAATTCGGAGTAAATATTTTGAATTACAACAAAGAAATGCTTGATTACAACAATGAAAATTTGATTACATTAAAAAAATAATTAATTACGCCATACACGACAATTTTATCTATATATACAATGCAGTGTAAATATTTTTGATTACAACAAAGAAATGGTTGATTGCAACGAAGATAATTTGATTACAATAAAAAAATTCCTAATTACGCCAAATACGAAAATTTATTTATATATATATACAGGGTGTAACAGCTAAATGAGCTACCTCAAACAATTTCTACATTATTAAAGATGCAATAAAATACTATATGATAATCTTGCAGAAGACCAAGGGGGACATTTGAATACATATTAAAATATATTTTTAAACCAGTGGTTCTCAAGTTACTACACAAAGTTATATTTTTTAAAATGGAATGATTTATAATTTTTGCGCCCATTATAGAGTATTTTTTTCTGAATTCAACCATGTATTCATTTTATATTCTAACATAACAAAAATACTGAGAAAAAATCAATTTAAATTTATAAAAATTTCATTTTTATACTTATTTTTTAGTAGGCTATGTATGAAAAACAATTGAACTTAAATTAAAATGAAACAGATATTTGTTAATAACTATATATAATAAATAATGTTATATTTGATTTCCAACGTAAATAATTCAAATTGATAGACAGCAGTTATTGTTTTTTATACATAGCCCACTGAAAAAATAGCTATAAAAATTAAATTTATATAAATTTTAATTCAATTATTCTCAATATTTTTGTTATGTTAGGATATAATTTGAATACATGGTTGAATTCAGAAAAAGATACTCTTATCGAATGGGCCTAAAAATATATATCATTCTATTAAAAAATATAACTTGGTGTTGTAACTTGAAAACCACTGGTTTAAAAAAATATTTTCTTCGGTATTCGTATGTCCCCCTTAGTATATAATATATATATATATATATATATATATATATATATATATATATATATATATATATATATATATATATATATATATATGTATGTATGTATGTATGTATGTATGTATGTATGTATGTATGTATACAGGGTGAGTCCGGGAAGACGCCCTCCCCCCTTTAACTTTTTTACTATAAGTAATAGAACAAAATGGCTCATATAAAAGTTTTATTATTTTACATATACTATTTGATGGCAGATGTAGATATTTTTTATAAAGTCAGGTTTACAAGATACGACTATCAACTTTTATTTTTCAAATGGCAACCTATAATTATTTTAATAAAATAGAAACCGCCATTTTTTTCTCTTTTCAACGATGTATTATATTTTATTAATGTATTTGAAAAATTTCGAGAAAAATGAGATAATTTAGAAATGTTAAAAATAATTTTTAAACAAATATTATAGCTGGCTATGTGAAAATAAACAAAACGTAACAGAGCTATACAACTTGGCAAACTAAAACAACAAATTTAGTAACAAAAACAACTTACGTTTTGTTTATTTTCACATAGCCACCTATAATATTTGTTTAAAAATTTGTTCTAATATTTCTAAATTATCTCATTTTTCTCGAAATTTTTCAAATACATTAATAAAAAATAATACATCGTTGAAAAGAGAAAAAAATGGCGGTTTCAATTTTATTAAAATAATTATAGGTTGCCAATTGAAAAATAAAAGTTGACAGTCGTATCTTGTAAACCTGACTTTATAAAAAATATCTACATCTGCCATCAAATAGTATATGTAAAATAATAAAACTTTTATATGAGCCATTTTTTTCTATTACTTATAATAAAAGAGTTAAAGGGGGGGGGGCGTCTTCCCAGACTCAGCCTGTATATATACACATATATATATATATATATATATATATATATATATATATATATATATATATATGTAAATATTTTTGATTACAACAAAGAAAATTTGATTACAATAAAAAATATCTAATTACGCCAAACACGAAATATATATATATATATATATATATATATATATATATATATATATATATATATATATATATACAATTCGGTGTAAATATTTTTGATTACAACAAAGAAATGTTTGATTACAACAATAAAAATTTGCTCACAATAAAAAAATAACTACGTCAAACACCAAAATTTTATATATACAACTTGGTGTAAATATTTGATTACAACAATGAAACACTTGATTACAACAAAGAAAAAAGTGACCAAGTTAATGCCGTAAATATATAACCAAATAATATTCTAGCTGAGTATGAGCGTGGTGGCCATTTTGGTGGCCCGCATATGCTCTATAGCCAGCAGTGGTGGCGATACATCTTGGGCTGGGGCCGAGTGGCTAACGACATTAGCGGACGCCCTCCATGCAGCGGGGCCCAGCGTGGCAGCGCCCTTGCAGCCCTTGCCACCCTCAGCGCTTGCCCTGCCCCCTACATTGACACCACAGCACCACCATCTCTTGCAGCAGGTTTTCACTAACACATAGGCGGGAAACTACCCGTACAGGTAATCAGTTGTTTTTAATGTGCGCAGATCCCCATTGCGCATATCTGTTTAAATTGAAATTATTTTGAGTACTTGCCATTGCGTCTAAATTTCATGGCGTCTAAATTTCACAGCGCCAAAACTTTACAGTTTATTGTGAATAGGGTGTGTTTTGCCCAACATTTTTAGAGCCAATGATTTACTCAATAATTTACCCGTTCAACTTTTTTTTAATTTTTTATATGTTATGAAGAATTTAAAAATAGAAGTTCCATATTTTTTGTTTTCTTGAAATTATGCTTGATAACGCCAAAAATAATTATTAAAGTTTTAGCGCGAAAGTTGTGACGTTACTGTCACTCCGTCATAAGTAGAGAGAATCGACATACGTTACCATTAATAATGGTAATATAGGTAAGTAAAATTAATAATTTTTGCTCGTTTTTATAATCAGATTAATCATTCGCTTTAATTAATGTGACTTTAAGACTTTCTTTAATATAATATTGCAGGTTATTATACTCACCAAGTGTCATTATTATAATTAAAATAGTGTTTAAACTATTTTCTATTTATAATTAAATACAACAATGACAGTATTGATTACAATAATCAAAGCATAGTTCATAATAAAAAGTAATCCAACATTTACATTTCTATTTACTAAATGATTACAACAATGACAAGTATTAAGATTACAATAATTAAAACATAAATTATAATTTTATTTATTTAATAAGTAAATTTTCTTTTGATCTTAATAAAAAATTACTCGGATATATTAAATATGTGCGTGTTAGAGTATGTGTAAAGCCAATCGCGAATTTATGAGCAAAATATGCATGGTCCACTGTATAGTGACATTTTCACAAGGTAACTGGACGACTGTAATGACGCTGACGTCACAACATGGCGATCGTTTTACGCTAAAAACTTTAATTACATTATTATAGGTATAAAAATAGAAAATGTATAGCAATTTTTATTTCGTTTTCATTTATTTATATTCAAAATTCATATGCGATATGTAATTTCTAAAAAGTCGATGACTTGGACGGGCCCATTGCAAAAATATACCAGGTATACATACTTGATTACAACCCTATATCTCAAATAGCTCAAAAGCTACACCATTTTACATTTTTGGTGCCACATTTTTTGTGCCACTGGAATAAATCAATAATCAATTAATTACCCAATCAATGTCTTAAGTATTAATGATATCCATACCAAATTTCATCCCCATATCTCAAACGGTTCTAAAGTAATACCACTTAAACTTTACCCCTAAATTTTTGATACCCCTGCTTTAATTAATTATTTGGTCAAATTATGAATCGATGCCCAAAAGTCACAAAAATGTCATATTCAAATTTCATCCCGATATCTCAAACCGTTTTCGCGTTATGAATTTTTAAATTTGGACAAAAATTTACCGCCTTTTGTCTATCTAAAGACGGGGATTCCCCGAAGTCGCCAGAAATTTCTATAGGATAAATTGTTAAAAATTTCTTTTACAAAAACTGTATCAAGCTTTAGAAAATTTTGAAACGGTGCACATATGTAAAAAAGTCCGTAGAATTAAAATATGTATGGTGTATAAGTATCCAACCCTTAATTTGGGGTTTATAAACCCGAAAAGACAAATATACCTCTTATAAAATTAATAAATATTTGATACCAGCTCATTTTTCAAATAATCTTTTACAAAAACTGTACCAAGCTTTAGAAAATTTTGAAACTTGGTGCACATATGTAAAAAAGTCCGTAGAATCAAAATATGTATGGTACATAAGTATCCAACCCCAAATTTGGGGTTTATGAACCCGAAAAGACAAATATACCCCTTATAAAATTAATAAATATTTGATACCAGCTCATTTTTCAAATAACCTTTTACAAAATCTGTATCAAGCTTTAGAAAATTTTGAAACTTGGTGCACATATGTAAAAAAGTCCGTAGAATCAAAATATGTATGGTACATAAGTATCCAACCCCTAATTTGGGGTTTATGAACCCGAAAAGACAAATATACCCCTTATAAAATTAATAAATATTTGATATCAGCTCATTTTTCAAATAATCTTTTACAAAAACTGTATCAAGCTTTAGAAAATTTTGAAACTTGGTGCACATATGTAAAAAAGTCCGTAGAATCAAAATATGTATGGTACATAAGTATCCAACCCTTATTTGGGGTTTATAAACCCGAAAAGACAAATATACCCCTTATAAAATTAATAAATATTTGATTCCAGCTTATTTTTCAAATAATCTTTTACAAAATCTGTATCAAGCTTTAGAAAATTTTGAAACTTGGTGCACATATGTAAAAAAGTCTGTAGAATCAAAATATGTATGGTACATAAGTATCCAACCCCTAATTTGGGGTTTATGAACCCGAAAAGACAAATATACCTCTTATAAAATTAATAAATATTTGATATCAGCTCATTTTTCAAATAATCTTTTACAAAAACTGTATCAAGCTTTAGAAAATTTTGAAACTTGGTGCACATATGTAAAAAAGTCCGTAGAATCAAAATATGTATGGTACATAAGTATCCAACTCTTAATTTGGGGTTTATGAACCCGAAAAGACAAATATACCCCTTATAAAATTAATAAATATTTGATACCAGCTCATTTTTCAAATAATCTTTTACAAAAACTGTATCAAGCTTTAGAAAATTTTGAAACTTGGTGCACATATGTAAAAAAGTCCGGAAAATCAAAATATGTATGGTACATAAGTGTCCAACCCCTAATTTGAGGTTTATGAACCCGAAAAGACAAATATACCCCTTATAAAATTAATAAATATTTGATACCAGCTCATTTTTCAAATAATCTTTTACAAAAACTGTATCAAGCTTTAGAAAATTTTGAAACTTGGTGCACATATGTAAAAAAGTCCGGAAAATCAAAATATGTATGGTACATAAGTGTCCAACCCCTAATTTGGGGTTTATGAACCCGAAAAGACAAATATACCTCTTACAAAATTAATAAATATTTGATACCAGCTCATTTTTCAAATAATCTTTTACAAAAACTGTATCAAGCTTTAGAAAATTTTGAAACTTGGTGCACATATGTAAAAAAGTCTGTAGAATCAAAATATGTATGGTACATAAGTATCTAACCCTTAGTTTGGGGTTTATGAAGCCGAAAAGACAAATATACCCCTTAAAAAATTTGTAAATATTTCATACCAGCTCATTTTTCAAATAATCTTTTACAAAAACTGTATCAAGCTTTAGAAAATTTTGAGACTTGGTGCACATATGTTAAAAAAGTCCGTAGAATCAAAATATGTATGGTACATAAGTGTCCAACCCCTAATTTGGGGTTTATGAACCCGAAAAGACAAATATACCCCTTATAAAATTAATAAATACTTGATACCAGCTCATTTTTCAAATAATCTTTTACAAAAACTGTATCAAGCTTTAGAAAATTTTGAAACTTGGTGCACATATGTAAAAATGTCTGAGGATTTCGAATTTGAACATGAAAATTTTTCCTCACTACCCGTTTTTGGGTTAAGCACTCCTAAACAACAAACAAACATTTTTGCGAAAGATATTAATGTAAGAATATATATATTTCTTGTGATATAGGCGCTATGACATTTAGACGCTGTGGAATGCTTCGCCCCCCCCCCCCCCCCGAAAGTGTGCATTCAGGGTGTATATATTCTTTTGTTTTCAGCTTATAGATTGAGAAGAGCAGGAAAATAGACCTCCAACATGAAAACGAATCTAATGCAAAGATATTTGTTAAAAAAATTTGCATTAGACTTCGTGTCATTATTCTTATATAATATATTATATTCTTATTATGATTACAATTTAAGGAGCAAAAGTGTTTTCATTTGTTATCGACGCTTGTGTATAAAAAAATTCAACCTAACGTGTCATCATTTTTATATATTTCATAATTAATTGGTTCGTCGTTGCTTTTCTATTTTTCAAAAGTCAAACTTATTTGTTTCACGTTTGACTCAAATGTGTATTAAATAAATATGTTACTTTATTAAAATATATTTCTAATTATTTCTAAATAATTATTAGCCTATTTTCCTCCCCTTTTTTTTAGCAATCCCCAGAGGCGTGGCTCGGACGTGCCGGTCGGGGGCTCGCGCATCAAATATCATAGTTACTCTCATGTTACAGTATGTTGCCGTCACTGATTATCCATTAGGGCACACCGCCAAATTTGAGCTATCTTGTTAGGAAAATGTATAATTTTTACCTCCCGCCAACTTACATAGATGAGGGAGGTAATTTTTTAATTTAAAAATGCTATAGTGAGTGACGTTTTTTTCCTTCACGAACTTCCAAAAATTTATATGTTCCGTATTTAAGCTTTCAGCATTCACATACAAAGTTGATTAATTTTTGGATTAAATTGGACAACCGGAAGTGGTACTTTACTTGAAGCCCTTAACAGTTTTTAATAAAAAACTATATTAAAATATAATCTCAAACTTTTCAAATTTGGTATTTAATACTTTTATATCAAGGGGAACAACATATTAGATTTTGGTTAAAATTGATAAACAGGAAGTGGTACTTTACTTGAAGCCCTTAACTGTTTTTAATAAAAAACTATATTAAAATATAATTAATACTTTTCAAATTTGGTTTTTAAGACTTTTATATCAAGGGGAATAACATATTAGATTTTGGCTAAAATTGATAAACCGGAAGTGGTACTTTACTTGAAGCCCTTAATAGTTTTTAATAAAAAACTATATTAAAATATAATCTCAAACTTTTCAAATTTGGTATTTAAGACTTTTATATCAAAGGGAACAACATTTTGGTTAAAATGATAAACCGGAAGTGGTACTTTACTTGAAGCCCTTAACAGTTTTTAGTAAAAAACTATATTAAAATATAATCTCAAACTTTTCAAATTTGGTATTTAAAACTTTTATATCAAGGGGAACAACATATTAGATTTTGACTAAAATTGATAAACCGGAAGTGGTGCTTTACTTGAAGCCCTTAACAGTTTTTAATAAAAAACTATATTAAAATATAATTTCAAACTCTTCAAATTTGGTATTTAAGACTTTTATATCAAAGGGAACAACATATTAAATTTTGGCTAAGATTGATAAACCGGAAGTAGTACTTTACTTGACGCCCATAACAGTTTTTAATAAAAAACTATATTCAAATATAATCTCAAACTCTTCAAATTTGGTATTTAAGACTTTTATGTCAAAGGGAACAACATATTAGATTTTGGCTAAAATTGATAAACCGGAAGTGGTACTTTACTTGAAGCTCATAACAGTTTTTAATAAAAAACTATATTAAAATATAATCGAAAACTTTTCAAATTTGGTATTTAAGACTTTTATATCAAGGGGAACAACATATTAGATTTTGGTTAAAATTGATGAACCGGAAGTGGTACTTTACTTGAAGCCGTTAACAGTTTTTAATAAAAAACTATATTAAAATATAATCTCAAACTTTTCAAATTTGGTATTTAAGACTTTTATATCAAGGGGAACAACATATTAGGTTTTGGCTAAAATTGATAAACCGGAAGTGGTACTTAATTTGAAGCTCTTAACAGATTTTTGAGGAAAAACAAAATATAATGCAAAATTTATTTATATTTATTTATATATAACAATAGATATAATGGATTAACGAATATACATTTCATTCGTAGTCTTTTCCGGCCATCCATGCTTCTATCTCTCCAACACTGAAAATTAAAAAATATATAATATTAGTCGAAAATGTGTTTTGCAAACTTACGTTCTGGGCACAAAAGTCATATTTTCCACTCCATCCTTCGTAACAATACAATCATCTTCAATCCTGACGCCTCCAAACCCTCTAAACCGTTCCAGAACCTCCTTAACAACAAACCCACTTTGGATGGGGTCTTTCAGTACCCCATCTAACAGCATATCAATAAAATAACACCCAGGTTCAACCGTCAAAACCATCCCCTCCTTTAATTCTCTCGCCATTCGAAGCGCCTTAAGCCCCGGCTCAGAGGGCCTCTGGGGCCCTTCAGGTGGGTACCCTCCCACGTCGTGGACGTCGAGGCCTAGGAGGTGCCCCAAGCCATGTGGTTGGAAAACGGCGTGGAGGTTGGAGGACATCATAGCGTCTATTGAGCCTTGAAGAAGACCTCCTTTTGTGAGAGAGGTTAAGAGGGTTCTTGCGGATAATTTGTGCATGTCTACCCAGCTGACTCCAGGACGAATGGATGAGATCACGGCGTTACGCGCGGCCAGGACTGCGTCGTATATCTGTCCACACACAAACAATTTTTATTTTAAGGTACGAGGTCTGTCCGATAAATACGCGAACTGGGATCATAAAAACTATTTTTTATACAACTTTTCGATTGTCACTTCCGTTGTTAAATGAAGTACTTTTAAGCACTAGTGCTTAAAAATGACAGTTTAATGCGTAAAAGTACTAAATACCTATTATAACTGTTTATTTATGATAAATATTTACAACGCAATTACTTAAATTACTAAATTGAACATTTGATGTCGTTCTTAATACTTCTTCTTGGTTAACTTCAATGTGGGTAGAAACTGAAGTAGATGTGCTGCTCCTTTTTTTAGCAATCCCCAGAAACGGTTCTATCAGGGGCGCGGCTCACGCGTGCCGGCTGGGGGCTCGCACATCAAATATCATAGTTACTCTCACGTTACAGTATGTGGCTGACTTTGGCTATCCATTAGGGCACACCGCCAAATTTGAACTATCTTGTTAGGAAAATGTATAATTTTTACCTCCCGCCAACTTACATAGGGAAGGGAGGTAATTTTTAAATCTAAACATGCTATAGTGAGTGACTTTTTTCTTCGCGAACTTCCAAAAATTTATATTTTCCGTATTTAAGCTTCCTGCATTCACATACAAACATGATTAATTTTTGGGTAATATTGGACAACCGGCAGTGGTACTTTACTTAAAGCCCTTAACAGTTTTTAATGAAAAAGTATATTAAAATATAATCTCACACTTTTCACATTTGGTATTTAAGACTTTTATATCAAGGGGAACAACATATTAGATTTTGGCTAAAATTGATAAGCCGGAAGTGGTACTTTACTTGAAGCCCTTAACAGGTTTTAATAAAAAACTATATTAAAATATAATCTAAAACTTGTCAAATTTGGTATTTAAGACTTTTATATCAAGGGGAACAACATATTACATTTTGGCTAAAATTGATAAGCCGGAAGTGGTACTTTACTTGAAGCCATTAACAGTTTTTAATAAAAAACAATATTAAAATATAATCTAAAACTTTTCAAATTTGGTATTTAAGACTTTTATATCAAGGGGAACAACATATCAGATTTTGCTTAAAATTGATAAACCGGAAGTGGTGTTTTACTTGAAGCCCTTAACAGTTTTTAATAAAAATCGATATTAAAATATAATTTCAAACTCTTCAAATTTGGTATTTAAGACTTTTATATCAAGGGGAACAACATATTAAATTTTGGCTAAAATTTATAAACCGGAAGTTGTACTTTACTTGAAGCCCATAACAGTTTTTAATAAAAAACTATATTACAATATAATCTAAAACTTTTCAAATTTGGTATTTAAGACTTTTATATCAAGGGGAACAACATATTAGGTTTTGGTTAAAATTGATAAAGCGGAAGTGGTACTTTACCTGAAGCCCTTAACTGTTTTTAATAAAAAACTATATTAAAATATAATTAATACTTTTCAAATTTGGTTTTTAAGACTTTTATATCAAGGGGAATAACATATTAGATTTTGGCTAAAATTGATAAACCGGAAGTGGTACTTTACTTGAAGCCCTTAATAGTTTTTAATAAAAAACTTTATTAAAATATAATCTCAAACTTTTCAAATTTGGTATTTAAGACTTTTATATCAAAGGGAACAACATTTTGGTTAAAATGATAAACCGGAAGTGGTACTTTACTTGAAGCCCTTAACAGTTTTTAGTAAAAAACTATATTAAAATATAATCTCAAACTTTTCAAATTTGGTATTTAAAACTTTTATATCAAGGGGAACAACATATTAGATTTTGACTAAAATTGATAAACCGGAAGTGGTGCTTTACTTGAAGCCCTTAACAGTTTTTAATAAAAAACTATATTAAAATATAATTTCAAACTCTTCAAATTTGGTATTTAAGACTTTTATATCAAAGGGAACAACATATTAAATTTTGGCTAAGATTGATAAACCGGAAGTAGTACTTTACTTGACGCCCATAACAGTTTTTAATAAAAAACTATATTCAAATATAATCTCAAACTCTTCAAATTTGGTATTTAAGACTTTTATGTCAAAGGGAACAACATATTAGATTTTGGCTAAAATTGATAAACCGGAAGTGGTACTTTACTTGAAGCTCATAACAGTTTTTAATAAAAAACTATATTAAAATATAATCGAAAACTTTTCAAATTTGGTATTTAAAACTTTTATATCAAGGGGAACAACATATTAGATTTTGGCAAAAATTGATAAACCAGAAGTGGTACTTTACTTGAAGCCCTTAACAGTTTTTAATAAAAAACTATATTAAAATATAATCTCAAACTTTTCAAATTTGGTATTGAAGACTTTTATATCAAAGGGAACAACATATTAGATTTTGGTTATAATTTATAAACCGGAAGTGGTACTTAATTTGAAGCTCTTAACAGATTTTTGAGGAAAAACAAAATATAATGCAAAATTTATTTATATTTATTTATATATAACAATAGATATAATGGATTAACGAATATACATTTCATTCATATTGTTTTCCGGCCATCCATGCTTCTATCTCTTCAACACTGAAAATTAAAAAATATATAATATTAGTCGAAAATGTGATTTACAAACTTACGTTCTGGGCACAAAAGTCATATTTTCCACTCCATCCTTTGTAACAATACAATCATCTTCAATCCTGACGCCTCCAAACCCTCTAAACCGTTCCAGAACCTCCTTAATAATAAACCCACTTTGGATGGGGTCTTTCAGTACCCCATCTAACAGCATATCAATAAAATAACACCCAGGTTCAACAGTCAAAACCATCCCCTCCTTTAATTCTCTCGCCATTCGAAGGGCCTTAAGCCCCGGCTCAGAGGGCCTCTGGGGCCCTTCAGGTGGGTACCCTCCCACGTCGTGGACGTCGAGGCCTAAGAGGTGCCCCAAGCCATGTGGTTGGAAAACGGCGTGGAGGTTGGAGGACATCATGGCGTCTATTGAGCCTTGAAGAAGACCTCCTTTTGTGAGAGAGGTTAAGAGGGTTCTTGCGGATAATTTGTGCATGTCTACCCAGCTGACTCCAGGACGAATGGCTGAGATCACGGCGTTACGCGCGGCCAGGACTGCTTCGTATATCTGTCCACACACAAACAATTTTTATTTCGAGGTAGGAGGTCTGTTCAATAAATACGCGAACTGGGATCATAAATACTATTTTTTTTACAACTTTTCGATTGTCATTTCCGTTGTTAATGAAGTACTTTTAAGCACTAGTGCTTAAAAATGACAGTTTAATGCGTAAAAGTACTAAATACCTATTATAACTGTTCATTTATGATAAATATTCACAACGCAATAACTTAAATTACTAAATTGAACATTTGATGTCGTTCTTAATACTTCTCTTGGTTAACTTCAATGTGGGTAGAAACTGAAGTAGATCTGCTGCTCCTTTTTTTAGCAATCCCCAGAAACGGTTCTATCAGGGGCGCGGCTCACGCGTGCCGGCTGGAGGCTCGCACATCAAATATCATAGTTACTCTCACGTTACAGTATGTGGCTGACTTTGGCTATCCATTAGGGCACACTGCCAAATTTGAGCTATCTTGTTAGGAAAATGTATAATTTTTACCTCCCGCCAACTTACATAGGTAAGGGAGGTAATTTTTAAATCTAAACATGCTATAGTGAGTGACTTTTTTCTTCGCGAACTTCCAAAAATTTATATTTTCCGTATTTAAGCTTCCTGCATTCACATACAAACATGATTAATTTTTGGGTAATATTGGACAACCGGCAGTGGTACTTTACTTAAAGCCCTTAACAGTTTTTAATGAAAAAGTATATTAAAATATAATCTCACACTTTTCACATTTGGTATTTAAGACTTTTATATCAAGGGGAACAACATATTAGATTTTGGCTAAAATTGATAAGCCGGAAGTGGTACTTTACTTGAAGCCCTTAACAGGTTTTAATAAAAAACTATATTAAAATATAATCTAAAACTTGTCAAATTTGGTATTTAAGACTTTTATATCAAGGGGAACAACATATTACATTTTGGCTAAAATTGATAAGCCGGAAGTGGTACTTTACTTGAAGCCATTAACAGTTTTTAATAAAAAACAATATTAAAATATAATCTAAAACTTTTCAAATTTGGTATTTAAGACTTTTATATCAAGGGGAACAACATATCAGATTTTGCTTAAAATTGATAAACCGGAAGTGGTGTTTTACTTGAAGCCCTTAACAGTTTTTAATAAAAATCGATATTAAAATATAATTTCAAACTCTTCAAATTTGGTATTTAAGACTTTTATATCAAGGGGAACAACATATTAAATTTTGGCTAAAATTTATAAACCGGAAGTTGTACTTTACTTGAAGCCCATAACAGTTTTTAATAAAAAACTATATTACAATATAATCTAAAACTTTTCAAATTTGGTATTTAAGACTTTTATATCAAGGGGAACAACATATTAGGTTTTGGTTAAAATTGATAAAGCGGAAGTGGTACTTTACCTGAAGCCCTTAACAGTTTTTAATAAAAAACTATATTAAAATATAATTTCAGACTCTTCAAATTTGGTATTTAAGACCTTTATATCAAGGGGAACAACATATTAGATTTTGGTTAAAATTGATAAACTGGAAGTGGTACTTTACTTGAAGCCCTTAACAGTTTTTAATAGAAAACAATATTAAAATATTTAAAACTTGTCAAATTTGGTATTTAAGACTTTTATATCAAGGGGAACAACATATTACATTTTGGCTAAAATTGATAAGCCGGAAGTGGTACTTTACTTGAAGCCATTAACAGTTTTTAATAAAAAACAATATTAAAATATAATCTAAAACTTTTCAAATTTGGTATTTAAGACTTTTATATCAAGGGGAACAACATATCAGATTTTGCTTAAAATTGATAAACCGGAAGTGGTGTTTTACTTGAAGCCCTTAACAGTTTTTAATAAAAATCGATATTAAAATATAATTTCAAACTCTTCAAATTTGGTATTTAAGACTTTTATATCAAGGGGAACAACATATTAAATTTTGGCTAAAATTTATAAACCGGAAGTTGTACTTTACTTGAAGCCCATAACAGTTTTTAATAAAAAACTATATTACAATATAATCTAAAACTTTTCAAATTTGGTATTTAAGACTTTTATATCAAGGGGAACAACATATTAGGTTTTGGTTAAAATTGATAAAGCGGAAGTGGTACTTTACCTGAAGCCCTTAACAGTTTTTAATAAAAAACTATATTAAAATATAATTTCAGACTCTTCAAATTTGGTATTTAAGACCTTTATATCAAGGGGAACAACATATTAGATTTTGGTTAAAATTGATAAACTGGAAGTGGTACTTTACTTGAAGCCCTTAACAGTTTTTAATAGAAAACAATATTAAAAT
The DNA here is from genome assembly GCA_963082715.1 of Harpalus rubripes. Lineage (NCBI taxonomy): Eukaryota > Metazoa > Arthropoda > Insecta > Coleoptera > Carabidae > Harpalus > Harpalus rubripes. The sequence continues at coordinate 4,549,976 of OY720463.1, forward strand.
ATTTAAAACTTTTCAAATTTGGTATTTAAGACTTTTATATCAAGGGGAACAACATATTAGATTTTGGCTAAAATTGTCAAACCGGAAGTGGTACTTAATTTGAAGCTCTTAACAGATTTTTGAGGAAAAACATATAATGCAAAATTTATTTATATTTATTTATATATAACAATAGATATAATGGATTAACGAATATACATTTCATTCATATTCTTTTCCGGCCATCCATGCTTCTATCTCTTCAACTCTGAAAATTAAAAAAATATATAATATTAGTCGAAAATGTGTTTTGCAAACTTACGTTCTGGGTACAAAAGTCATATTTTCCACTCCATTCTTCGTAACAATACAATCATCTTCAATCCTGACGCCTCCAAACCCTCTAAACCGTTCCAGAACCTCCTTAACAATAAACCCACTTTGGCTGGGGTCTTTTAGTACCCCATCTAACAGCATATCAATAAAATAACACCCAGGTTCAACAGTCAAAACCATCCCCTCCTTTAATTCTCTCGCCATTCGAAGGGCCTTAAGTCCCGGTTCAGAGGGCCTCTGGGGCCCTTCAGGTGGGTACCCGCCAACGTCGTGGACGTCGAGTCCTAGGAGGTGCCCCAAGCCATGTGGTTGGAAAACGGCGTGGAGGTTGGAGGACATCATGGCGTCTATTGAGCCTTGAAGAAGACCTCCTTTTGTGAGAGAGGTTAAGAGGGTTCTTGCGGATAATTTGTGCATGTCTACCCAGCTGACTCCAGGACGAATGGATGAGATCACGGCATTGCGCGCGGCTAGGACTGCTTCGTATATCTGTCCACACACAAACAATTTTTATTTTAAGGTACGAGGTCTGTTCAATAAATACGCGAACTGGGATCATAAATACTATTTTTTTTACAACTTTTCGATTGTCATTTCCGTTGTTAATGAAGTACTTTTAAGCACTAGTGCTTAAAAATGACAGTTTAATGCGTAAAAGTACTAAATACCTATTATGACTGTTTATTTATGATAAATATTTACAACGCAATAACTTAAATTACTAAATTGAACATTTGATGTCGTTCTTAATACTTGTTCTTGGTTGACTTCAATGTGGGTAGAAACTGAAGTAGATGTGCTGCTGGATTCTGATTCTTTGTCGACAATTTTTATTTTTTTAATTGCTGTTTCTTTTTCTCCCAAAATTCTTCGTGAAATTTCTTTCTCTTCCAAAGAATTTTCAACGTAGCCTTCAGCAACAGAACTTGAACGCCACCCTCCATGTCGCTTGAGCATTGTAATGTCTGCTCCCGAATCAGCCAAAAATGTTGCAGAACACCGCCGAAAGCAATGCCCGGTATATTCTTTAGCATTTGGGAGGCCGAGGAACTCTGCAATTTTTTTAGGTATACCACCTATGGTATTTATACCTACAGGAAGCGTGCAACACTTAAAATTTCTGTAGGTTAGAAAAAACCGTTGATGTTCAGTATGAGTAGGTCGAAGTTGTGCGTACTTGCGAAACATTGCTGAACAGTTGATTCCATCGATAAACCCTTCAGTTATCATAAAAAATCGTGAAATATTCGTTTTAGTATTTGGAATATTAATTTTTATGAAAGAAGTAGAATCTTCAATATCTCCTACACGTAGAAACGTAAGTTCCTCCCGGCGACATGCCCCATAGATTCCAACAATTAACACAACCTTTGCCAATAAATAATCCTTGTCATCAGCTTCCTTCATGAAACGAACTATCTCTTGCTTAGTGAATATTTTTGATTTTTTAGGCTTATATCCACTAGCTTTTCTTTTTAAGAATGCAATAAGATTGGTAAATTTACTTATATCCACATTCTTATTAAGGTATATCATAGTTCGGAGCATACAGTAATTACTCCATAAAGTGGATGGCTTATAAATGGATGATAATTTCGAAAAATAGGCTAAAACTACCTTTCCTGTAATGTCCCCAACGTCAGCAACTTATTACATAAATATCTATTCCAAAATTTAGAGTACATCAATCTTATCCCCTTCAAAATATTCCCCATTTGTAACAATACACCTGTCCTATCTCCGTTTCCATTGTTCGAAACATCCCTGGAAGTCCTGAGAAGTTAAGCTTTTCAGCTGCCTCGTCGTTTCGCATTTGATCGTTTCCACATCGTCCCAGTGCCGCCCACGCATGACCATTTGCATTTCGGGAACAGAAAGAAATCGCAAAGGGCTAAGTCTGGTGAGTAAGGTGGGTGATCTAGCGAGGCCGAGACCGTACGTGAATACAATCAAACGCGGCGTGCTGACAAATTTTGTAAATAAGTTCACGACATCTACTGTACATGTTGCAAGCCAGATTAAATAATATTAAGAGAAATATTCGTTTTCCGGGAATGGACTGTGTCATATCTTGAGTCAGAGCTCAACGTTTCGTCCGCAGTCGTATTGGGCATCTTCATGAGCAAGGGGGATAGTGCTGTCTTAAACAAGGTTACCCGGCGTGTCAACCACGCTAGAGGCCGAGTTTAAGCAACAAGAAGGGGAGACTCAGTTTACAAGGTTACCCGACGTGTAAACCACGCTAGAGGCCAAATAAACCAAGTGACGAAAGGAAGGCCGAGAAGACAGATACTAATCTAAAGATACGGTAGATGAGCAAAGCTAATGAGGATAAATGGGAATCGAGTTCGTAATGGTAGATTGGGCGTGTCGTGTACCGAGAATCACCGGTTTCCACATGTGGCTCAAGAAATAGCCATCATCTCGATTGATGTTATTAGGATGTTTCCATATTTCTAAAGTTTCTCTTTATTTACGTCTGTAAAACTCAGGGACAGGAGCTAAAATGCGGGAATTTTCAAATAAGATGTTATGTCCTGTGTTGTGTTGGCATAGGCGCCCGCATACTTTTTTACAAGGTGGGTCGATATTTTTGTTGTAAGAAAAAAATGCACTGCAGCCGAATTTTTAATAATTTTCAAGGTCAAACGTGTTTTAATGCAAAGTAAGATAATGTAAAAATCTTTACAATGAAGCAAATTTAACAAATGCTTAAAAAATTAAAATCAATATTTTATGACGAAAATGCGTATGTACGCTCTAAAAGCGTAGAATTGCCCCTTCTACTAGGCTTTATGATGCGAGATGCGAGCATAAGCAATAACTACACAAGCAGACAATCTGAAAATACAATGCTGCATTACATTAAAATATTATATTACTGAGTAACAATATAATTATTCTACTGAACTGCTCAAAATAAAATGAATGATAATTAAATGTTAATTAAATCGCGCTCCTCACAAAATACGGCAACCCTAATCATACGTAGGTACTTTTAATATAAATAAATATGCAATGTCTATTCATTATTTACTTTTCTATTTCTTTATTTCTATATAACAGTAAAATCAATAATTGTGAAAGTTTTGAGAAGAACGTGATCATAAAATGATTAGAATAAACTACGGTATATTAAAGAAAATACACCGAAATAGACCATCTAGCTATTAAAATTATAAAAAATTATAATATTATTTTAAAAAAAGGATACAGTCTATAAATGAAAGGGGGGTCAGTCGACCCTTTCGACCCCCCCCCCTGTGGGCGCCTATGTGTGTTGGTGTTCTGCGACCGCATATGTTAATACCATACCATTACGCAGACAGCGTTTGTGTTCTGACAATCTAGTGTGAACACTCCTTCCTGTTTCACCTATGTATACTGTGCCGCAAGAACAAGGAATACTATAAACACCGGGTGACGACAAGGGTTCGCGTTTATCTTTAGTTTGGGGGAGTATTTCTGACATTTTTTGTGGAGGTTTAAAAAAGACTTTAATATTATATACATACATAAAATCACGCATTTCCCACTTAGTGGGTTAGCACAAACCCGAAAGAATAAAAAAAACATCATCCAAAAAAAATCAGTCTCTCTTTCAACAACATTCTTACTAACATCATAGGTATAACATATATTCCTCACTCTCAACATATTAAAGTGACCGAATTACGATAGCGAAATACCGCAACCGGACCATAATAATAGTTACGAAACAATCATCCTTCGCCACACATTCCTGTCTAAGCACACTTCTTTCGCCTCGGCCACATTCATAATCGCATTCATACACGCTCTTTTTCTCTTCCCACTCGGAAACTTTCTCTCTTTTAGTACCTTATCAATCACATCCATCCACTTACACACTGGACGGTCACGCAATCGAACACCCTCAATTTCACCAAGATATATACGCTTTACAAGACGTTCACTCTTCATTCTCTCCACATGACCAAACCATCTCAACTGGATCATTCCTCTTCACAACATTCTGCCTAACCATACATTCTTCATACACCAAATTATTCCTCACGCGATCCCGTCTTACATATCCACATACTCCATGTAAATACCTCATTTCCACGGCAGTCACTCTCTTTTTATGCTTTCCCGTCCATGCCCAACATTTGCTTCCATACATCAAAGCAGGCACTAGCACTCCATTATACACACTTAAACGAGCTTCTCTAGAAACGTTTACATTTCGAGCAAACGTACCCAGAGCACCCATTACCTTACACCCCGCACTCCCTCTCCTTTCAATTTCTCTATCAATTCGACCATCCCTTGACATCATGCTACCCAAATATACAAACTCATTCACTTGCTCCAGTTTCACTCCATCCACCAACACATTGCACACAGTCACCAATTTACTCCTTTCAAATACTAACACCTTGGATTTATCAACATTCAACTCCAGATTCATACTTCTTCCAACTACATGTATTCTCTCTATCATTCTTCTGATTTGCTCTTCATTTTCACCTAAAACAACTACATCATCCGCATACGCTAACGCAGGCACAATACTTTCACCAATTTGTACGCCATCCATTTCACTCAATGCTCTCCGCAACAACACATCCATATACAAGTTAAACAACCACGGAGACATACCACAGCCCTGTTTCACACCAACATTTATACGAAACCAATCACTCAACCTACCATCTATTCTTACAGCAGCCTCACTACCCTCATACAATGTACGAATCGCCCCCAGCAAGTTTCCATTCACGCCGTATTCCCTGAGTACATCCCACAAAGTATCTCGAAGAACACTATCATACGCATTTTTTAGATCAAGAAAGCAATTATAAGGCGCATTTTTTCTCTAGATGCTATGCCTCACTTTGATGCACAAGCCGCAACTGAGCCCAAGGGCATTATAACTTACCATTCTCTGGTCCGCCGTGAATTTGCCATTAGCGGGAAAAGAACAGGTAATGTCGGCCGCATATCCTACGTAATTCGCGCCCATATCAAATAGACACATATCCCCATCTTTTAGAAGTCTATCGTTGGGCGCTGCGGCATGGCCGTAATGCAATACGGCGCTGTTGGGCCCCGAGCCGCAAATGCATGTGTAAGACACATGACGGGCGCCACCCTCGCCGTAACAGTGGTGGAGAAATAGGGCTTCGCCTTGGAATTCGGTGCGTCCTGGACGAATGTAACGCATGACGATTTTGTGTGCTTCGGAGGATAGGCGAGCTACGTAACGGAGGACGTCTAGTTCCAGAGCGGTTTTCGTCACACGTCTAGAAATATATATATATATATATATATATATATATATATATATATATATATATATATATATATATATATATATATATATATATATATATATATATATAAAGGGTTTTTCAATAAGGGCGGGTCGATGTTGTCAGGCTGTGGCGGCGATGTTGTTTTGGTGGCGTCTGTCAAATCTGTTGTTTGTTATTCTGTCACAGATGCCAAAATAACCATGGCAAGTTACACGATTGAGCAGCACTTCCAAATGATAAAACTGCATTACCAAAATGAATGCTCGTTAGTGAAAACGTTGCGCGCGTTGCGCCCATTTTACGGCAGACGCGGTGGCCCTTCAAAGTCGACTCTCCAACGTTTGGTGGCCAAATTCGAGACGACCGGTTCTGTAAATAATCAGCCAACACCCGTACGTCAAAGGAACGCCAGATCGGCCGAGAACATTGCCGCGGTCCGAGAAAGTGTGCAGGAGAACCCGAGGCAATCAATTCCTCGCCGTGCACAAGAACTCGGCCTTTCGCAGACTTCAACTTGGCGAATTTTGCGTCGGGACTTGAGCCTACACCCGTACAAGATCCAACTGACCCAGGAGCTCAAAGTTAATGACAATAGACAACGCCGTTTGTTCGCTGACTGGGCTTCGGAGCGTTGGCCGAAAAATCATCTTTAGCGATGAGGCGCATTTTTGGATGAATGGCTATGTTAATAAACACAATTGCCGTATATGGGACGACACCAACCCAAACGAGGTTCACCAGGTCGGAATGCATCCACAAAAAGTTACCGTTTGGTGCGGATTTTGGGCCGGCGGCGTCATTGGTCCGTAATTTTTTGAAAACGACGTTGGTGAGGCCATCACCGTCAATGGCGAGCGCTACAGAACGATGATAACAGATTTATTTTTTCCCAAATTGGATGATATGGAGGTAGACGACATGTTTTTCCAGCAGGACGGCGCTACGTGCCACACTGCGGACGCCACAATGGACCTTCTGCATGAACGATTTGAAGGTACGGTTATCTCTCGCAGAGGTGACGTGAATTGACCACCAAGATCGTGCGATTTGACCCCACTAGACTTTTTCTTGTGGGGTTTCTTGAAGTCGCAGGTCTATGCCAATAAGCCGCAATCGACGGATGCCCTTAAAGTTAACATTACCAATGCCATCGCTCAAATTCAGCCGGATCTATGCGGCAGAGTCATTGAAAATTGAACCACTCGAATCCGTGCCACCGTGAGAAGCCGCGGCGGACATTTGAAGGATATTATGTTCCATACATAATGGCATACATGGGCCTTTCAAATAAAAAAAAGAATTTCGTTAATACCTCACACACATCTTGTTTTATTCCATTTCAACATCGACCCGCCCTTATTGAAAAACCCTTTATATATATATATATATATATATATATATATATATATATATATATATATATATATTGTATCATGATAGAAATTTATTTAACTAATTCATCCATATTATTATAATATACAGGCTGTCTCACAACTCGCGCCCCAGACGAAACTGTCACTTGCCGACTACAATAGGTTGCCAACAAATAGAAGAAAATTATTTGCGGCTGCTTGCATAACGGAGTTACAAGACTTTTAATCCACCAATCCCGGAAGGATATCTTGAGGTGTGATGATATTATTACAAAATAAAACTGGTTGCTAGGTTTTCAAAATACTACTAGTGAGTTATAAAATTTGTTTGACTTACTGTAATTTTGACACTTTAGAGTTGACTTTTCACTGTCAACAAATTTAGGTTAGCGAAGGTGTCATCCGAGATCATCATTTATGTCGTGCAGTGCAACGTGTTGTAGCAGCTATGTAAAATGTTTTAAACGAAAATATTATTAAGTAATCAGCGGCTGAATACATAGTAAGAATTTGCCTTTTTTGTTCACCTTGTCAAATTTAATTTGACACAGACATTTTTCGAAAACTACAGTCGCCCACACATTTTAAAGATTTGATTTGTACAAAACACACGTTAAAGATGTAGGTCTCTGATTGGTCAATTTTAAGACGTCTTTTCTTGAATATCTTTTAAGCTAGATTTTTTCTTCGAAAATACACATCCGAGTGCAGTCTCGTGTTTCCTCATTCGCTCTGGGGCGCGAATTGTGAGACAGTCTGTATAATATCTTTAATATAATTCGTAATTAATACATAAATAAAAAAAATAACAAAAAAACTGTTGACGGAGATTCGAACCCCAACCTCTAAACCTACTCTCATTCCACAGTCAGCTACGCTAACCATTCACCTACAATGACAATTGCAAATATTTTGATATTACGTAATGAGTTATATGAAACTTGAACATAGAAGCATCATAAAATTGCTATCGAAAGAAGACTAGCAGACGACCCTATACGATTTTATAAAGATTTAAGCCTTTATTTAAAGTACCCGGACGAATTTAGTAGAAATTTCTTACCATTTGTTTTGATTAGATAATTTGTTGAAAATTTAAAAGAACCGAGTTATGTAAATACTTACAATTCACTGATGGTGGGAAATAAGACCTCTGTGTTTCTTTTAAACCTAAAAATAAAACAAATATCGTTAAATATGCGTTCACTTAAAATGGACGACTTAGTTGATAATTTTTTGTGGTGTGATTGGCTGCCATTACCAATTTGGAAAGTTCGCAAGTTTGCCGCTTGGTGGCTACGCGAATAACAATAAAACTTCGTAATTCAATCAAGAAAACTAAACAATATTCAATGAAATATTGGAAAATCTGCAGATACTTTTTGAATTTAAAACGAATTTAGAGAGTTTTTAAATTAAATTAAACGCTGAAAACAAATTTCTTTTTGTGTCAAATGTCACCTAAAAATGTGATGTCAACTTACTCTTCAATGCCTTTAAAGTATGCTGGTTTGACTTCCAAATCGCTGTCTGTATTAACACCTTGCATTAACAGCAAGACAATACCTGATTGACTGGCTAGATCATCGTTAATCTAAAATGATCACCACTTTATAAATATCTGAGTTAATAACGTATGGTCCTAAAGTTTTGAGAAATTTTTTAGATGTTTTGTATTTATACCAAATAACGTTTAATCAAATTGTCCCTGGAAACAAAATATCACAATTAAGTTGAGAAATATTCGTTTTCCGGGAATGGACTGTGTCATATTTTGTGTCAGAGCTCAACGTTTCGCCCGCAGTCGTATGGGGCATCTTCAGGAGCAAGGGGGATAGTACTGTCTTAAACAAGGTTACCCGACGTGTCAACCACGCTAGAGGCCAAATAAACCAAGTGACGAAAAGAAGGCCGAGAAGACAGTTATATACTAATCTAAAGATACGGTAGATGAGCAAAGCTAATGATTACCAATGGGAATCGAGTTCGTAATGGTAGATTGGGCGTGTCGTATTCCGAGAATCACCGGTTTCCACATATGGCTCAAGAAATAGCCATCATCCCGATTGATGTTATTAGGATGTTTCCATATTTCTAAAGTTTCCCTGTATTTACGTCTGTAAAACTCAGGGACAGGAGCTAAAATGCGGGAATTTTCAAATAAGATGTTATGTCCTGTGTTGTGTTGGTGTTCTGCGACCGCAGATGTTAATACCATACCATTACGCAGACAGAGTTTGTGTTCTGACAATCTAGTGTGAACACTCCTTCCTGTTTCACCTATGTATACTTTGCCGCAAGAACAAGGAATACTATAAACACCGGGTGACGACAAGGGTTCGCGTTTATCTTTAGTTTGGGGGAGTATTTCTGAGATTTTTTGTGGAGGTTTAAAAAAGACCTTAATATTGTTTTTATTAAGAATTCTACCTATTTTATCCGAGAATCCTTTAATGTAAGGGATAGATGCAAATGTTTCGAACGAGGTATCCACGGGTTTTTTGGGTTTAATTGTCTATGAATTACATTATTGATTAATTTTACGTCATAGTTGTTCTGGATTAATCTATGTCTGATGTAAGACAGTAGTATCCCCTTGCTCCTGAAGATGCCCCATACGACTGCGGGGGAAACGTTGAGCTCTGACTCAAAATATGACACAGTCCATTCCCGGAAAACGAATATTTCTCATGACTCAGACTGTGGAAGCCTACGCAATTATTTCACAATTAACTTGTTTTCATTTTGACAGTTTAGTTTTTTCGATTTGATGCAGCTACATGTCGTATAAGCTAGATATTCGTAAAGGAATTTACAATCTCGTTGGGCGAATACGAAAAAGTGGTTAAATAGTTGTTTAAAAAATAATCAGACTTGGGTTCAAATCTACTAATGACATAAAAAACACATCAGACAATCTCAGGTTCAATGGTAAATCTAAATTTGAGGACAGCCGTATATTGGTCGTGCTCGAGGAGAAGCCTTAACTGCACAACTTTATATTCAAAGATGCCTCTCTAAATTGCTTCAATTTTTAAATACACATCACGCCACTGATGATATAATGTTTTGGCCTGATCTAGCTTCATGCCATTACGCCAGAATAACTAGAAACTGGTATAACGAAAACAACTAAGTTGGACAATCCTCCCAATGTACTTCTAACTCGACTAATATAAGAATTTTGGTCAATATTGATCAGAAAAGTGTACGACAAGGGATGGGAAGCTGCAAATGAACAATTACGACGTCGCATTTACTAAAAGATTCGATAAATCGATCTAGATGTTGTCCAGAGGATGATAGGGCGTCAGAAGAAAATTAAGGGCCATTAAAGATAATGGTCCATTATCAATAATTTAAATATTAATTGTTATACTTATTGTTAATTGTTGTAATAATCAGTGTAAAAAGTAATAATTTTAAAAAAGTTATTAGTATCTTAAAAGTTTCTCAAAACTTTAGGACCATACGTTATGCAAAATATTTTGCACATATAAAGAATGAAGCATTTCAAATCATACTTGATCAACGTAGAGGACTCTATCAACTTGATATTTTCGCTGGTAGTCATCCAGTTGTAATAATGGACCCATCCAAACTGCATAATCGGCAGGAAGTCGTGGAACATACAGAGTAGATGCCCCCGTAGTGACATTAACGGTACCGAAACATTCAGGTTCCAAAACGCCGAAAGACCACATAAAATACGATTCCTATAATATACACTCGATATATTTTAAAAGTGTCAAAATGGCTTGAAGATCCCGGAAAATAGTATCGATTTTTTTTAGAAAAATCAATTTGTTAATCAATACAGATGACCTTGAACTATAGGGCACGGAAGATCACGTGATCTATCATATGTTTTGTCCCTTTCTCACTTCAGATTCGATCTTCAGCTCTGTCCCATGCTAACTTCAGACTGTACTTTCAACGCAGTGCGCATGCGTCTGTTTGAATAGCTGTCACATTTCTAGCAAGATACCAAATGAGAATAAAATGAAGACAATAAGAATCAAATAGGTTTTTATTGAATTGTTCAATAATATAATGGAAGATAACAATGTGATCATATGTAT
>OY720463.1:4566024-4611024 GCA_963082715.1 Harpalus rubripes
TTGAAAATAAAATTGAGATATCTTTAGCCGGCCCCAAGATATTAAATAGTTTTTACAGATTTGAACCCAGGTCTGTTTATTTTTTAAACAATTATTTAACCAATTTTCCATATATATTAATAAGGTCAACATTGTTGTGTTCATATTTGAAAACAGAATTGAGATATCTTTAACCGACCCCAAGATATTAAATAGTTTTTACAGATTTGAACCCAAGTCTGTTTATTTTTTGAACAACTACTTAATCACTTTTCCATATATACTAATAGGGTCAACCATGTTGTGTTCATATTTGAAAACAAAATTGAGATATCTTTAACCGACCCCAAGATATTAAATAGTTTTTATACAGATTTGAACCCAAGTCTGTTTATTTTTTGAACAACTATTTAACCACTTTTCCATATATATTAATAAGGTCAAAATTGTTGTGTTCATATTTGAAAACAAAATGGAGATATCTTTAATCGATCCCAAGATATTAAATAGTTTTTACAGATTTGAACCCGTCTGTTTATTTTATGAACAACTATTTAACCACTTTTCCATATATACTAATAGGGCCAACCTTGTTGTGCTCATATTTGAAAACAAAATTGAGATATCTTTAACCGACCTCAAGATATTAAATAGTTTTTACAGATTTGAACCCAAGTCTGTTTATTTTATGAACAACTCTTTAACCACTTTTCCATATATACTAATAGGGTCAACCTTGTTGTGCTCATATTTGAAAACAAAATTGAGATATCTTTAACCGACCCCAAGATATTAAATAGTTTTTACAGATTTGAACCCAAGTCTGTTTATTTTATGAACAACTCTTTAACCACTTTTCCATATATACTAATAGGGTCAACCATGTTGTGTTCATATTTGAAAACAAAATTGAGATATCTTTAACCGACCCCAAGATATTAAATAGTTTTTACAGATTTGAACCCATGTCTGTTTATTTTATGAACAACTATTTAACCACTTTTCCATATATACTAATAGGGTCAACCTTGTTGTGTGCATATTTGAAAACAAAATTGAGATATCTTTTACCGGTCCTAAGATATTAAATAGTTTTTACAGATTTGAACCCAAGTCTGTTTATTTTTTGAACAACTATTTAACCACTTTTCCATATATACTAATAGGATCAACCTTGTTGTGTTCATATTTGAAAACAAAATTCAGATATCTTTAAACGACCCCAAGATATTAAATAGTTTTTACACCTACACGAGTATTACATGTGTTGTCACCGAGAAATGCTACGGACTGTACACCATTTTTCCCAAAAAAAATTACAGTAAAAAGAAGAGTTTATTAGAATGAAATAGTAATATATTCTCGTCTGTTTCTAAAATAAAATAATTATTTGTAAGTGAGTGTTCACTCCGGTATGTGTTACTCTATGGTCCCCGAGATATGTACACGTGTTTGGACTGAACACCATGTGTCCCAATAAAAACTACAGTAAAAAGAAGAGTTCATTAGAATGAAATAGTTATATATTCCCCTCTATGTCTTACATACATGAATATTTTTGAATGAGTGTTCATACTTGTGTGTGTTATTCTATGTCGTGTTGTCTCTGTCTTACAATATATCTTTCTCCCTCACTCACTAATCAATATGTACCCGCCGTTTTGAATTGAAAGATAATGAAAATGAATAACAAAAATTGAAAAATGGTGCCAATCATTACGATTGTTAAATAAATATGAACACAACACTAGTATATATTGAAAAGGAATTAAATAGTTGTTTAAAAAATAAACAGACTTGGGTTCAAATGTGTAAAAACTATTTAATATCTTGGGGTCGGTTAAAGATATCTCAATTTTGTTTTCAAATATGAACACAACAAGGTTGACCCTATTAGTATATATGGAAAAGTGGTTAAATAGTTGTTCAAAAAGTAAACAGACTTGGGTTCAAATCTGTAAAAACTATTTAATATCTTGGGGTCGGTTAAAGATATCTCAATTTTGTTTTCAAATATGAACACAACAAGGTGGACCTTATTAGTATATATGGAAAATGGTTAAATAGTTGTTCAAAAAATAAACAGACTTGGGTTCAAATCTGTAAAAACTATTAGTATCTTGGGGTCGGTTAAAGATATCTCAATTTTGTTTTCAAATATGAACACAACAATGTTGACCTTATTAGTATATATGGAAAATGGTTAAATAGTTGTTCAAAAAGTAAACAGACTTGGGTTCAAATCTGTAAAAACTATTTAATATCTTGGGGTCGGTTAAAGATATCTCAATTTTGTTTTCAAATATGAACACAACAAGGTTGACCTTATTAGTATATATGGAAAATGGTTAAATAGTTGTTCAAAAAATAAACAGACTTGGGTTCAAATCTGTAAAAACTATTTAATATCTTGGGGTCGGTTAAAGATATCTCAATTTTGTTTTCAAATATGAACACAACAATGTTGACCTTATTAGTATATATGGAAAATGGTTAAATAGTTGTTCAAAAAGTAAACAGACTTGGGTTCAAATCTGTAAAAACTATTTAATATCTTGGGGTCGGTTAAAGATATCTCAATTTTGTTTTCAAATATGAACACAACAATGTTGACCTTATTAGTATATATGGAAAATGGTTAAATAGTTGTTCAAAAAGTAAACAGACTTGGGTTCAAATCTGTAAAAACTATTTAATATCTTGGGGTCGGTTAAAGATATCTCAATTTTGTTTTCAAATATGAACACAACAAGGTTGACCTTATTAGTATATATGGAAAATGGTTAAATAGTTGTTCAAAAAATAAACAGACTTGGGTTCAAATCTGTAAAAACTATTTAATATCTTGGGGTCGGTTAAAGATATCTCAATTTTGTTTTCAAATATGAACACAACAATGTTGACCTTATTAGTATATATGGAAAATGGTTAAATAGTTGTTCAAAAAGTAAACAGACGGGTTCAAATCTGTAAAAACTATTTAATATCTTGGGGTCGGTTAAAGATATCTCAATTTTGTTTTCAAATATGAACACAACAAGGTTGACCTTATTAGTATATATGGAAAATGGTTAAATAGTTGTTCAAAAAATAAACAGACTTGGGTTCAAATCTGTAAAAACTATTTAATATCTTGGGGTCGGTTAAAGATATCTCAATTTTGTTTTCAAATATGAACACAACAATGTTGACCTTATTAGTATATATGGAAAATGATTAAATAGTTGTTCAAAAAGTAAACAGACTTGGGTTCAAATCTGTAAAAACTATTTAATATCTTGGGGTCGGTTAAAGATATCTCAATTTTGTTTTCAAATATGAACACAACAAGGTTGACCCTATTAGGATATATGGAAAAGTGGTTAAATAGTTGTTCAAAAAGTAAACAGACTTGGGGTCAAATCTGTAAAAACTATTTAATATCTTGGGGTCGGTTAAAGATATCTCAATTTTGTTTTCAAATATGAACACAACAAGGTTGACCTTATTAGTATATATGGAAAATGGTTAAATAGTTGTTCAAAAAATAAACAGACTTGGGTTCAAATCTGTAAAAACTATTTAATATCTTGGGGTCGGTTAAAGATATCTCAATTTTGTTTTCAAATATGAACACAACAATGTTGACCTTATTAGTATATATGGAAAATGGTTAAATAGTTGTTCAAGAAGTAAACAGACTTGGGTTCAAATCTGTAAAAACTATTTAATATCTTGGGGTCGGTTAAAGATATCTCAATTTTGTTTTCAAATATGAACACAACAAGGTTGACCTTATTAGTATATATGGAAAATGGTTAAATAGTTGTTCAAAAAATAAACAGACTTGGGTTCAAATCTGTAAAAACTATTTAATATCTTGGGGTCGGTTAAAGATATCTCAATTTTGTTTTCAAATATGAACACAACAATGTTGACCTTATTAGTATATATGGAAAATGGTTAAATAGTTGTTCAAAAAGTAAACAGACTTGGGTTCAAATCTGTAAAAACTATTTAATATCTTGGGGTCGGTTAAAGATATCTCAATTTTGTTTTCAAATATGAACACAACAATGTTGACCTTATTAGTATATATGGAAAATGATTAAATAGTTGTTCAAAAAATAAACAGACTTGGGTTCAAATCTGTAAAAACTATTTAATATCTTGGGGTCGGTTAAAGATATCTCAATTTTGTTTTCAAATATGAACACAACAATGTTGACCCTATTAGTATATATGGAAAAGTGGTTAAATAGTTGTTCAAAAAATAAACAGACTTGGGTTCAAATCTGTAAAAACTATTTAATATCTTGGGATCGGTTAAAGATATCTCAATTTTGTTTTCAAATATGAACACAACAATGTTGACCTTATTAGTATATATGGAAAAGTGGTTAAATAGTTGTTCAAAAAATAAACAGACTTGGGTTCAAATCTGTAAAAACTATTTAATATCTTGGGGCCGGTTAAAGATATCTCAATTTTGTTTTCAAATATGAACACAACAATATTGACCCTATTAGTATATATGGAAAAGTGATTGAATAGTTGTTCAAAAAATAAACAGACTTGGGTTCAAATCTGTAAAAACTATTTATTACCTTGGGGTCGGCTAAACATATCTGAATTATGTTTTCAAATATGAATACAACAATGTTGACCCTATTAGTATATATGGAAAAGTGGTTAAATAGTTGTTCAAAAAATAAACAGACTTGGGTTCAAATCTGTAAAAACTATTTATTACCTTGGGGTCGGCTAAACATATCTGAATTATGTTTTCAAATATGAATACAACAATGTTGACCTTATTAGTATATATGGAAAATGGTTAAATAGTTGTTCAAAAAATAAACAGACTTGGGTTCAAATATGTAAAAACTATTTGATATCTTGGAGTCGGTTAAGGATATCTCAATTTTGTTTTCAAATATGAACACAAGGTTGACCCTATTAGTATATATGAAAAAGTGGTAAAATAGTTGTTTAAAAAATAATCAGACTTGGGTTCAAATCTGTAAAAACTATTTAATATCTTGGGGTCGGTTAAAGATATCTCAATTTTGTTTTCAAATATGAACACAAGAATGTTGACCTTATTAGTATATATGGAAAATGGTTAAATAGTTGTTCAAAAAATAAACAGACTTGGGTTCAAATATGTAAAAACTATTTGATATCTTGGAGTCGGTTAAGGATATCTCAATTTTGTTTTCAAATATGAACACAAGGTTGACCCTATTAGTATATATGAAAAAGTGGTAAAATAGTTGTTTAAAAAATAATCAGACTTGGGTTCAAATCTGTAAAAACTATTTAATATCTTGGGGACGGTTAAAGATCTCAATTTAAAAATAATAATTATTGATTTATTACTAATATTTTTGGTCAGGGATATTTCGTAAAGTACTGTTGGGAACACTGCGACTGTGATACATGAGTATCATGTGACAAAATGGAGGACAGTGTTGTGAAATTGTATGTAGTGTTATTTAATGTTCATTTTCTTCGGTAGAATTACGGTGAGTTCAGAAAATTTATAGAAAAACGTGAGATAATGTGTTACTTCAACGTTGGAGATAATAATTGTTACCGATGTTTATTGTAGTACAATAATATAAGTAAATATTTAGATGTTACTGTCGAACTTGGAAATACTGAAGTCGTGAATGTAATTTTATTTTATATAATACAGTCTAAATCATGCGAAATCGTTTGTATTTTCATGTGTTTATTATTGTGTCTGGTTGTTTTCCTATTTGTTGCATGTTTATTTATAAAATATCATCCAGAATTTAATTATGTATTACAATAAATATTTTCCTTTTCAGATTCAACCAATCTTCTACGACGTAAGCGGCCGCAGATAGATGAACTGGTAGGAAACTTTATTTTTCTCCTAATTGTAACTTTTATAAATTATTTATTGTTCTCATACTCAACGATGAGAACTTGTAGTCAAAGGAATATTATTCATTAATAATTGTTGATACATTTTTAAGTACATCTAATTTTTGACTATTTAGAGTTAGAATTAAGGGTTAACAGCACGAAAAATGAAATCTGTGATGTTTTTTTATATATTATACCAACTTTTGAACTGTTAAAATTCAATATTTTACAAGTTATAACCGAATTTGTAATTTAGGAACACGATAGAAAATTTTGAGGTTATATGAAGTTTACATCCAATTTTTGGGTGTTTAGGGTTGAAATTAAGGGTTAGCAGTGTGAAAAATGAAATCTACAATATTTTTTATGTATTATACCAACTTTTGAACTGTTAAAGTTCATTATTTTACAAGTTATAAACGAATTTGTAATTTAGGAACACGATAGAAATTTTTGAGGTTATATGAAGTTTACATCCAATTTTTGGGTATTTAGGGTCGAAATGAAGGGTTAATAGTGCAAAAAATGAAATCTACAATGTATTTTATATATTATACCCACTTTTGAACTGTTCAAATTTAATATTTTAAAAGTTATAAACGAATTTGTAATTTAGGAACACGACAGAAAATTAGTGCTGCAATTTTTGTGGTTATATGAAGTTTGCACCTAATTTTTGGGTATTTAGGGTTGAAATGAAGGGTTAACAGTGCAAAAAATGGAACCTGCAATGTTATTTATATGTTGTACCCACTTTTGAACTGTTCAAATTTATTATTTTAAAAGTTACAAACGAATTTGTAATTTAGGAACACGACAGAAAATTAGTGTTTTAATTTTTGTGGTTATATAAAGTTTGCACCTAATTTTTGTGTATTTAGGGTTGATATTAAGGGTTAACAGTGCAAAAAATGAAATCTACAAAGTTATTTATATATTATGACCACTTTTGAACTGTTCAAATTTATTATTTTAAAAGTTATAAACGAATTTGTAATTTAGGAACACGACTGAAAATTGGTGTTGTAGTTTTTGTGGTTATATGAAGTTTGCACCTAATTTTTGTGTATTTAGGGTTGAAATTAAGGGTTAACAGTGCAAAAAATGAAGTCTACAATGTTATATATTATACCCACTTTTGAACTGTTCAAATTTATTATTTTAAAAGTTATAAACGAATTTGTAATTTAGGAACACGACAGAAAATTAGTGTTTTAATTTTTGTGGTTATATGAAGTTTGCACCTAATTTTTGGGTATTTAGGATTGAAATTAAGGGTTAACAGTGCAAAAAATGAAATCTACAATGTTATTTATGTATTATACCCACTTTTGAACTGTTCAAATTTATTATTTTAAAAGTTATAAACGAATTTGTAATTTAGGAATACGACAGAAAATTAGTGTTCTAATTTTTGAGGTTATATGAAGTTTGCACTTAATTTTTGTGTATTTAGGGTTGAAATTAAGGGTTAACAGTGCAAAAAATGAAATCTACTATGTTATTTATATATTGTACCCACTTTTGAACTGTTCAAATTTATTATTTTAAAAGTTATAAACAAATTTGTAATTTAGGAACACGACAGAAAATTAGTGTTAATTTTTCGTGGTTATATGAAGTTTGCACCTAATTTTTGGGTATTTAGGATTCAAATTAAGGGTTAACAGTGCAAAAAATGAAATATACAATGTTATTTATATATTATACCCACTTTTGAACTGTTCAAATTTATTATTTTAAAAGTTATAAACGAATTTGTAATTTAGGAAAACGACAGAAAATTAGTGTTTCAATTTTTGTGGTTATATGAAGTTTGCACCAAATTTTTGTGTATTTAGGGTTGAAATTAAGGATTAACAGTGCAAAAAATGAAATCTACAATGTTATTTATATATTATACCAACTTTTGAACTGTTCAAATTTATTATTTTAAAAGTTATAAACGAATTTGTAATTTAGGAATACGACAGAAAATTAGTGTTATAATTTTTGTGGTTATATGAAGTTTGCACCTAATTTTTGGGTATTTAGGGTTGAAATTAAGGGCTAACAGTACAAAAAATGAAATCTAAAATGTTTTTTATATATTATACCAACTTTTGAACTGCTCAAATATATTATTTTAAAAGTTATGAACGAATTTGCAGTATAGGAATACGACAGAAAATATGTTTCGCGTTTATTGAAGTTTGCACCCTTTTTTGGGTATATAGGGTTGAAATTAGTAGTCAACAGTGCAATAAACGTGTTGTACGGGGTTCAAAATATAAACTGACCTATTTTCAAAATATATGAATATATATATAAGGTGTTCCATTTAAAAAAATGAAAACAATTCTCGCCGAGCCGTAATGCAACAGCCTAGATACAAGATAGCTTGCGTAGACATAAGATAGCTTAAATATAAAATAGGGAAGGGTTGTTTTTACTTTTTGAGAGAGAGAAAAATTAACATACCTTGACATTTTTAGATTTGCTTTTCTTTGAACGAGATATTAACGCTTCTGTATACATTTACACCTTTTTCAGGCTAAGCAACATCTTTTTTAAGAATCTATAAGATCTTATTTACCCTGTAAAAGGTGCAAATATATAAAGAAACGTCAGTTTTGCAAAAATAAATGTCTGGATGAGATTTCGAGTGATTGTCAACATATTAATTAATGTTTCTGTTAAATTTCAGATGCGTGGAGACGAGCTGCTGTTGACCAGAGATGCTGAGAAACTTGGAGACGAGAGGCGCGGACTTCCACCGTTGGATTTCAGCCCTGGAGAATTTGTAAGAGACTACGTCATGGATTCATCTTCAAGTAAAGTACCCCCTCCTTGTACCCCATACTTTTTTATGAAGGCATTGTTAAATAATTAACTTAGATATAAAATTTCAAATTTTTAACTCTGTTAGTTTAGGTAATATTTAATAAAAGCCGATTTTTTTCAAGTAAAGTACCCCTTCCGTTTACTTCAGAGTTTTGGTAATTTTTATATGAATGCATTGTCAAATAATTAACGTAGATATAAAATTTCAATTTTTTAACTTTGTTAGTTTAGGATATATTTAATAAAAGTCGATTTTTTTTTAAGTAAAGTACCCCTTCCGTTTACTTCAGAGTTTTGGTAATTTTTATACGAATGCATTGTTAAATAATTAACTTAGATATAAAATTTCAATTTTTTAACTTTGTTAGTTTAGGAAATATTTAATAAAAGTCGATTTTTTTTCAAGTAAAGTACCCCTTCCGTTTACTTCAGAGTTTTGGTAATTTTTATATGAATGCATTGTCAAATAATTAACGTAGATATAAAATTTCAATTTTTTAACTTTGTTAGTTTAGGAAATATTTAATAAAACTCGATTTTTTTTCAAGTAAAGTACCCCTTCTGTTCACCTCAGAGTTTTGGTAATTTTTATATGAATGCATTGTTAAATAATTAACTTAGATATAAAATTTCAATTTTTTAACTTTGTTAGTTTAGGAAATATTTAATAAAAGTCGATTTTTTTTCAAGTAAAGTACCCCTTCCGTTTACTTCAGAGTTTTGGTAATTTTTATATGAATGCATTGTTAAATAATTAACTTAGATATAAAATTTCAATTTTTTAACTTTGTTAGTTTAGGAAATATTTATTAAAAGTCGATTTTTTTTCAAGTAAAGTACCCCTTTCGTTTACTTCAGTTTTGGTAATTTTTATATGAATGCATTGTCAAATAATTAACGTAGATATAAAATTTCAATTTTTTAACTTTGTTAGTTTAGGATATATTTAATAAAAGTCGATTTTTTTTCAAGTAAAGTACCCCTTCCGTTTACTTCAGAGTTTTGGTAATTTTTATACGAATGCATTGTTAAATAATTAACTTAGATATAAAATTTCAATTTTTTAACTTTGTTAGTTTAGGAAATATTTAATAAAAGTCGATTTTTTTTCAAGTAAAGTACCCCTTCCGTTTACTTCAGAGTTTTGGTAATTTTTATATGAATGCATTGTCAAATAATTAACGTAGATATAAAATTTCAATTTTTTAACTTTGTTAGTTTAGGAAATATTTAATAAAACTCGATTTTTTTTCAAGTAAAGTACCCCTTCTGTTCACCTCAGAGTTTTGGTAATTTTTATATGAATGCATTGTTAAATAATTAACTTAGATATAAAATTTCAATTTTTTAACTCTGTTAGTTTAGGAAATATTTAATAAAAGCCAATTTTTTTCAAGTAAAGTACCCCTTCCGTTCACTTCAGAGTTTTGGTAATTTTTATATGAATGCATTGTTAAATAATTAACTTACATATAAAATTTTTTTTCAAGTAAAGTACCCCTGACATTTACTTATGAATTTTGGTATCTTGTATTTGTAAATTTGTATTGAATATTTTTTGTATTGTTGTACACATTTATTTCCTTCTCTTTTATCTTGTAATACAAATAAATTGGTTGTAATTGTTGTATGATTGTTGTTTATTTATTGTGTATAGGGTGTCCTATTAATTTTGTAACAATAATGTACTTGTAATTGTTGCAATAAATATATATTTTTAATTTAAAAATGTTTTATTTATTCTTTTACAGATAGATATTTGTTCAAAAGGTCAATGACCCCCTACACTTCGTTGATTTTTTAAAATTCGACGAAAAGGGTATCCATCATTTTGCAAATATGATTGAAGTACTCTTCTTTTTCCTGTTATCCTGATACCAACAGAAATTTTTAGCAAAATTCGACAGAAGTGGTGCCAAAATGATAAGCACCACTTTTGTCAAATTTTGTTGAAAATTTCGGATGGTATCGGGATAACAGGAATGAAAAGAGCACTTGAAATTTAAATTCCGAGTGCTCTTCAAATTCCTGTTATCCTGATACCAACAGAAATTTTCGACAAGTGGTGCCGAAATAATGGGCACCACTTTTGCCAAATTTTGTTGAAAATTTCCGGTGCTATCGGGATAACAGGAATGAAAAGAGCACATGAAATTTAAATTTTGAGTGCTCTTTTCATTCCTGTTATCCTGATACCATCAGAAATTTTCAACAAAATTCGACACCCTTGTAAAGCGTGTACCCTTTGGAAAACTTTAAATTCCGAGTGCTCTTCAAATTCCTGTTATCCTGATACCATCAGAAATTTTCAACAAAATTCGACACCCTTGTAAAGCGTGTACCCTTTGGAAAACTTTAAATTCCGAGTGCTCTTCAAATTCCTGTTATCCTGATACCATCAGAAATTTTCAACAAAATTCGACACCCTTGTAAAGCGTGTACCCTTTGGAAAACTTTAAATTCCGAGTGCTCTTCAAATTCCTGTTATCCTGATACCATCAGAAATTTTCAACAAAATTCGACACCCTTGTAAAGCGTGTACCCTTTGGAAAACTTTAAATTCCGAGTGCTCTCCAAATTCCTGTTATCCTGATACCAACAGAAATTTTCAACAAAATTCAACACCTTTCTAAAACTTTAAATTCCGTGCATATAGATGCTACTTAGAAGTAGCATCTATGTACGTAAAAAAATTTTAAACCGTGTATAGATGCTACTTAGAAGTAGCATCTATGCACGCAAAAAAATTAAAAATCGTGCATGGATGCTTCTAAAATCATTTGTTTGACAGGTGCTGCCCTCTTGTGGCCGTTTTAAAATAATCATAAACCGTGCATACATGCTACTTAGAAGTAGCATCTATACACGTAAAAAATGCTTCTAAATTGAAGCATCCATGCACTCAAAATTATTAAAAACCGTGCATGGATGCTTCAAAAATCATTTGTTTGACAGGTGCTGCCCTCTTGTGGCCGTTTTAAAAACTACATACGTGTAAGGAGTACGAAATAGACAAATCAAATTTTAATTTGTATAAAATATTGCACTTAAAAGTAGCAACTATGTACGCCGAAAATTTGAATATCTTTAGATTGACAGATGCTGCACCCTTGTGGCCGTTTTAAAAACTACATACCTGTACTGGAGTAAAAAATAGACAAATATTTTAATTAATATTTTATTGTATAAAATATTGTACATTTAAGTGTTATTGCATAAAATACAAGAATGGAAAATACAAATAAACAATAAATACAAGTAAAATTTATACAAGCTATTATTGTAACATCCCTATTTCTAATTTTTCAGGATAAGGGTAAGTATATTTATATTTATTTATAAAATACAATGAATAAGAATAAAAACAAAAACCATTTAAACTATAACCATAAAAAAGGCAACAATGTATTACAAATAAACAATAAAAATTACTTAAACTAATACAATTTTTTATTTAACAACCCTTATTTATTTCAGGGGAAAATACCACAATATAGAAACAGGGAAATATGTACTCATATAACACTTACAAAGAGAAATACGATATGAGAACTGTATTACGCATATTAATAAATAACAACTTTTATTTGTAGACTTTTTACCTAAAATAATTAGCAAAAAATTACAACAAATATATGATTTTACTCGTAAAGTCCTATGTTTTGTTGTGCCTTGTATATTGTTGTTTTATAAATGGAAAGGGGTGCAAAAACATATAAGGGGTGGAAGAAGTCCCAGGCGGTTCTCAGCGTGACGCAGAAATTCTTGGGCAGGACAGCAACGCTTAACTCTGCAGCTATTCCAAGACGTCTTCTCGGTCTGCAACAATAGAAAAGCAACAATTAATAAAATGATTATCAAATTATTTTAAATAAATTTTTTATTTTAAATAAAAAAGCCGTTACGAATTATGTCAAATAATTAACTTCAAATTTTAAGCTCTGTTCAGCAAATTTTTTTTCATGTAAAGTACCCCTTCCGTTCACTTCTGAGTTTTGGTAATTTTTATATGAATGCAATGTTAAATAATTAACTCAGATATAAAATTTCAAATTTTTAACTCTGTTACTTTTGCAAATATTAAAAAAAAACAATTTTTTTTCAAGTAAAGTACCCCTTCCGTTCACCCCAGAATTTTGGTAATTTTTATATTAATGCATTGTTAAATAATTAACTTAGATATAAAATTTTATATTTTTATCTCTGTTAGTTTAGGAAATATTTTAAAAAAGTCGAGTTTTTTTCAAGTAAACTACCCCTTCCGTTCACCCCAGAATTTTGGTAATTTTTATATTAATGCATAGTTAAATAATTAACTTAGATATAAAATTTCATATTTTTATCTCAGTTTAGGAAATATTTTATAAAAAGTCATTTTTTTCAAGTAAACTATCCCTTCCGTTCACCCCAGATTTTTGGTAATTTTTATATTAATGCATTGTTAAATAATTAACTTAGATATAAAATTTCACATTTTTAGTTCTGTTAGTTTATGAACTATTTTAAAAAAGTCGATTTTTTTTCAAGTAAACTACCCCTTCCGTTCACCCCAGATTTTTGGTAATTTTTATATTAATGCATTGTTAAATAATTAACTTAGATATAAAATTTCACATTTTTAGCCCTGTTAGTTTATGAACTATTTTAAAAAAGTCGATTTTTTTTCAAGTAATCTACCCCTTCCGTTCACCCCAGAATTTTGGTAATTTTTATATCAATGCATTGTTTAATAATTAACTTGGATATGAAATTTCAAATTTTTAACTTTGTTAGTTTAGGAAATATATTAAAAAAGGCAATTTTTTTTCAAGTAAACTACCCCTTCCGTTCCCCCCAGAATTTTGGTAATTTTTATATTAATGCATTGTTAAATAATTAACTTAGATATAAAATTTCACATTTTTAGTTCTGTTAGTTTATGAACTATTTTAAAAAAGTCGATTTTTTTTCAAGTAAACTACCCCTTCCGTTCACCCCAGATTTTTGGTAATTTTTATATTAATGCATTGTTAAATAATTAACTTAGATATAAAATTTCACATTTTTAGCCCTGTTAGTTTATGAACTATTTTAAAAAAGTCGATTTTTTTTCAAGTAAACTACCCCTTCCGTTCACCCCAGAATTTTGGTAATTTTTATATCAATGCATTGTTAAATAATTAACTTAGATATAAAATTTCACATTTTTAGCTCTGTTAGTTTATGAACTATTTTAAAAAAGTCGATTTTTTTTCAAGTAATCTACCCCTTCCGTTCACCCCAGATTTTTGGTAATTTTTATATTAATGCATTGTTAAATAATTAACTTAGATATAAAATTTCACATTTTTAGCCCTGTTAGTTTATGAACTATTTTAAAAAAGTCGATTTTTTTTCAAGTAAACTACCCCTTCCGTTCACCCCAGATTTTTGGTAATTTTTATATTAATGCATTGTTAAATAATTAACTTAGATATAAAATTTCACATTTTTAGCCCTGTTAGTTTATGAACTATTTTAAAAAAGTCGATTTTTTTTCAAGTAAACTACCCCTTCCGTTCACCCCAGAATTTTGGTAATTTTTATATCAATGCATTGTTAAATAATTAACTTGGATATGAAATTTCAAATTTTTAACTTTGTTAGTTTAGGAAATATATTAAAAAAGGCAATTTTTTTTCAAGTAAACTACCCCTTCCGTTCCCCCCAGAATTTTGGTAATTTTTATATTAATGCATTGTTAAATAATTAACTTAGATATAAAATTTCACATTTTTAGCTCTGTTAGTTTATGAACTATTTTAAAAAAGTCGATTTTTTTTCAAGTAAACTACCCCTTCCATTCACCCCAGATTTTTGGTAATTTTTATATTAATGCATTGTTAAATAATTAACATAGATATAAAATTTCAAATTTTTATCTCCGTTAGTTTAGGAAATATTTTAAAAAAGGTAATTTTTTTTCAAGTAAACTATCCCTTCCGTTCACCCCAGATTTTTGGTAATTTTTATATTAATGCATTGTTAAATAATTAACTTAGATATAAAATTTCACATTTTTAGCCCTGTTAGTTTATGAACTATTTTAAAAAAGTCGATTTTTTTTCAAGTAAACTACCCCTTCCGTTCACCCCAGAATTTTGGTAATTTTTATATCAATGCATTGTTAAATAATTAACTTGGATATGAAATTTCAAATTTTTAACTTTGTTAGTTTAGGAAATATATTAAAAAAGGCAATTTTTTTTCAAGTAAACTACCCCTTCCGTTCCCCCCAGAATTTTGGTAATTTTTATATTAATGCATTGTTAAATAATTAACTTAGATATAAAATTTCACATTTTTAGCTCTGTTAGTTTATGAACTATTTTAAAAAAGTCGATTTTTTTTCAAGTAAACTACCCCTTCCGTTCACCCCAGATTTTTGGTAATTTTTATATTAATGCATTGTTAAATAATTAACATAGATATAAAATTTCAAATTTTTATCTCCGTTAGTTTAGGAAATATTTTAAAAAAGGTAATTTTTTTTCAAGTAAACTATCCCTTCCGTTCACCCCAGATTTTTGGTAATTTTTATATTAATGCATTGTTAAATAATTAACTTAGATATAAAATTTCACATTTTTAGTTCTGTTAGTTTATGAACTATTTTAAAAAAGTCGATTTTTTTTCAAGTAAACTACCCCTTCCGTTCACCCCAGATTTTTGGTAATTTTTATATTAATGCATTGTTAAATAATTAACTTAGATATAAAATTTCACATTTTTAGCCCTGTTAGTTTATGAACTATTTTAAAAAAGTCGATTTTTTTTCAAGTAAACTACCCCTTCCGTTCACCCCAGAATTTTGGTAATTTTTATATCAATGCATTGTTAAATAATTAACTTGGATATGAAATTTCAAATTTTTAACTTTGTTAGTTTAGGAAATATATTAAAAAAGGCAATTTTTTTTCAAGTAAACTACCCCTTCCGTTCCCCCCAGAATTTTGGTAATTTTTATATTAATGCATTGTTAAATAATTAACTTAGATATAAAATTTCACATTTTTAGCTCTGTTAGTTTATGAACTATTTTAAAAAAGTCGATTTTTTTTCAAGTAAACTACCCCTTCCGTTCACCCCAGATTTTTGGTAATTTTTATATTAATGCATTGTTAAATAATTAACATAGATATAAAATTTCAAATTTTTATCTCCGTTAGTTTAGGAAATATTTTAAAAAAGGTAATTTTTTTTCAAGTAAACTATCCCTTCCGTTCACCCCAGATTTTTGGTAATTTTTATATTAATGCATTGTTAAATAATTAACTTAGATATAAAATTTCACATTTTTAGTTCTGTTAGTTTATGAACTATTTTAAAAAAGTCGATTTTTTTTCAAGTAAACTACCCCTTCCGTTCACCCCAGAATTTTGGTAATTTTTATATCAATGCATTGTAAAATAATTAACTTGGATATGAAATTTCAAATTTTTAACTTTGTTAGTTTAGGAAATATATTAAAAAAGGCAATTTTTTTTCAAGTAAACTACCCCTTCCGTTCCCCCCAGAATTTTGGTAATTTTTATATTAATGCATTGTTAAATAGTTAACTTAGATATAAAATTTCACATTTTTAGCTCTGTTAGTTTATGAACTATTTTAAAAAAGTCGATTTTTTTTCAAGTAAACTACCCCTTCCGTTCACCCCAGATTTTTGGTAATTTTTATATTAATGCATTGTTAAATAATTAACATAGATATAAAATTTCAAATTTTTATCTCCGTTAGTTTAGGAAATATTTTAAAAAAGGTAATTTTTTTTCAAGTAAACTATCCCTTCCGTTCACCCCAGATTTTTGGTAATTTTTATATTAATGCATTGTTAAATAATTAACTTAGATATAAAATTTCACATTTTTAGTTCTGTTAGTTTATGAACTATTTTAAAAAAGTCGATTTTTTTTCAAGTAATCTACCCCTTCCGTTCACCCCAGAATTTTGGTAATTTTTATATCAATGCATTGTTTAATAATTAACTTGGATATGAAATTTCAAATTTTTAACTTTGTTAGTTTAGGAAATATTTTAAAAAAGGCAATTTTTTTTCAAGTAAACTACCCCTTCCGTTCCCCCCAGAATTTTGGTAATTTTTATATTAATGCATTGTTAAATAATTAACTTAGATATAAAATTTCACATTTTTAGCTCTGTTAGTTTATGAACTATTTTAAAAAAGTCGATTTTTTTTCAAGTAAACTACCCCTTCCGTTCACCCCAGATTTTTGGTAATTTTTATATTAATGCATTGTTAAATAATTAACTTAGATATAAAATTTCACATTTTTAGCCCTGTTAGTTTATGAACTATTTTAAAAAAGTCGATTTTTTTTCAAGTAAACTACCCCTTCCGTTCACCCCAGAATTTTGGTAATTTTTATATCAATGCATTGTTAAATAATTAACTTGGATATGAAATTTCAAATTTTTAACTTTGTTAGTTTAGGAAATATATTAAAAAAGGCAATTTTTTTTCAAGTAAACTACCCCTTCCGTTCCCCCCAGAATTTTGGTAATTTTTATATTAATGCATTGTTAAATAATTAACTTAGATATAAAATTTCACATTTTTAGTTCTGTTAGTTTATGAACTATTTTAAAAAAGTCGATTTTTTTTCAAGTAAACTACCCCTTCCGTTCACCCCAGATTTTTGGTAATTTTTATATTAATGCACTGTTAAATAATTAACTTAGATATAAAATTTCACATTTTTAGCCCTGTTAGTTCATGAACTATTTTAAAAAAGTCGATTTTTTTTCAAGTAAACTACCCCTTCCGTTCACCCCAGAATTTTGGTAATTTTTATATCAATGCATTGTTAAATAATTAACTTGGATATAAAATTTCAAATTTTTAACTTTGTTAGTTTAGGAAATATTTTAAAAAATGCAATTTTTTTTTCAAGTAAACTACCCCTTCTGTTCCTCCCAGAATTTTGGTAATTTCTATATTAATGCATTGTTAAATAATTAACTTAGATATAAAATTTCACATTTTTAGCTCTGTTAGTTTATGAACTATTTTAAAAAAGTCGATTTTTTTTCAAGTAAACTACCCCTTCCGTTCACCCCAGATTTTTGGTAATTTCTATATTAATGTATTGTTAAATAATTAACTTAGATATAAAATTTCACATTTTTAGCTCTGTTAGTTTATGAACTATTTTAAAAAAGTCGATTTTTTTTCAAGTAAACTACCCCTTCCGTTCACCCCAGATTTTTGGTAATTTTTATATTAATGCATTGTTAAATAATTAACTTAGATATAAAATTTCACATTTTTAGCTCCGTTAGTTTATGAACTATATTAAAAAAGTCGATTTTTTTTCAAGTAAACTACCCCTTCCGTTCACCCCAGAATTTTGGTAATTTTTATATTAATGCATTGTTAAATAATTAACTTAGATATAAAATTTCACATTTTTAGCCCTGTTAGTTTATGAACTATATTAAAAAAGTCGATTTTTTTTCAAGTAAACTACCCCTTCCGTTTACCCCAGAATTTTGGTAATTTTTATATCAATGCATTGTTAAATAATTAACTTGGATATAAAATTTCAAATTTTTAACTTTGTTACTTTAGGAAATATTTTAAAAAAGGCAATTTTTTTTCAAGTAATCTACCCCTTCCGTTCACCCCAGAATTTTGGTAATTTTTATAGGAATGCATTATTAAATAATTGACTTGGATGTAAAGTTTCAAATTATTATCTATGTTGGTTAAAGAAATATTTAAAAAAAAATCGATTTACAAGTATACAAAGTATGTCGGCAATAATTATTACCTTAATGCTCCCAACTTCAATAACGGCGAGTGCATATTGATTTGTGTGTGACAGAGAAAGATATATTGTAAGATAGAGACAACACGACATAGAATAACAAAGACTAGTGTGAACACTCAACTCGCAAATATTTGTTTATTTTAAACAGAGAGGAGAATATATAACTATTTCATTCTAAAGAACTCTTCTTATTACTGTAATTTTTATTGGGAAACATGGTGTTCACTCCAGACTGTATTACTCTATGGTCACCGAGATATACACTCGTTTGGACTGAACACCTTGCTTCCTAATAAAAATTACAGTAATAAGAAGAGTTCATTAGAATGAAATAGTTATATATTCTCCTCTCTGTTTAAAATAAAGAAATATTTGCGAGTTGAGTGTTCACACTAATCTTTGTTATTCTATGTCGTGTTGTCTCTGTCTTACAATATATCTTTCTCTGTCACACACAAATCAATATGCACTCGCCGTTATTGAAGTGGTGAGCATTAAGGTAATAATTATTTTTTTAAAATAATTCTTTAACTAATATAGATAAAAATTAGAAACTTTACTTCTAAGTCAATTATTTAATAATGCATTCCTGTAAAAATTACCAAAACTCTGGGGTGGACGGAAGGGGTAGTTTACTTGAAAAAAATCGACTTATTTTAAATATTTCCTAAACTAACGGAGATAAAAATTTTATATCTAAGTTAAATATTTAACAGTGCATTAATATAAAAATTACCAAAATTCTGGGGTGAACGAAAGGGGTAGTATACTTGAAAAAAAATCGACTTTTTAAAAATATTCCCTAAACTAACGGAGATAAAAATTTGAAATTTTATATCTACGTTAATTATTTAACAGTGCATTAATATAAAAATTACCAAAATTCTGGGGTGAACGAAAGGGGTAGTTTACTTGAAAAAAAATCGACTTTTTTAAAATATTTCCTAAACTAACGGAGATAAAAATATGAAATTTTATATCTAAGTTAATTATTTAACGGTGAATTAATATAAAAATTACCAAAATTCTGGGGTGAACGAAAGGGGCAGTTTACTTGGAAAAAAATCGACTTTTTTAAAATATTTCCTAAACTAACAGAGATAAAAATTTGAAATTTTATATCTACGTTAACTATTTAACAGTGCATTAATATAAAAATTACCAAAATTCTGGGGTGAACGAAAGGGGTAGTTTACTTGAAAAAAATTCGACTTTTTAAAAATATTTCCTAAACTAACGGAGATAAAAATTAGAAATTTTATATCTACGTTAATTATTTAACAGTGCATTAACATAAAAATTACCAAAATTCTGGGGTGAACGGAAGGGGTAGTTTACTTGAAAAAAAATCGACTTTTTAAAAATATTTCCTAAACTAACGGGGATAAAAATATGAAATTTTATATCTACGTTAATTATTTAACAATGCATTAATACAAAAATTACCAAAATCCTGGGGGGACGGAAGGGGTAGTTTCCTTGAAAAAAAATCGACTTTTTTAAAATATTTCCTAAATTAACGGAGATAAATATTTGAAATTTTATATCTACGTTAATTATTTCACAGTGCATTAAAATAAAAATTACCAAAATTCTGGCGTGAACGGAAGGGGTAGTTTACCTGAAAAAAAATCGACTTTTTTAAAATATTTCCTAAACTAACGGAGATAAAAATTTGAAATTTTATATCTAAGTTAAATATTTAACAGTGCATTAATATAAAAATTACCAAAATTCTGGGGTGAACGAAAGGGGTAGTTTACTTGAAAAAAAAATCGACTTTTTTAAAATATTTCCTAAACTAACGGAGATAAAATTTGAAATTTTGTATCTACGTTAATTATTTAACAGTGCATTAATACAAAAATTACCAAAATTCTGGGGTGAACGGAAGGGGTAGTTTACTTGAAAAAAATTGACTTTTTAAAAATATTTCCTAAACTAACGGAGATAAAAATATGAAATTTTATATCTAAGTTAATTATTTAACAGTGCATTAATATAAAAATTACCAAAATTCTGGGATGAACGAAAGGGGTAGTTTACTTGAAACAAAATCGACTTTTTTAAAATATTTCCTAAACTAACGGAGAAAAAAATTTGAAATTTTATATCTACGTTAATTATTTAACGGTGAATTAATATAAAAATTGCCAAAATTCTGGGGTGACCGAAAGGGGTAGTTTACTTGAAAAAAAATCGACTTTTTTAAAATATTTCCTAAACTAACGGAGATAAAAATATGAAATTTTATATCTAAGTTAATTATTTAACAGTGCATTAATATAAAAATTACCAAAATTCTGGGGTGAACGAAAGGGGTAGTTTACTTGAAAAAAAATCGACTTTTTTAAAATATTTCCTAAACTAACGGAGATAAAAATATGAAATTTTATATCTAAGTTAATTATTTAACAGTGCAATAATATAAAAATTACCAAAATTCTGGGGTAAACGAAAGGGGTAGTTTACTTGAAAAATAATCGACTTTTTTAAAATATTTCCTAAACTAACGGAGATAAAAGTATGAAATTTTATATCTAAGTTAATTATTTAACAGTGCATTAATATAAAAATTGCCAAAATTCTGGGGTAAACGAACGGGGTAGTTTACTTGAAAAAAATCGACTTTTTAAAAATATTTCCTAAACTAACGGAGATAAAAATATGAAATTTTATATCTAAGTTAATTATTTAACAGTGCATTAATATAAAAATTGCCAAAATTCTGGGGTGAACGAAAGGGGTAGTTTACTTGAAAAAAAATCGACTTTTTTAAAATATTTCCTAAACTAACGGAGATAAAAATATGAAATTTTATATCTAAGTTAATTATTTAACAGTGCATTAATATAAAAATTACCAAAATTCTGGGGTGAACGAAAGGGGTAGTTTACTTGAAAAAAAAATTGACTTTTTTAAAATATTTCCTAAACTAATGGAGATAAAAATTTGAAATTTTATATCTACGTTAATTATTTAACATTGCATTAATATAAAAATTACCAAAATTCTGGGGGGAACGAAAGGGGTAGTTTACTTGAAAAAAAATCGACTTTTTTAAAATATTTCCTAAACTAACGGAGATAAAAATTTGAAATTTTATATCTACGTTAACTATTTACCAATGCATTAATATAAAAATTACCAAAATTCTGGGGTGAACGAAAGGGGTAGTTTACTTGAAAAAAAAATCGACTTTTTTAAAATATTTCCTAAACTAACGGAGATAAAAATTTGAAATTTTATATCTACGTTAATTATTTAACAGTGCATTAATATAAAAATTACCAAAATTCTGGGGTGAACGGAAGGGGTAGTTTACTTGAAAAAAAATCGACTTTTTAGAAATATATCCTAAACTAACTGATATAAAAATATGAAATTTTATATCTACGTTAATTATTTAACAGTGCATTAATATAAAAATTACCAAAATTCTGGGGTGAACGAAAGGGGTAGTTTACTTGAAAAAAAATCGACTTTTTTAAAATATTTCCTAAACTAATGGAGATAAAAATTTGAAATTTTATATCTACGTTAATTATTTAACATTGCATTAATATAAAAATTACCAAAATTCTGGGGGGAACGAAAGGGGTAGTTTACTTGAAAAAAAATCGACTTTTTTAAAATATTTCCTAAACTAACGGAGATAAAAATTTGAAATTTTATATCTACGTTAACTATTTACCAATGCATTAATATAAAAATTACCAAAATTCTGGGGTGAACGAAAGGGGTAGTTTACTTGAAAAAAATATCGACTTTCTTAAAATATTTCCTAAACTAACGGAGATAAAAATATGAAATTTTATATCTAAGTTAATTATTTAACAGTGCATTAATATAAAATTACCAAAATTCTGGGGTGAACGAAAGGGGTAGTTTACTTGAAAAAAAATCGACTTTTTTAAAATATTTCCTAAACTAACGGAGATAAAAATTTGAAATTATATATCTACGTTAATTATTTAACAGTGCATTAATATAAAAATTACCAAAATTCTGGGGTGAACGGAAGAGGTAGTTTACTTGAAAAAAAATCGACTTTTTAAAAATATTTCCTAAACTAACGGAGATAAAAATATGAAATTTTATATCTAAGTTAATTATTTAACAGTGCATTAATATAAAAATTAACAAAATTCTGGGGTGAACGAAAGGGGTAGTTTACTTGAAAAAAAATCGACTTTTTAAAAATATTTCCTAAACTAACGGAAATAAAAATTTGAAATTTTATATCTACGTTAATTATTCAACAGTGCATTAATATAAAAATTACCAAAATTCTGGGGTGAACGGAAGGGGTAGTTTACTTGAAAAAAAATCGACTTTTTAAAAATATTTCCTAAACTAACGGAGATAAAAATATGAAATTTTATATCTAAGCTAATTATTTAACAGTGCATTAATATAAAAATTACCAAAATTCTGGGGTGAACGAAAGGGGTAGTATACTTGAAAAAAAATCGACTTTTTAAAAATATTCCCTAAACTAACGGAGATAAAAATTTGAAATTTTATATCTACGTTAATTATTTAACAGTGCATTAATATAAAAATTACCAAAATTCTGGGGTGAACGAAAGGGGTAGTTTACTTGAAAAAAAATCGACTTTTTTAAAATATTTCCTAAACTAACGGAGATAAAAATTTGAAATTTTATATCTACATCTACGTTAATTATTTAACAGTGCATTAATATAAAAATTACCAAAATTTTGGGGTAAACGGAAGGGGTAGTTTACTTGAAAAAAAATCGACTTTTTTAAAATATTTCCTAAACTAACGGAGATAAAAATATAAAATTTTATATCTAAGTTAATTATTTAACATTGCATTAATATAAAAATTACCAAAATTCTGGGGTGAACGAAAGGGGTAGTTTACTTGAAAAAGAATCGACTTTTTTTAAACATTTCCTAAACTAACATAATTAAAAATTTGAAATTTTATATCTAAGTTAATTATTTAACAATGCATTCATATAAAAATTACCAAAACTCTGGGGTGAACGGAAGGGATACTTTACTTGAAAAAAACCGACTAAAATATTTCCTAAACACCTGTATAGTGTGTTAAAAAATAACTTACAATGTAGAATTTGAAGTCTGGAGATTAGGCGTACCAATCCAGAGACAATGAATTGAAGTCCACCAGGTCCGAAGTAGAGCCCCAGGATACTGCAGGTGCAGACTCACGAACGGGTTCTCCAAGTCGCGGGGTCTTCATTTCATACCACTGTAACAGCAAAAACATGATCATATGTAAAAAAAAATTTGTTAATAAAATTATAAAAAATGTAATAACATAAATTTAATATTTACAGTTTACTGTAGTGGCCGAAATAAGCCAGGACAAATTTAGACGCTATGACAATTGGTGGTGGGCATCATATAGACGTTGTAAAGTTTGGGCGCTGTGAAATGCTTTGATTTTGACTCATGGCGGCCACTTACCGAACACGCTGTATGTATTAGGTTCAGTGGTCCAAGCACCATTCGGATGCTGTATTGATCTCTTTAGAGCAGAGCCGCCAAGTGGCTAACGGATGTACTACGCAAGACAAATGAACGATAACCTGTAGCAGTGTTCATTTCGGGCCGGAGTGGTCCGGAACCTCAGTTCCGGACATTTTTAATATCGAAAACGAAACCGGACTTTTATATTTATAAATACTGAAACAACACTTTCAAAATTATGCTTGCTAAGGCGCCGTCCTAAATTTGGCAATATATTGTTAGTGGTGTATTGTTTTTTATTATTACCTACAGTTGCCAATATTTTTTTAGTGGTCAGTGACCTTCACTTTGTTGTGTGTTACAAATGAAAAGCAATAATTTTACAAGTACTTTAATAAAATTATAATTTAATAATAATAATATTAATAATAAATAAACGTAGGTTGTGAACAATGCAATAATATTTTTTGACTTGTTATAATTTTAAGAAGACAATCATTGTTCATCAAGAGGAAAACAGAAGTAAGTTTTTTTCTATATATACAGGGTGTTCATTTTAAGTGTGTCATCACTCCAAACATATCAAATTAAATGTTTACAAAATTCAACTTTTAAAATATATTTTTTATACTAGCGTATTATAACAACAACTTTTCGATTGTCATTTCCGTTGTTAAATGAAGTACTTTTAAGCACTAGTGCTTAAAAATGACAGTTTAATGCGTAAAAGTACTAAATACCTATTATAACTGTTTATTTATGATAAATATTTACAACGCAATTACTTAAATTATTAAATTGAACATTTGATGTCGTTCTTAATACTTCTTCTTGGTTAACTTCAATGTGGGTAGAAACTGAAGTAGATGTGCTACTGGATTCTGATTCTTTGTCGACAATTTTAATTTTTTTAATTGCTGTTTCTTTTTCTCCCAAAATTCTTCGTGAAATTTTCAACGTAGCCTTCAGCAACAGAACTTGAACGCCACCCTCCATGTCGCTTGAGCATTGTAATGTCTGCTCCCGAATCAGCCAAAAATATTGCAGAACACCGCCGAAAGCAATGCCCGGTATATTCTTTAGCATTTGGGAGGCCGAGGAACTCTGCAATTTTTTTAGGTATACCACCTATGGTATTTATACCTACAGGAAGCGTGCAACACTTAAAATTTCTGTAGGTTAGAAAAAACCGTTGATGTTCAGTATGAGTAGGTCGAAGTTGTACGTACTTGCGAAACATTGCTAAACAGTTGATTCCATCGATAAACCCTTCAGTTATCATAAAAAATCGTGAAAAATTCGTTTTAGTATTTGGAATATTAATTTTTATGAAAGAAGTAGAATCTTCAATATCTCCTACACGTAAAAACGTAAGTTCCTCCCGGCGACATGCCCCATAGATTCCAACAATTAACACAACCTTTGCCAATAAATAATCCTTGTCATCAGCTTCCTTCATGAAACGAACTATCTCTTGCTTAGTGAATATTTTTGATTTTTTAGGCTTATATCCACTAGCTTTTCTTTTTAAGAATGCAATAAGATTGGTAAATTTACTTATATCCACATTCTTATTAAGGTATATCATAGTTCGGAGCATAGAGTAATTACTCCATAAAGTGAATGGCTTATAAATGGATGATAATTTCGAAAAATAGGCTAAAACTACCTTTTCTGTAATGTGCCCAACGTTTTTCTCCGCACACCAACTGTCAAATTTTTTCTAGTTTCTTCATACAATTTTTTTGATTTTCCTGGAACCAGTGTAGCCAATGCAGCCTCTGCACCATTTTCAATATCAGAGTCAATCTCTGATTCACTCATTTTAAGTAAATTTATTACCAAAAATTCTCAAGAAAAATTATACACCGAGCACGTTGACATCAATGTTTATTAAACAACATATTGAATCCCATAGCAACAAAAAGATGAAACTGATGCCTGCCTACTTTTAAATTTTATAATAACATTAATCTCTAAAAATAACATTTAAAGGTATTTTTCGAAGAAAAACTATTTTGAGCTTCTAGTAAAGTGCCATTTCCGGTTATCCGATTTTCACCAAAATCTAATGGGCTCTTTCCAATACAGAAAAAGTTCGAAATACAAAATTTTATTTAGAGTGGAGGATTCACACACACCTACACACAGACATCATCATGAAAATGTTAAAATTGGATTCTAGGGACCTTAAAA
The DNA here is from genome assembly GCA_963082715.1 of Harpalus rubripes. Lineage (NCBI taxonomy): Eukaryota > Metazoa > Arthropoda > Insecta > Coleoptera > Carabidae > Harpalus > Harpalus rubripes. The sequence goes on from OY720463.1 coordinate 4,592,174, forward strand.
CGTGGTCATTTACCAAAATCTCGATATGCGATTTTTAGCACGATCCCTATACCTCCCTTACCAAGGGTAGCGGGAGGTAAAAATGACAAATGTTAAGCGATTGAAGCCAAATTTGGAGATAACACTATAAAATGTCACAGAAACTTGACATAAGAAAATTGTCGCGATAGCATTTTGTTTTCATAGCTAGATAGATAACATAAAAAAATCCCCTCGCATGCAAATTGCCTATATATCCTATATAGGCTTTGAAACACCCGAATTTCGCCGATTCATTCTAGTGTATTCCAAAGTACACCAACCCAAGCCCCTCTACCCGAATTCAATTCCAAATTTCAATTTACTCCTTTCAATCATAGTATTTTCCGTGTGAATGCGCGTTGAACGATTTGAATTGCTCCTCTTGATGTTAGAACGACCCTAACCTAACTTTGGCAGAATCTACGGTAAATAAATTGCATTCTCTGTGAATGGTTCGCTAAATGGCTGACAGGGTATGCTACTGCTGTTAGTATCATATTATCAAATATTCAAAACTCGGAGGAAAAATTAGAGATTATTACTACATTTGAGGCTATGTTAACTGTAAATACTAGGGATCGACCGATATGATTTTTTGTGGCCGATACCGATATCGGCCGATACCGATATACTCATATCCGATATCGGCCGATACCGATATATCGGCCATAAAATTTTATCGTAAATTTTTTGCTGTATAAATGAGGTAAAAGTGATTTATAATGATATACTGTTACCGTTACACGCATTAACCATAAATAAATCACAAAAAAATGCAGAGCAAATGCAAAAAAGACATTTTTTTCAAACGTCGTAGAAATGGCATTTTTGTGATTTAATTCACAAGGTAGAAGCTTTATTTCTGTGCCGTCGGAGTAGAAATAGAAATTAGCTATTTCTACTCCGGCGGCGTAGAAATAAAATAAATAAATATCCATAGAAACTACATAGAATTAGCGAATAAAAAGAAAAGTAGTGCGTTTGGAAAAAAAATTCAATGTGTCATTCGGAATAAAAGTGTCTTTGTGTGCCTCGCATGCAATTGTTCGACTCGCTTCGCTCGTCGTGCAAACTTCCATGATCGCCACACAAAGTATCACTTTTACTCCTAATAACACAATATACTATTTTCAATAATATATTTAGCACCACCGCCAAATAGTGTTGCTATTGAACAGCTATTTTCTTCAGCTGGAAATGTTTATGAAAGCGCAATAATTTTGTTACATTACAACTTGCCAAAACTGAACTTTAAATATTAATTTGTTTAACTAAGTGTGTAACTTTACTTCTACATTTTTAATGACTTTTTTTGCTAAATTTTGAATAAGAATAAACTTGATTTGTTTTTTATTTAGTATTTCTGTTTTAATTTCCTTTAAAAAATCCTTAGCAACTGAAATATTAAGCAATTTATATTTTTTAGGCCGATACCGATATCGGCCAAGAAGACCGATATGGCCGATATACCGATACCGATATCGGTATCGGTCGATCCCTAGTAAATACAGGGTGCCTCACAACTCGCGCCCCAGTGCGAATGAGCAAACACGAGACTGCACTCGGATGTGTAATTTTGAAACAAAAAAATCTAGCTTAAAAGATATTCGAGAAAAGACGTCTCAAAACTGACCAATCAGAAACCTACACCTTTAACGTGTGTTTGCCGTAATTTTATGTTACTATGGTTTTATACAAATCAAATCTTCTTTAAAATGTGTGGGCGACTGTAGTTTTCGAAAAATATCAGTGTCAAATTAAATTTGACAAGGTGAATAAAAAAAACTGATGTGGCCAGCACATTACCTTCCGTCAGTTCTATGTATTTTGTACAAATTTCATACAGAAAGTTCCTTGCTAAAGATTATATTTCTTGTACTTTACCTTCCGGCAGTTGCATGTATTTTATGCAAATTCCATACAGAAAATTTATAGCAAAAGATCCTATATTTCCAGTAAAATTATAAGACAAACACACTATGTCAATTTCACTTGACACTGACATCTTTCAATCAAAATTTCCTTATATAGTAGCTGTTTCCATAGCTATGGCTACTTTATGAAATTTAATTTCTTTATTTATTAACTCTATATCCATTTAATATTAAGTATAAACTGCAGTCAAATCGTATAGAGAATAAAATTTTCATTAATATTTATAATAACATTAAATGTGAAAAAATGATATTTAACATAGATTTTTCAAGAAAATAAGAGTACTTCCGGTTGTTCAATTCTAACCAAAATCTAATCAGCTCTTCACATGGGGGTAACGAAGAGAAATACAAAAGAATTATAATTTTTAGAATTTTAGTATGGAAGTTATCGTAGACGAAAATTTTGTTACACACACACACACACACACACACACACACACACACACACACACACACACACATACACACACACACACATACATACATACATACATACACACACACATACAGACATCATAAAAATAGTAAAATCGTATTCTAGGGACCCTAAAACGTGCTTATTCATCAAAAACTCACCACCGATTTTTTTGACCAAAGACAATACCTTCCTTACCTAAAGGTGACGGAAGGTAAAAAGGCAAATTATTACCATGTATTCAGCCGCTGATTACTTAGAAATGATTATAATTTTCGGAGAATGTGGACGTAACGCCAGAGAGGCAGCACGAGTCTATTCGGAACGTTTTCCGGATAGAAATCTTGTGGATCATAAAGTGATATTGAGAGCCATCGCAAGGACGCATGAGACTGGTCAAGTTATGCCAGATCGAAAGAAACTGGTGGTGCTCCCAAAATCGCTCGTACGATATAAATGATGATCTCAGATGACACCTTCGCTAACCTAAATTTGTTGACAGTGAAAAGTCAACTCTAAAGTGTCAAATTTACAGTAAGTCAAACAAATTTTATAACTCACTAAGGCGATTTCGGGCGACAACCGTTCACTTGCGGTATGTTGCGTTCAGGTACGTTCACACATTCGGGCGCTAGGAACAACTTACCCGGTATGCTTGGATCAGTGATCACAGCTGAACGGGTTTGCGAGTCGGGTCAGCTCTCTGTTCACTATTTCTATCTCTTTTTATTATGTCTTTTTTGAAATGTCAAAAGTCTGTGTCGTGGTCTTTATGTCAAACATGGTGACATTATTTTCGTTGACTCTTTTTTGGACAAATATGAATAAACTATTTTTCTTTGTTAATGCATTTTAATTGTGAGACACTATTTTTGACAGTTTTAAATATCGCAGAATATACATAACCACCAAGCACGGTGTCAACAAGTGAACTAACGATTTTTGGCGCCAGCATTGACCATATCATACCGTAACTAATCCTAACAAGTGAACGGGTATGTCGCCCGAAATCGCCTTAGTGGTATTTTTAAAACCTAGCAACCAGTTTTATTTTGTAATAATATCATCACACCTCAAGATATCCTTCCGGGATTGGTGGATTAAAAAGTCTTGTAACTCCGTTATGCAAGCAGCCGCAAATTATTTTCTTCTATTTGTTGGCAACCTATTGTCGTCGGCAAGTGTCAGTTTCGTCTGGGGCGCGAGTTGTGAGATACTCTGTATACAGGTGTCTAATTTTTTTCTTTCAAAAAATTGAATTAAACTTTCATTAATAAGTGTCAACAATACTTTTTGTGATTTTTTTATTCGCCAAAGATTATATAAATGTAAGTATATACATACAAGGGCAGTGCCGAGGCCACACGAGAATACAGGCCTGAATGCTCAATTCGTGACGTCACAGGTAGCCTCTTGCTGTTTCGCCTAGCTTCGAACGACTGCACTGTAAGACTACGAAATATACGGAATTTTAAACAATTAAGATATACAACTCGTAAATAACTGTTCATATATTATATAATAGCTATTTTATATACATAACTAAATAAATTAAATAAAAAACTAATTATAAATAGCCTACATATACGAATGAACTTATATTTTCAATAAACTCATGTTTTACTTGTAAATAATACAAGAAATAATAAAAAATAATAATAACAATAAATCTTTAGATCTGGAGCTAACAATTGAAAATAATATAACGTAGAACATAATATCAAAATGATAATAATGAAACTAAAAATGAATGGCATACATAAGATACGCATACAAGCTGCGGCAGAACCAAATGAGCAGTTTTGAAGAGTTATAAAAAAGAAACCAGGGCATATATGAAAAAAATGTTTTTATTTTTGAAATCAGTTGGACTTACTATTTTATACTCATTAATTTTTAAAAATAATGTCTTTAAGATGGCGGCCGTTAGCTGCAATACATTGCTGGAGCCGATTGCTGAAGTTTTGAACAGCCCGTTGACACATTTCGCGGGGTATCGCGTTTACTTCTTCAACAATCTGCTCCCTTAGCTCTAGCAGGTTTTGGGGACGACGTTTAAACACTTTTTCCTTTAGATATCCCCAAAGAAGGAAGTCGTATACGCTTAAATCGGGCGATCGCGCAGGCCACCCCACGTCACCTCTCAAAGACACTAGACGTCCAAGAAACATTCCTCTTAAAGCGTTTAGAGAATTTCGGGCTGTGTAGGCTGTAGCCCCATCCTGTTGGAACCAAAAGTCCCCAAATCCCTCTTCTTCAACAACCACTTCCAATCGGGGCTGCAGAAAATCCACGGTCACGGTCACGCCTCCCTCTTCAAAAAAAGTACGGGCCTATAACGCCAAATTGTGATCCGGCACACCACACCGTTAGTTTCGGAGAATGTAGCGGTCTTTCGTGAACAATTTGGGGGTTGTTTTCAGCCCAGTAGCGCAAATTTTGTTTATTTACAATCCCGTATAGGTAAAAATGTGCCTCGTCGCTGCTGAAGAATGCTGCCTCAGGAGGGATCGCTGCAAGAATTTCCTCACACAGATTTTGGCGGTTGGCGTAGTCTGCTGGGTTCAATTCCTGAACCATAATTATTTTGAAGGGATGGAAATTCAAATCTAAATGCAGAATCCTCCTCAAATTGCGGTCTGAAACCCCCCAATGCAATAGCGTGCCTTCGAGCAGAACGTCTTGGCGATTGTTCGACTGCTGCTCTCACTAGCTCCACATTTTCTGGTGTTCTGATGGATCTTGTATGTGTGTATGTGTGTATGTATGCATGTGCGTATGTGTGTATGTGTGTATGTGTGCATGTGTGTGTGTGTGTGTGTGTGTGTGTGTGTGTGTGTGCGCGTGTGTGTGTGTGCGTGTGTGGGTGTGTGTGTGCGTGTGTGGGTGTGTTTGTGGATGTGTGTGTGTGTGTGTGTGTGTGTGTGTGTGTGTGTGTGTGTGTGGATGTGTGTGTGTGTGGATGTGTGTGTGTGGATGTGTGTGTGTGGATGTGTGTGTGTGTGGATGTGTGTGTGTGTGTGTGTGTGTGTGTGTGTGTGTGTGTGTGGATGTGTGTGTGTGTGGATGTATGTGTGTGTGGATGTGTGTGTGTGTGGATGTGTGTGTGTGGATGTGTGTGTGTGTGGATGTGTGTGTGTGTGGATGTGTGTGTGTGTGGATGTGTGTGTGTATTGTAAGATTAAGGAATCCGTAGTTAAAAATGTCTTAAGTCTTATAGTATTTGAGAAATCGTGAATCCAACATCCACACATACACATCCACACACGCACACACATCATCATCGTAAAATCGTATTCCAGGGACCCTAAAACGTACTTATTCATCAACCATTCATGACCAAAGACAATACCTTCCTTACTTAAAGGTGACGGAAGGTAAAAAAAGTCAACAACGCAAAAGAATATACATAAAATAGAATATAAAAGGAATTTGCGAAAAAAATGGCAAATATAAAGAAAAAGATAGTAGAAAAAGAAAATTTCAGGATATTGAATATAAAGAAAATGTATGTATTGCACATAATTTATATTAAAATATCCCATAGATTTTGCAAATATATGTGAGAATTATTTTATAGTGACACATGAATATATGTATTTATATTTAAAAATAATTTTCGTTTTATGCGTACAACCAGGTAAAATATCTGGCGAGAGGTTATGTGTTGGCCACATCAGATTTTTTGTAGGGTAAAAACCTCTAATGGCTGGACTATAGGTACGTTCTATCGGTGTCAGAAATATTCCTACTAGAATAAGAATATTCTTAAAGCAATAGAACGCTCAGTAACAAATAACTGTCAAGTAAAAAAATAAATACAATAGAACAGTGGCAGTGGTTATGTGTTATTGTTAGTTACCAACTAAAGTTAACTTTATATGTTTATTTTGGATCTTCAAAATGTTGTTATGCAAATATTACAGAGATTATAATTATATAAAAATATATTAAATAATAAAAACGTAAAGGAGATATTTTTGTTGAGCACAGTCTACTCTCTACTCTATACATTCACAAATGTGACAGAAATGTACACGCGACAGTCAGCTAGTAAAATTTTGAATTTATCTCCACTCTACATATCTTCCTACCAACGCTTCCAACTCTGAAGTTGGAATGATTCGTAGGAATATTTCCTTTCGAGAATCGTATGCGTAGGCTTCAAGAATACCACTCATACGTACAGTATTGTTCGTGCACGAAACTAACCACACGAATTTTATCGCGTGCGGAAAATTTCGCATGATTTCAAGAATCGGGCCCCAGGTAAAATATCTGGCGAGAGGTTATGTGTTGGCCACATCAGATTTTTGTAGGGTAAAAACCTCTAATGGCTGGACTATTACAGAAACAATTTTTCTGATAATATTAAACAGAATGTGTAGGACTGATGTGCGGAAAGGATGAAAGAACTTTCTGTTGCTATCTCTCTCCTCCTGTTTTCTATAGGAATCTAGATGCTAGCATCGTGGCGTGGCACACAGTGGCGTACCTAAGTGAAATGGTGCCCAGGGCAAGGGTCGTAATTGCGCCCCCTGACAACAATGTAAAATCAAGATTACTTCTTTCTCGCTTTAGTGTAGCGAGATATGTGGCCATAATCAAATAACCATCAATATAAGGGTGTTCCGCGAGTCGCTCGACAAAATTATACCATATATTCCGGGGGTCATTACGACCAAAAATGGCATTAATAACGTTTTTACCTTCCGTCATCTTTAGGTAAGGAAGGTATTGTCTTTGGTCAAAAATTTCGGTGGTGAGTTTTTAATGAATAAGCACGTTTTAAGGTCCCTAGAATACAATTTTACTATTTTTACGATGATGTCTGTATGTATGTGTGTGTGTATGTATGTGTGTCTGTGTGTGTGTATGTGTGTGTGTGTGTGTAACAAAATTTTCGTCTACGATAACTCTAAAACTACAACTCCAAAAATTATAATTCTTTCGTATTCCTCTTCGTTGCATCCATATGAAGAGCTGATTAGATTTTGGTTATAATTGGTCAACCGGAAGTACCCTCATTTGCGGATTTTAACAGTTTTTCTTGAAAAAACTATGTTAAATATAATTTTTTCACATTTGATGTTATTATAAATATTAAAGAATATTTTATTCTCTATACGATTTGACTGCATTTTATACTTAATATTAAATGGACATAGAGTTAAAAAATTATAAAGAAATTAAATTTCATAAAATAGCCATAGCTATGGAAACAGCTACTATATTAAGAAAATTCTGATTGAAAGATGTCAGTGTCAAGTGAAATTGACATAGTGTGTTTCTCTTATAATTTTACTGGAAATATATGATCTTTTGTTTGTATAAAATACATACAACTGCTTTAAGGTAATGTACAAGAAATAATAATAATAAATCTTTTATTTCTGCAGATACATTACACTGTATATAGAAAACGTCACAAAATAATACTTTTCTGTATGAAATTTGCATAAAATACATGCAACTGCCGGAAGGTAATGTACAAGAAATAGAATATTTAATTTAGCAAGGAACTTTCCGTATGAAATTTGTACAAAATACATAGAACTGACGGAAGGTAATGTGCTGGCCACATCAGATTTTTTTCAGTTTCTTCTCTTTCAACGCTCATCAAAGCAAGATCACTTAATCGATCTTGACCCCTATGGAGACTCCAGATAATTTAAGATCAATTTTAATTTGTTGAAAGATCTTTCACAGCAAGCGATGGAAACTGCAATAGGCAACATTATTTGCATGGCTATTCGAAGATTTTTCGCCATTGGCGTTTTTCGGTTTCAACATCCCACTTTTGACAGAAACTAAGTCCAATTTCCAGAGCTTCGGTCACCAAAGTTTCTCTTTCATTGCGAAAATAATCTCTTAAACCTTTCAAATCTAAGGCGGCATCATGATAATTCATATTTATATCTTGCAGTCTTTTCTGAACTCTATCAATAGGAATGAGTACTCTTGTCCAAAATCCAAGTAAAGTCAACATACGGTTATACAATTGCATCACTTCTTGTTTCACTCGTTTCATTTGCATCATCCAATATAGTTTCGAGAACTTGGAGTATGCTGTCAAGGTAGTTCTTTATGGGCTTCACAGCTTCCATCTTTTGCACTCCATATTGTTTTAGACTCAGATTTAATAACTATGGTCACAGCGTTTTTGAGTATTTCCCAGAGTTGAGTAGACGATGAAAAAACAGATAGAGAGCTTCAACAGTTCCGAAAAATGTCAATACGCACAGTAATCAACAGTATTAACATTTCAAATTCTGGCACCTAAGTTACATACGGATACCAAGGGCTCCAAGCAGCGCCCCCTTGGTTCTGGCGCCCAGGGTAGTGTTTCTGACGAGACGAGACATTCTCGAATCTCGTCTCGTCTCGTTCAAAAAGCTTTCTCGTCTCGGCGAGACGGCTTTTTGAACCTACGAGACGAGACGATACTTACATGTCGAGATTCTCGATTCTCGACATTTATTCCGAGATTTCTCGACAATTTTTTGTATTTTTAAAAGTACAGTTTTTTATATTTTCATTGGAACATTTTGTAAATTTGTATTAAGAATTATCATATTTTTTAAATTATAAATCTAATACAGGATCGGGCTAAAATTTCTTAAATAAAACTATCTATCGACAGACTGTTACACCCAGTATTGGGCAAAAAGCATGATGATATATTTATTTAATTTTAATTTTTTATTATTTATAGGGATTCTTTTAAATAAATAATGTTTAAATATGTAAAAGATACACTTAAAAATTGACGACACGTTAAAGAGAGATGCCATGTGTAATTTGGTACTATAACTATAACTTTTGATTTGCAAAAAAAAGCTTATTTATTTCTCTTTTCTCAAATATTATAAACGACAAACAATATTAATTATTATAATATATGTATAATAAATAATGTAACAATTTTCACCTCCAGACGTTAAATTTTAAACTTGATTTAAATAAATAAAAGCAGTTCGAATGTTTGACAGTAATGTCCATTTTAAATGATAACTTCGCTTTTCATTATTTTATTTAAGCAAAGCATAAAATTTGCGTTTTGGTGGTGCAAATTGCCTGTCTGGTAGTATGAACGCTACAGCGAGCAGTTGATTAGCATTGTTTTATCTCTCAACTCTCAATCGCTTATTAACTATTTTAAAGAAAAATACTTCAAATAAAAGATGCATATAATTAAATTTTTCTACGACTGTTATTTGAAGTATTTTTCTCTAAACTAATTCATAAACGCTTGACAGAGATGAAACAATGCTAATCAACTGCTCGCTTATCACCCTTACTTACCCTGTTTATACTAATAATTAACATTATTTTTATATTATACATTTTATTAATCTAAAATAAGTTTTGTTAACTTGTTGTTTATTTGTAACTGTTCATGAATAAGAACATTATTTTATTATTATAGTAGTGCTGTATCAAATTACTCTGTCTCTAACTTTGTAATTTGTTGTGTAGGTATAAAATTGATACTGAAGAAAATAGTTGTCTCAATTTTTTTAATAACCCTGAATATTATTTAGGTGTTTTTATGGTAACTATATAAGAATAAATTACATATTGGATCCATTAAAAAAATCGAGAAATCTCGTCGAGATTCTCGGCCGAGACGAGACTCCATTGTTCGAGAGAAGAAAAAATCGAGACGAGAGTTAATTTTTTGTCTTCTAGACGAGACGAGACGAGACAATGTAGTTTCTCGGCTCGATCGTCTCGTCAGGAACACTAGCCCAGGGCACCTGCCATGTTTGCCCCACCCTAGGTACGCCACTGGTGGCACATTCCAGTAATATATATTGAGTTTTGTGGACAGGACAAGATGAGAAAACATGAGAAATAGTTACTTTCGTCTTAATTTCCAATGTTTTCTCCTTTTCATCTTGCAGAATTCCAAAACATCCATCTGTCCTGTCACTTCCCAGCAGAAGAGCCTTGTAATATCACACACACGACAAACAGTACATCCCGTCCACCAACCTTCCCCCTTCCCCCCCTGCATTTGTGTAGTTAATCTAACTTTACCCATTTCTGTTTCATACTTTGTCAGCTTCGGTTAAAAGGACATGGATATAGATATACGAGTGTATGTACAAGAAGGTTTAATTAATATTATAGGCGTTCATGCGAAAGATAATTCATTATACGAATATCTTAATTAAAGAGAGATTATAAATGAATTAAGGATATGGCAGAATAATGAACGAAGTTTTTTACCTTCCGTCACCTTCAGGTAAGGAAGGTATTGTCTTTGGTCAAAAAATTCGGTGGTGAGTTTTTGATGAATAAGCACGTTTTAGGGTCCCTAGAATACGATTTTACTATTTTTACGATGATGTCTGTATGTGTGTGTGTGTGTGTGTATGTATGTATGTGTGTGTGTGTGTGTGTGTGTAACAAAATTTTCGTCTACGATAACTTCCATACTACAATTCTAAAAATTATAATTCTTTCGTATTTCTCTTCGTTACATCCATGCGAAGAGCTGATTAGATTTTGGTTACAATTGGACAACCGGAAGTACCCTCATTTGAAGATTTTAACAGTTTTTCTTGAAAAAACTATGTTAAATATCATTTTTTCACATTTAATTTTATTATAAATATTAAAGAATATTTTATTTTCTATACGATTTGATTGCATTTTATACCTAATATTAAATGGATATAGAGTTAAAAAATGATAAAGAAATTAAATTTCATAAAGTAGCCATAGCTGTGAAAACAGCTACTATATTAAGAAAATTTTGATTGAAAGATGTCAGTGTCAAGTGAAATTGACATAGTGTGTTTGTCTTATAATTTTACTGGAAATAGGTATAGGATCTTTTGCTTTCTGTATGGAATTTGTATAAAATACATACAACTGCTTTAAGGTAATGTACAAGAAATAATAATAATAAATCTTTTATTTCTGCAGATACATTACACTATATATAGAAAACGTCACAAAATAATAATTTTCTGTATGAAATTTGCATAAAATACATGCAACTGCCGAAAGGTAATGTACAAGAAATAGAATATTTAATTTAGCAAGGAACTTTCCCTATGAAATTTGTACAAAATACATAGAACTGACGGAAGGTAAAGTGCTGGCCACATCAGATTTTTTTTTATTTTTTTTGCATAGAGATATTTTGAATGTTTTTATTGTTATAATAAAACAAATACAGGGTGCAGTGGCGTAACTAACGGGCACGAATTGCGGGCGGGCCCTCGGCTCTAGAGAGGCCCCACTTTACATGATTTATAATTTTATTACTACTGCGAAATTTTGAATTTAATCTTTTTTTGTAGCAACATACAAATTTATTTAGTCCTTTATTTTTACTTCCTTGTACAAAGTAAAGGAAGTATTGTATTCGCGAAAAATTTCGGTTTCCAGATTTCAACGGAAATATCCATTTTGACCATCCCTGAATCCATTCTGACTAATTTCGTCGTGACGTCTGTACGTACGTACGTATCTCGCATAACTCAAAAACGGTAAGCCGTAGAAAGTTGAAATTTTGTATTTAGGACTTTTATAGCATCTAGTTGTGCACCTCCTTTTTTGGTCATTACATAATTTCCAGAAAAGGTACTTTATTTGAAGCCTATAATAGATTTTAATGAAAAACTATATTAAAATATAATCCAAAACTTTTCAAATTTGGTATATAAGACTTTTATATCAATTGGAATAACATAGCAGATTTTGGTTAAAACGGGCTAACCGGAAGTGATATATTACCTGAAGTTGTTTACAGTTTTTCTTGAATAAAATGATTTCATTTTGATTTTAGTAATAAATGCTTCAAATAAGAGTTTTAGAGAATTAAATTCTGCGTCTAGCACATCAAGTATTATTAAATTAGCCCTTTGTATAAGCGAGATATGTAAATTTAAAACTTATATACTTTTTGGTTTTTGTAATGAAGCTTGCTACGGATTAGGACAAAAAATAACAAAAAAATAAAAAAAATAGAGGTGAATGTCAAATTACGTCAAACACGTGCAATTTTATAATTGGGTCTATACTTCATCTTCATATTGGTCTTGCGTAAAAGGAAGACGTGTGGTGTCCACATCAGATTTTTTTTTCTTATATTCGTCATTTTCCTTTCCTTTTATATTCTTTTTTACGTACATACTTTTGCGTTGTGACTTTCTTTTCATAATCTTCATAACGATGTACAAATATTTTTGACAGTGGCATACAAATATTTTTGACAGTGACATTTATGTGTCAAATACAAACATTTGAATTTCTTGCCTTGTAGTAGTTTGATCTGAGATTTATTACATCAAATTATTTTATATGCATTTCTTTATCTCTAAATCTATAGAAGATATAATAATGAATTTATATTTATCGAATAAAGAATTTAACGTTCTTTAATATAAGTATTTATATAAATTTTCAATAAATAATATTTAGATGATTTTTTTCTTGTAACTACTACTTCCGGTTTTCCAATTGTTACTAAAACTTAAGTAACTCTTCCCATTATTGTCAGATTGAGGAATCCGTAGTTAAAAATGTGTTAAGTCTTACAGTATTTGAGAAATGGTGAATCCAACATCCACACACATATACGGACATCATCGTAAAAATGTTATAATCGGATTCTAGGGACCTTACAACGTGCTTATTCACTAAAATCTGGACATGCGATTTTTAGCATGAATACAATACCTCTCTTAGCGAGAGGTAAAAAGGGATAACGGGATAATAACACACACATAAATGTCACTGTCAAAAATATTTGTATGCCACTGTCAAAAATATTTGTACATTATTATGAAGATTATGAAAATAAAAAAAGTCAACAACGTAAAAGAATATACGTAAAAAATTTCAGGATATTGAATATAAAGAAAATGTATGTATTGTACATAATTTATATTAAAATATCCCATAGATTTTGCAAATATATGTGAGAATTATTTTGTAGTGAGACATGAATATATGTATTTGTATTTAAAAATATTTTTCGTTTTATACGTACAACCAGGTAAAATATCTGGCGAGAGGTTATTTGCTGGCCACATCAGATTTTTTAAACAGATAAACAGAACAATTATTTTGACATATGTTTGTTGATATGTCAGTATGGTAATATTACCGTACATTTGGTAAGCCTGTTACGATGTGACAGTTTTCGGGAAAAAATAGTTTTAAATTTAGCCTAAAAAGTTTATGCAAAACCGGCTTTCCTAGAGGCCCATAAAAAAATATTTACATTTTTTCCACTAGCCGCAAATGTAGTTATTATCCTCAGTTATCCCTTTTTCAATTTTGGAGCATATAGGTTCTATTTTATATATCGCTTATTTCATCCGAGTTTTACCGCTTCGATCGCTTGTACGCATGCCTAAAGCTTATATAATGCCGAACCGGTATATAGACGGGCAGTGTGGCGCCAGTCATACACCGGTGAGCTTAATGCAAAAGCTCTCGCAAAAGCTCGATACGCCCAGTGCTGAAGTTTGCGAAAAACTTTGAACTTATAAAGTTCGTTAATTTTTTTACGGAATTTCGAATACGGATGATTTGATAGTTTAATGTATAAGATTTTAATAGTTAAAGTGAATATATAAAATAAAGTTTCATCTCGGGTCGATTTTTGTGCGTTAGGTTAAGTTATTGTCAACTATCTACAATATTGTAATGTTTTTATTTATTTATTTGGGTTTATTAATTAAAATAAGTGTTTATTAAACTAAAATAAAAATGAGAAATATTCGTTTTCCGGGAATGGACTGTGTCATATTTTGAGTCAGAGCTCAACGTTTCGCCCGCAGTCGTATGGGGCATCTTCAGGAGCAAAGGGGATAGTACTGTCTTGAACAAGGTTACCCGACGAGTCAACCACGCTAGAGGCCGAGTTTAAGCAACAAGGGGGAGACTCAGTTTACAAGGTTACCCGACGTGTAAACCACGCTAGAGGCCAAATAAACCAAGTGATGAAAGGAAGGCCGAGAAGACAGTTATATACTAATCTAAAGATACGGTAGATGAGCAAAGCTAATGACGACCAATGGGAATCGAGTTCGTAATGGTAGATTGGGCGTGTCGTGTTCCGAGAAACACCGGTTTCCACATGTGGCTCAAGAAATAGCCATCATCCCGATTGATGTTATTAGGATGTTTCCATATTTCTAAAGTTTCCCTGTATTTACGTCTGTAAAACTCAGGGACAGGAGCTAAAATGCGGGAATTTTCAAATAAGATGTTATGTCCTGTGTTGTGTTGGTGTTCTGCGACCGCAGATGTTAATACCATACCATTACGCAGACAGCGTTTGTGTTCTGACAATCTAGTGTGAACACTCCTTCCTGTTTCACCTATGTATACTGTGCCGCAAGAACAAGGAATACTATAAACACCGGGTGACGACAAGGGTTCGCGTTTATCTTTAGTTTGGGGGAGTATTTCTGAGATTTTTTGTGGAGGTTTAAAAAAGACCTTAATATTGATTTTATTAAGAATTCTACCTATTTTATCCGAAAATCCTTTAATGTAAGGGATACTTACCGTATCTTTAGATTAGTATATAACTGTCTTCTCGGCCTTCCTTTCTTCACTTGGTTTATTTGGCCTCTAGCGTGGTTTACACGTCGGGTAACCTTGTAAACTGAGTCTCCCCCTCTTGTTGCTTAAACTCGGCCTCTAGCGTGGTTGACACGTCGGGTAACCTTGTTTAAGACAGTACTATCCCCCTTGCTCCTGAAGATGCCCCATACGACTGCGGGCGATACGATGAGCTCTGACTGAAAATATGACACAGTCCATTCCCGGAAAACGAATATCTCTCATGACTCAGTCTGTGGAAGCCTACCCAATTAAAATGAAAATGACTCTTAGTAATATTGAATAATTATTAAAAACTAATTAAGACTAAAACTATAATTAACTAGATAACACTAACACTATTTATTTAACCAATTAACACTACTATTTATTTCCACGATATTACAAATTATTTATTTCACTACGCGTTCCAATCTTAGACTACCGGTCTATTGCACACCCTTGTAGACTGTTTATGCGATATTTATATCACTATATCATGGGCGCCCATACAATGTTGTTCAGGGGGGGGGGGCAAAGTTAAGAATACAAAAATATAATATACTAAAGATAAGTAAATTCTTAAAAATATAAAACAACATAAATATTTATGGAAAAAAATTACAATGCAGTAATAGTACATTACTAACCGAGGTGGAAAGTGTTTCATTACTGTCGAGGGCGAAGATAGCTGACCAAGGCGAGAAGGTTAACAATAACTAACTTCCCAACTTTTTAAAAGTCAGAAAACTGATTGTGAATAAACAACATTACCTACTTATTCTTTTTCCGAAAATGCTAATTTAAAATTCCTTGCATCTTTGGCAAATTCATTTAGAACTTCATCTATATATTTTTGTTTATTTTCGCTTATGTAATCGCGATGGAGGCTCATCATACTTAAACCGTCTAGCCGATCTTCGCTAATAGTATCCATGTTTTCAGTTTTCTTAGAGTGCTAAAAGATCTTTCCACAGTGCATGTAGTTGGAGGAAGACAAATTAAAATTTCTAAAGCTTTGGAGATTGCTGGATAAAATATACAATGTTGTAAAAGTTCTGTTACAGGAGTTTCTTTAGTAATAATCATTTCTTTATTTGAAACCCAATATTTCGTGCCATGCTAAAGCTTCTTCAAAAAATTTGTTAATTTTATAATATGAATGAATCTCTTGAGCTAGTTTAGTAAAATTTTTATAGTTTATTTGTTTTAAATTAATCGGATGCAAATTATAGAGCAAAAAGGCAACGATATCATCTTTCGAAAACCGAGAATTTAAAGAATTAATTAAAAAATCTAAGTAAATTATAAAAATTACTTTTTTAAAATATTCTCGCACAGAATTAGCTTCGTAGTTTGCACGGTGAATTTGTCTTCCACCACTAGCAACTCTTGGCATTTTTAATTCAAGATCAAAATTTTGTGCAACTTCTTCAGCGCTATTAAATAGTTCAGTAAAAATTATTTCAATCAGAGTTCCTATGTTTATTAAATATATCCAATAAGTGATTAATATGTGTCTGTACAGCTAGCATATCAACAGAAATACCCTGCAAAATATTTGTTACGGGTTCCAGAAGTGCCGAATATTTAGAAATTATTTTAAGCGACACAATAAATAGCTGTCAACAGTAGCACTTGATAGTTGTTGTGCTCCTAATCTAGTAGCACGATTAACTTCAGCTATGGTATTGGTAATATTTTTATTTATAATTTGTACTGCGGATGTATCTTTTAAATTATGTGCGCGCGGAGATTACGCTAACTTCATGATAAAGATTTGAACGTTAGGAAACAGAATGAAAGAAGAAAACAACAGGGCGATGTAAGGACATTAGGATGCGACATAAGTAGCCGTGGCAAAACAATTAAAAATGGTAATTTGTATCGTGTAACATTTCGACCTGGTGGGATTCGACGGCGTGGAAATATTTGAATTTCTGTAGAACGGACAAAGTAGTGTAAGCACATTTCGACCGCGTGAAATTCGATCGCGTGGAATTCGACCGCGCGGGATGTTTCGGATAGTCATACCATAACACTTGTTTTTAAAAACCTCTTGCGGTCATTTGAAAAATAAACGACCATTGTCCCATTAAGCTTAATCCGTATTAAACCATATATTCAAGGATTCCTTGTTCAAGTAGTATAGTCCTTTATAATCCTGTTAATCTCTGGTGACTGTTATCTTAACTATCCTGTATCAGTGGATGTAACAAAATGATTTTCCTGCAAGCTGTAACCAGAGTCGGATCTAGCTATTTTAAAACCCGAGACAAAAGGAAAAATTACGCTTCCACTATACACATTAAAAAAGTCTGATGTGGCCAACACATGACCTCCCGCCAATTCCATGTTTGAAATAGCAATGAACTTTAAGTAAAGTATCACTTCCGGTTGATCGTTCGTAAACAAAATCTAATTTGTTGTTCCAATAAATAGAAAAGTCTGTAATACCAAATTTTGGATTATATTTTATTATGGTTTTCCTCGAAAATCTGTTAAGAGCTCCAAATTAAGTACCACTTCCGGTTTATCATATAGGTATAATCAAAATCTAATGTTTCAAATTATACACCTGTTTTAAATACCGAATTTGAGAAGTTTTGAATCATGTTTAAATATATTTTTTCAAGAAAATCTGTTTATAGCTTCCTGTAAAGCAGTACTTCCGGTTTATCAATTTTAGAAAACATCTAATATGTCGTTCTCATGTTAAACATAAAAGTCTTAAATAGCAAATTTGAAAAGTTTTGGATTGTATCAATTTATTTTTCACGAAAATCTGTTTAGAGCTTTAAATAAAGTATCACTTCCGGTTTATCAATTTTAGCCAAAATCTAATATGTTCCTTCCCGTTATATAAAAGTCTTAAATCCTAAATTTGATAAATTTTGGAATATATCATAATATATTTTGCACAAAAATCTGTTCACAGCTTCAAGTAAAGTATCACTTCCGAATTACCAATTT
Organism: Harpalus rubripes; assembly: GCA_963082715.1. Classification (NCBI taxonomy): domain Eukaryota; kingdom Metazoa; phylum Arthropoda; class Insecta; order Coleoptera; family Carabidae; genus Harpalus; species Harpalus rubripes. Next base: position 4,610,096 of record OY720463.1, read on the forward strand.
TAGATAAAATCTAACATGTCATTTTTATTAATATAAAAGTCTTAAATACCAAATTTGAAAAGTTTTCGATTGTATCAATATATTTTTCACGAAAATCTGTTCAGAGCTTCAAATAAAGTATCACTTCCGGTTTATGAATTGTATCCAAAATCTAATATGTTGTTCCTCTTCATATAAAAGTTGTAAATACTAAAGTTCACAAGTTTTGGAGTATATCATAATATATTTTTCACGAGAATCTGTTCAGAGCTTCAAGTAAAGTATCACTTCTGGTTGATTAATTTTAGCCAAAATCTAATATGTTGTTTCCCATGATATAAAAGTCTTAAATACTAAAATTGAAAAGTTTTGGATTATATTTTAATATAGTTTTTCATTAAAAACTGTTATGGGCTTCAAGTAAAGTATCACTTCCATTTATCCAATTTTACCCAAAATCTAACTAACTCGTTATATGAATGCAGGAAGCTTAAATACGGAAAATAGATATATTTGGAAGTTTGTTATAAGAGTTATCATGGACGAAAAAATCGTCACACACACATTATTGTAAAAATAGTAAAAACATGTTGTGGGGACCCTAATTCGTGCTTATTTACTGAAAACTCACTATCGAATTTTTGGCACGATTACATTACCTCCCTTACCTACGGTATGACGGGAGGTAAAAACAATCCTAGACGGAATATAATCTTTGGCAAAAAAATGTTATAATGATTACTTAATTGTTGAAATTCATTGTTTGTTGTTTAGGAGTGCTTAACCCAAAAACGGGTAGTGGGAAAAAATTTTCATGTTCAGATTCGAAATCCTCAGACATTTTTATATATGTACACAAAGTTTCAAAATTTTCTGAAGCTTGATAGAGATTTTATAAAAGATTATTTGAAAAATGAGCTGGTATCAAATATTTATTAATTTTTTAAGGG